>OY757905.1:76601013-76798513 GCA_963585895.1 Sepioteuthis lessoniana
CCATAGCCAGATACGGCTATTTGTGAAACGTACATCGAATGTTCATAAAGTTCATAACCACATATAGATAACTTTAAACATAGGAATCTCGAAATTCGAAAACACGTAGCGACTTCTTTATTCAGGTACGAAACCTTTTTATTACTTTTGAGTTAAAGGTTTCGACATAAGGAGAGAGACACAATGTTTTTTATGCTGGCTTCTTCATCTGGCCTCAATCTCGTGCGGCACCCATGGCGCGCAAATTCGTCTCGCCTCAGCGAGCCCCGAAAGTCGAACCTCCTCGTTCGGCGTCTAGTTTCAATTCTCTAACTTTTCTTCGAAATCACCAAAATCCTCCGCGCGCTTCCGGTTCGTGACATCATTTGCACTTCGTCACCCTGTTCCTCATCTCGGGCTATTGTGACATCTCTGAGTAACACGTCCACTCTGCGCGCGCACGCGTTAACACCTGCATCGAGTTTGCACCTAAATAACCCATGTGCTGAGCCAAAAGGTTCTCAGCCTAACTAAATCCTAAGGCATGAACCGAAATCCCTCGGCCATTATATTACAATACCCGACTTTTCGATTTCATCTCGTACGATGCCTTTTTGGCGTTCCTTTATTCTTACTTTTGTTCACTTTTTCACAGCTGCATGGGATCGAATATCCGCAATTCTTGGTCATATTATATTCTTTTGAGGGTTTGAATCGGAAGAGATATTTTTGAAGAGTTGACGAACTCGTAAATATTGTCCTGATATAATATGGACTACATATCTTTTGGATCTTTTTGGCTAGGCCTTTGACATAGGGCAAACAGATTGTGGTGAGTTTTCAGGTATCATTTTCCGTCATTTGATACATATTTCTTGTAACCAATGTTATGTTCTCTTAGTTGTCATTGGAATGAAGTTTGTCTTTTTGACTATTTATTTCTTCTTGATATGCATCAGTGTCACTATTAATGAGTTTTGCTCCATGTTCTTTTATCCTTACCTACGAATGATTCTTGAACTACTATCTGGTATTGGTTGGCTTTCGATACACGGATGACCTGAATCTTAGCTCTGTGCCAGTTATCCATAGTGAAATGTATAGATGGTCAGAATGAGGTCACATGATCCAGTACAGTTTGAACATATTCCCAATGAAGCCAGAAACTCAATGTATCGTCTACATATTTAAGCTATATTGATGACTTGCGTGATTTAGGTCTTAATAGCATTTCCTTATGTATTCCATATATACTTTGGCCAATACTTGGGATAGCAGTGATCCCATATCCAGTCCTTTTTCTTGTCGGTATATGTCAGACCCTATGCCGAAGTAGGTCGTTACCGCACAAAAAGTTAACATCTCCATTATATCATCTATTGGGTTGCTGGTGCGTTCTTCCAGCGAGGGATATGCTGCTAACTTAAATGGATTCATACTTTTTCCCGGAGTATTATCACTATATGAAATGCAAACAACCACGTCCCGGATTTGAACTCGGATCGCCGTGTTCATATCCTACGATGGTGACCATTGCACCACGAACGCCTCCATTTGTAGATTAATGAGAAACTTGATACTTAAATATTGTAACCGTTATGTTAAGGAAGCTCAGAATACGTTGACTGTATTCCTTGCAGAAGGAAAAGATCCCGACCATTAAAAGGAGTCTCCATCTTATTATACTAAACTGTATCTGATGAAGCGTCTCCAGTTCTGGCGATCTAGGAAGTTTGGAGTGCCCCTTCATTGCTATTTCTACCAAGTCCATTCTTACCCGGAGTGTAACTGTTAGGTTCCTAAGTATGCCTCAAGTAGATCTGTTTAAAATTATTCGTATTCAAACGGTATACTTGATAACATATAACTGTATTCAAGCCATTATTGTTTTGTAAAAACTATCATTAGTTACTTGAAACTATGTAATTGCAAAAAAATGACTTATTGAATAGAAATGTTTACTTGAAAGCATAAAATTATTAGTATTAGGAATACTTGATAATATACAATTGTGTCCAAATTATTGGTTGGTTGGTTGGTTGGTTGGGTTTTTATGGCATATCAACCTTTGTAGGTTATTTAACACCAAATCCATTTTTATGAAAATAATCAGTTCTGTTTCAAATAATTCAGTTTAGCATAAGCACGCAGTTTAAGTATAAGTACAGTTTAATTGTGAAAAATATTTCTGTTTCAAGCTATTCAGTTTAGTCAAGCAGTTCTAATTCAGCTAAGTATAAGTACCGATTTTGTTTCCACACAGTTCTATATCAAAACTGTTATATATTAAAGAAATCAGTTAAGTGTAAGTACAGTTTCAATGTCAAAAAACAGTTCCATTTTATATAATTCGGTTTTGCATAAGCACACTGTTTAAATGTAAGTAGGGTTAAATTGACAAAGACGTTTCTATTTCAAGATTTTCAGTTTAGTCAAACAATTCAGTTTAGCATAAGTGTGCCGTTAGTTCTATTTAACCTATATATAGGGCCCTATCAGGTGCTACCACACCGGGTCAGAGTGGACCTGGGACCCATGGCAATGAATGGGTGTCTGCATTCCCCAAAGCCCCAGCATTACTGGAATCTCAACATCAGATTGTTTAGTGTCATATCTAGAACACTCACTGGAAGGGGGGGGTCTTAAGCGTCTGCAGATGTGCAGTCAATGTGTTCTACAGCCCCAGCAAAAATTATTTGTTATAGTTTGGAATACGTTATATAGCTGTAAATTATTTGTATTTGGAATTATTCTAAAAGTCGTAATTATTTACAAAGGATTTTTTCGTTACTTGAAACCTTATAGTTATATGCAAATAAATGACTGGTTTTAGATAGAAATAATTATTTGAAACTGTAGAATCATGCTCAACTTAATTGTATTAGATAACACCCAAAAGATGTAAATATAAATGTATAATGAACGCAGTTCCCTAACCCCAAAATATATAAATAACAATAGACGAGGTGACATGCCATAAAAAGTAAGAAATCAATCAATTAATCAATCAAATAATACAAGGGATGGTTAACTAGATCGATTCCTTCCTTTGTGAATTCTTTTTATTGTTTCTTCTGGGTTCAAAATTCATCAATGATAACCGTAAACATAACAAAAGAAACGTTTCTCTTTGATATAATTCAATATCTTCCATTATTTCTTTCAACACAGAAGACAATAGTTTCCTAAAATTGAGCTTGAATATATTCTGCCATAAATTTTCAAATCATCAGCACTTTTTGTTCACACGTCATTCTGAAAATGTTATTTTGTATGTGACTGACTCTTAAATAGTTTTCTTTAAGATTAACAGCTGCCGAGTATATGTTTTAGCAGAGACAGGGACTAATTTCTACATAGAATATATTCTGGAGAAATGTACACAAGTGTCGTCATTGTGGTTAATATGTGCAAGTAGTCAGACGTATATATATATATATATATATATATATATATATATATATATATATATATATATATATATATATATATATATATATATATATATATATATATATATATATATATATATATATATATATATATATATCGTTTTTTTTCGCTTTTGCTTAACTGCGATTGGTTACCAAGGAACTGTACATTTTTGTGGGGAGGGAATACCGGCTAAAATACCGAATTGCGATCTTGAAGAATGTGAGTTCGAGTTACTATCATTCTATTATTTTCATACCCTTGGAAAATGTATCAAATAGTAATCGGTTAAATATCATCACATCTACGAGAAGATATTTGGCATTAAATAATCCGTAAATATTTATATACAATTAAACTATGAAATCCAACCAAACCAATCTACTTTTAGCTCTTGGTTTTGTCAGTATTCACTCGGATTCTGTTTCTAAGTGGGTGGTAATCAAGTTTTCATATTCGTCCGTTGGGAGATGTCTTCCAGATGTTCTCTGAAGAGTACAAAACTTTTATCTAACAGTTACTGTATATTGATTGCGTATAGACAATTGGAAAGTAAACCCAATCATATCGTGAATATTTACCTGTATTTTTCTTATTTCTGTGTAGACTCAAACGAATTTTTCCTGAAACGATTTTGTGATCTGAAGATACCCCCACAAAAAAAGTGTATGCCTCACAGTTTAAAGCGCTGTTTATCCATTCCTTGTTAATACAAACATAGTCTATCTGTACTTCAGAGTTATTTAGGTATGTATAATTCCATCGTTTTCTCTTCCTTTTTTGAAATTTTGTGTTCTGGTCTACAGGACTGTTCTAAAGCGTAAAGTCTGCCAGATATTTATCCTTTCTTTTTGTAGAATTGTATAAACATAATTGAGTATTTTCGTATTTGCCTAAATGAATATCGATGATCTGAACGTTGTGATTCGAAATGTGTTGGGCAAGATAGCTCATTATAGACGATGGAGATGTCCGTTTCATCAGAGACATCAATAGGACAGTTGCCCGATTCGATTGTTGTATACGGGTTGCCATTAAACGCATCTTTACTAACTAAAAGAAATCCAAAAAACACCAATTTGTTGAAACTAAAGAAAACCCAGATAGGAATAAAACACAACATAATCAACAACGATAGTACACCTAAGATCATATAAATAAAATCAAATTCTGTAGAACATAAATAATCTGAATAATCATAACAAATAGAACAAGAAGAAAAAGCACTTCCAGAGAAAAACTTAAAGCTGCCAGCTTAGAAGTAAGTCTTCATAAGAAAAAAGTTCATTTTAAGAATCTGTTTGGAAACACTTGCAATCACAATTTTACAGTTTACAAAGGATTAAGTTTGAAAATACTGGCCCCAACGAAATACCGCCTGAAGTATGAAAAACAAGGAAATTTGACAACATATGTTTTCCATTATTTAACATTTGATGTACTCTAAATCAACAGAAAAATTAATGAAAGTTTCATCCTTCTCTTCTGAAAGATGACCTTAGAATCATTTAGAACTGCTAAAGCGACTAAGTTTTATGATCAGATCTCACCTGAATTTTTCAGTGAAATCGACCGACAACTTCTCAGTTTCTTACTTTTAGTTGATTTATTTGTTTTGTTGTTTAATGGTATATCAACCTTCTTGGGTTATTTAATGCCAATCCCATCCTTTTTGAAGAACAGCGGCTAGAGTGTTCGCCAATGGCCCGGGAGACCTGGGTTCAATCCCAGGTCGAGTCATACCAAAGACTTTAAAAATGGAACTTGATACCACCTTGCTTAACACTCAGCATTATAAGGTACGGTTCAAGGGTAAAGTGGAGCAATCCAGGGAATGGAGTAGCGCCCTCCCCTACACCTTGGTGTAGTAGCTATCGAAAAGGGAGCCTTCGGGTCACCCTCGACTATGGTCGCTAACTTTTCTTACTTACTTATAAATATGAAGAGACAGAGAGGGGGCAAAAAATATAGTTGGTTGGTTGGTTGGGTTTTATAGCCTATCAACCTTTGTTGGTTATTTAATTCCAAAACATTTTTTATACAAGTAAGTTCTATTTCAAGCAATTCGGTTTAGCATGGGCAGACATTTTTATTGTCAATAACATATATTTCAACCTATTGAGTTTAGTTAAACAGTTCTAATTCAAAAAATTCAGTTTAGTGTAAGTACAGTTTCAATGTCAAAAACAGTTCTATTTCAAACAGTTCAGTTTAGCATACGTACACAAATTAGTTCGTTTTAACCCATAGATAGGGCCCTATCAGGTGCTACCACGCCGGGCCAGATGGATCTGGGAGCGATGGCAGTGACGTGGTACTCCGCATTCCCCAATGTTCCTGCGTTACTGGAACTTCACCATCAAATTACTTTGTGCCATATCCAGGACATTCATTGGGGTGGGGTCTTACCTCTCTGCAGAGAATCAGTCGATGTATTCTACAGCCCCAGCCGACCAGACAAGACTGATATATATATATATATATATATATATATATATATATATATATATATATATATATATATATATATATCATGTTATCTCATTTTTCCAAGCTGCTTTTGATTCCCTAGTAGCTCTACAGTTGGCTTTTGATTTTAAGTGATTGGTAACAAAGATTTGAATTCATTATTTGTTGTATTTCTTTCAGATGTCACCTGTAAAATATCAAAGCTATTTCTTACAGATAGCATATATTGGTTGAATTTATCATTATTGCCAAGTTAGGATCAGTCATATTGTGGTGATTTACTTGTTTGTTCTTATTTCTGCGTAGACTCAAGCGAATCTCTGCTGAGACAATTTTCTGATTTGTAGGTACTCCTTACATGATTAGATATATCTATCTATCTTTCTATTTATCTATCTATCTGGTCCTATGCTTGTCAGGGTACTTGATGTAGCCTTAGTTCCATGACTACCACATGCATTTCCGTTCAGTTGTTTTATCTACTCCTTCGGTGCTCACACTGTATTTGAAAGATCCACACAAGAGTATTGACAATCTATCTGGAACTTCTTCTGATGGCCAGGGTTGTCTGTTGGAAAAAGTTGCTCGGGAGTTGGCAACTCAAAGACAAAAAATAACTCTATGTTAGTTAATAGATGACAAATATTTATACAAACAATTGTGTAATATATATATATATATATATATATATATATATATATATATATATATATATAATTGTTTTTTGTGTTGAGAGTTAAATTGAGAAATTTGGCTGGTGCTGTCTTCCTATGTTAATCAGTTTGGTAATTTTTTTGAGAGTGAGGTTTTCGCTTGAGAGGCTTTATATCTTGGAGATACTTCTTTTCTTATTCATCTGTCTTTAGTATGGTCTTCAAATTACATAGATACATAGATAGATAGATATAAACGTACATACATACGTACACCAATCATTTTAGTCGTATATCGTACTTTCAGTTTGTAATCAGGAAAAGAACATCAATATGAAAAAATGTATCGTGCTATGTATTTTTCTCTATGCTAATGTATATACAAATATTGATATAGAGGAATAAAGTTTGCCAAAAAAGTTTTTTGAAAAAAAAGGCACTTATTTGTGATGTAATGGTCATGTGACATGCATTAGAAGATAGTCATCTTTGGAAATGAGAATGAAAGGTTTTATGTTTGTAATTGATATGCTTTTTATTAGATAGATAGATAGAGAGATAGATAGATAGATAGATTTAATAATCTCTTAAAGTCCTCTTTCGACTCTATGTGAAACAGCACGGTCTGATTTTCTTATGTCTACAACAACTTCAGATCTCTCATCCTTGGTATGAGTTATCAATTTAAGAAACAAGAAAATGCCACTCAGAGGTAGAATATCTGGTATGAAAGGAGATGCACTAACATATATCGAGACTTGCTTCATACATTTTTCAAATTGGCACTGAATTATAAAGGAATAAGTCCAACCCTCTTGACATCAGCACTTTATAATAAGAATTACTTAGCCTTCATTTAAATTAGTAACTTTTAAAAATGAAAGCTTCCTTTTCCCTATTTTTTGATGATACCTCGAAGAAAGATTTAGGAGTTAAGTTAAAATTGATGTGAACGTATCGTGGTCGATTAATCACACTGATCGATCGAGCTTGACACATTGATTAGACTGCTCGATAAGAACAGACAGAAATAGTGTAAGAGTTAGAAAAGAAGACAATTAGAGACAGGATTTTAAAGCAAGAAATAAATCTGATAAATTGAGGAAGTAAACACGAATTTATTTGATGAGTTCATAAATACATAGATTATGGTTGAAGAAAATTTTTCATAAAATATATAGTATATATTCATTTCGGGGTTAAAAAATATATATATATATATTCAGTTTGTGTTTACTTGGAATATCACTTTATTATGTAAATCAAATTCATTCTTGCAAAATTAAATCAAGAACACATATATATTTAATAGAACACACATAAACATGTGAAAACACTGACACACACACACACACACATATATATATATATATATAGTTATTCGTAATTATGGAATAATTAATACTTGAAGTGTTATTTAAAAACATTCAAAGTGAGTATAAATAAAATTTGATGAAAACTGACTAATTTAATTTAACTCTTTGGCTCTATTTTAACTAAATAAAAAAACATGTTGAAAAAAAATCGGGTCTTTCTTTAAAAATATTGTAATGAGAAATTTAAAGATTACAAAATTTTAGTTAATACACCTAAGAAAAAATAGAAAGATTATTGATTCTAGCCTTCTTTCTAGAATGCTAATTTTTTTTTTTCCTTTTTTTTGTTTCATTTTAAAATTAAATATAATTCAGAAGATACATCACATGGTAAAAACCCTGATGAAGATTTAATGTAAAAACCAAAACGCTCAACGTTGGCAAAATTCAACAATAAATAAAATAATTACCTGAATACCATGTTTTTTAATTTTTATATTTATACACGCACGCGCACATCCATATAAATATGTGTTTGTGTGAATGTGTGCGACTGTATGTTTATGTGTGTGTGTTCGATCATCATCGATTCGTGTTCATAGCACGTATTTCTTTAATTCCTTTTCGCCAATTATCGGCCATCGTTCTCTAGACAGCATCCAGTGTCTGCACAGAGCTGATGAATGGAAGTCATTGTTTGTCGGTCAAAGATGGTGTGTTCATGCGTTGGATTCCACTGAAGAAGGTCGCTAGCTGTGCACAGCAGGTCTAGCTCATCTTATTTGAATGGTTTGTGAAATGAGGGTAAGTGGCCGTACAGATGCTAACTTGCTACTTCCGCTCTTTGTTCAAAGCTGCACTCAGCATCTTTGTGTACTTCCCATCTAACTTTTCTCCAAGCGATACATTGGAATCTAGCAGGTATAGCCAAAAAATAGTTCTGAAAGTGTTACAGTTTGGAAGAATTCCCGTTTTATTTCATGAGAAAGATAATATTTTCATTTGGTCATCAACCTGTAATAGTCCATGCTTTTAAGATACGTATGTTGACATCACTATCAGTAGATAAGATATTGCTACCAACGTATATCAAGTGATCAGTTAATTTCAGAAGCTGGTCGTTTAATGTGGCGATGGTAACATCTTTTTTTAAACATCTGAGCAGGCGAATTGAAGTGTAATCAGCAAAACGTATAATAAACATAACTAAGAAAATTCAGGCTACATCTGTGAGATTCTTAATTATATCAAACCCTACAGAAAAAAGTCATTCTTTATTTTGTTAAAATTCTTAGGCATGCTTTATGACGCATTATTGATATAGTAATTTACGAAGCTCATTGCTTCGATGTGGCACAAAGCCTAATGAATGGGGCGTCTAATGAGACTCGAACTCACTCGTGTAGGTTTGCTAGTCAAGCTTGCTAACCATTACACCACCAAAGGAGCCCTTGACGCATTATTGATATAGCCAATAGAAGTATAATGGTTTAATTGTTATCGACACGAAAATTAGAATCAGAAATCGAAATACCAATCGAGGCTGTTTGTGTTCACTTCTCTCCTCGTTATCGATAAAATAGTAGGACAGAATAGGTTCTCTAGATTTTAGGTAACCAGTCTAAGGCAAGGAAAACTCTGAATTTTAAACGACCAGCTAACATCCTTAAAGCCGATTGACGTAATCTTCGATCTCTTTCTATTAACTCCCATAACAACATTAGTTCAGAGTTGTAACATCGTAAGCTAATAGTACAGAGTTAGAAATGAATAAGTCATCAAAAGAAAAAGCTTCAAGCCTGAAGAAAAATGCGTTGACAAAGTCCAACATCTCATCCAGTAGTGTTACAATGTATTAGCACCACAGAGTGAAAACAGCTGTTAACAAAGACCTACTGAGGTCCCCCAGACTCAATCAGCTATCTAAATGGTGTCGGAAACTAGCTAGTTAAAGCCGCCCACTTGCGGTGAAAGTGGTGGTGGGGTGTTTTATGTACTTAAAAAAGAAGATATCTCCTCTCGCCCTCACTTTTTTGGTGGCTGGGGTTCGAGGAGACAAGTGTTTGTGGGTACGGAGTGCGAGTAAATCTTTTAAAGAAGAGACGATTCTAACTAGAAGGAAAGATTACCTCACACACTGTGTCCTTTATTTCATCTAACTGCAACGGACTCACAAATATAACGAACGGAATAAAGTAACAGACATCTTATCACTTGGAATGATTTGTGTTTTTGTGTTTCTCATCCTCCATCTGACGAATAGCCATAACCGACATAATTTTCAAATGATCTTTCCCTCTATCTTATAAGATATTGTAACAGCAGCAACAAGGGCCAAAAATCATAGACACGAGTCTCGTACTTATGAAGATGTATATCTTTATTCGTGCACGTGTTCTGCGTAAAAAACAAGCGTACACATTCTCCAACTATACATTCTCCAACTATACATTCTCCAGCGTGAAAACTGAACCAAAACAAATGCACTCGTAAATGTTCCAAAAAAGGAAACACACCACGAAAGTGATGATTTAAATCGAATCAATTCAAGAGAATTCACGTGCTTACCTCTTTTTGCCTTGCTCGTGACCCACAAAGAAAAACCTCCGTCTCGCACCCGGTCAATTTGAAAAAGACCGAATTCGCGCCAGCCGATGTTCAGACCGGAAGTTCCTCCCACACCTTCCACCCGGAAGCGACTGGTGCGTGAGGCAAAGTTCAATCTAAAAAACTATACCGGTTAAAATGCAAACTCCTAGATTTACAGATATATTTACTGGATCCGACAGAAGCATAGGACGGTAATAACACTGTGATGTAGTTGCGGTTTCATTAGCAAATAGATTTTTATGAGGGTGGAGTTGGTAACCCTTCGAATTCTGACATTGAATTCAAAATCTTTTCCCTCTTCTAGATAGGTTTGTATATCTACAAGGTTAGTGAGACTAGTCTGTCTGGTTCCCTGCTCTTAGTTAGAGGAAGAAGTGATGGATCCATTCTTTTCTCGAAAACATTAACGCAAAGTGTAACGCACTAACTTTCATCCAAGGTTTGAACTTGAATCAGCGAGTCGTCGGTGACTAAGCTACATGCATCAGTTCCTTCTTATGAAAATATCGAAATTGGGGAGAGAAGGGACCAGCCGCATAGGCAACTGCCACTCTTTAATTCTATCTGGCCATGTGCGAAGATGAGAGCGTAGATATATTGTCACCAAAGACGAGCGAATGCCATGGATTCTACAAGTACTGTCCAAGACAAGAGGAAATAACTGGGTCATTTAAAGAATTAATTTATCAAATACCTCGTGAAAACGTCGACCTGACTTTCCCACTGCAATCAAACAAATTAAGTTAAACATATTTTTAAAAGATGTTATCTTTAAAACTTCGATGAATTCAATTTTGAAATAATCAGGTAGGGTTTCTATAGTGCTTACGTTCATTAGGTGCAGCATTATCCTGTATGAATAAGTATATACTCACAAAGAACATGAGCTCATGTATAAGTCGATGCTTTTAGAACAAGAAAAAAATCAATACTGCATATTTAGGTCGACTCTAGTTTAAGTTTAATGGAACAAAGCTGATTACAAGCCAAGGAATATGAGAGCTGAAGTTGCAATAGTTTCAATTTTTTTAAATTACATATAATGTGGCTTGTAAGTTGTATATAAAAGCAATTAAAATTGTCTACGTTAGATTTATTAGAAAAAATGGTTCACCCTCTGAGTGCAAGTATGTAAATTTAATGCAATAAATTATTTTCTTACATATAAAGCAAAAAATGCTTTCAAAATTATTTAAGATGAAACTATTGGGTTTCACTTATTAGAAACAGAAGGACCATAATCAAAGTATAAAATAGCCTGAATGCTAGTTTTTTCCAACTACTCTTGACGTTCTTTGCTAAACTTTTGTTAATCTATTTAACAAAATTAGACGGAAAGAAAAAAATTAATTATTTTTTCTGTCAATGGATTTCTTTTAAGATTTATCGATGTGATTTATCGATGTGATTTCTTTTAAGATTATCGATGTGATTTACTAAAATGAAACCAAACAGTTAAAATTCAATAACATCACACAAATATCTATCAAAATTAAATGTTTAAGATCAATATGCAAATTATCCTTCTCATTAACACAAACTTCTTTTTTGTTGAAATTAATAAGAATTTCATGTTATTATCATATAGATAAGGGCAAAAATATCAATAGTATAAAACAGTTTTCCTGATGATTGAGATTTGAATAAAACTAAAATCATGGAGAATGTGGCTCAAATAGCTCAGAGGATCGTGTCAAAGTTTTGGTTACAGGCATAATCTCCATAAGATAAGACGTGATAAAAAATAGAGACTTTTAAAGATGCAGATATTCAGTTGATATGATTTTTATAAAAATTAATCTGACTTCCAATTGTACGACTCGATTACGTCTTAATTAATTTACACACTGGGGTGAATAGACAATTGTTGTCACACACACACACACACACATATATATATATATTTATGTATGGCATCTACAAAGGCATGTCCATAATTTATTTTGAAACTATTTAACATATTGACGCTTCTGATAAACAGTTTTGTAGACAAACGCTTTCTTCATTGAATATATTGTTGACACATCTCTAAAAATTAGACTCCTCTTTAACTTTACAATGTTCAAGAATTCTCAATGTGTGCTTTTTTTTTCCCAGGCACTGAGACTTCACAAAATTTCCAGACTGTCAAGGGGGGAATTTTTAAGTTTAGACATGTTCTTCTGTAGTTTTTTTTTTTTCGTTGGTTGTGTAAGTAACTAACATGACTATGCTTCATTTGTCTGGAAGATTCTGACAGTTTGGCAAACTTTTACTTTTATATAAACACCTAGCTATTTTTATTTATTTTTTCTTGAAACAATCGCAGATAAATTTCTAAGTTTGCACATCGAAGTTAAACTTAATAAATATCTATAACCTGAAAAGACGGTCAGTGTGTGTGTGTGTGTGTGTGTGTGTGTCCAACAATATCTGCTCGAAAATCATTGTCGAACAAGAAAGGCACCTGAGAATAGCTGAAAATTACTTTTCCTAAAACATGCGACTATAACATAAGAAATAAAGACATTAGGTAGCAGAGATCATGGTATAGTAACAGTATTACGTATATAGTTTGTTTAGACAAGCCTATATGTTACGTTAGCTGTTAATAAACAAGACATTTACCGATACTTACGTGGAAACCTCCAAAAAATAAAAATATATATTTTTCGAAATATTATATAAACAACAACCGATTCTTACAAAATAAATAGCAGAAAAATTACAACTTAAAACTTTGAACTGTAATTATTATAAAAAAGATATTAATCATCTTTGGTGTTTTTGAATGTTCGTCTTTTTTGTTACAACAGAATATAAAATTTATATTTTAATGGCACTATTCACTAGTTAAAAATTATCAGATCTCTGAAATTCTTGAAACAGTCAAAGAGAAAAGGTGGAAGCCAACAAGTCTTATTCTATAACTGCTCTCGAGAATGGCTCTTCAAACCAGGAAATGCCAGTGCCGGCCAGAGGAAAGGGCTCTGCCAGTAAAATGGTAAATCTTTGAATTTGTTTTGACAGATAAAGTGGTTTGCTTAATGAAGTTCCTTTGTAACATAGCAGTGGTGATAGTCACCACGGAAACTCCATTTCCGTTTGATGAAAACCGGATTGTCTTGCAATGAGGATAGTGAGTTTCACTTTAGTTGTATGTCCTGAAATTGGATCGGGTCAAACAAGGGTACAGGACTTCTCGCGTCGGATAATCAAACACAGAAATTTGTACATATCAGAGTTAGATACTTACTCTCAATTTGGCACTTACCGTATAGCAACTATTAACACTTTACTGTAACTAATATGGTGAACTCGTTCTTCACCGAGCACGCTATAAACTGAGAGGTGTCCGTGGTGTAATAGTTATCGTCGTAGGAAATGGACACGGTGACACGAGTTCAAATCCTCGACAAGACTGATGGCATTTCACATAGCACTAATACCCTTAGGAAAGGTATGAATCTAGTTATTCTCCCCCCAGCTATGGGTAAATAGTAGTGCAGACTGGGTTCCTCAGCCTTGGTGAGGCAACTAGTCTAGGAAAAGGAAAACTCTGAATTCAAACCTGTTAAACTCCGTTTAAAAAATTGACCTTGTGTCATATCCTGCCCGAGTTGAGGAGTTGGTAGATATGATAAACTGAGAATCTGCTTGTAATTATTCTGCTAGAGTGATATTTAATAATTGTTAAAGCATTGGTGAGTATGGTACGAAGGCATAAACTTGCTTGCATTTCTTTTGATTCCTTCCTGAGTGGTTACTTATCTTAAAACTAAACCTTATCAACATTGCTTAACTTCGGTTGATCTGTCGGGGACAGATGCTTTTACACATCTTTCTGGAAAGTTAGGAAAATTCGATTTCAGTTACCATGTAATCATTGAATACTGATTAATGACGTCAAAGAGAAGTAGCTAAACAGAGCAACCAGGAAGAAATCCTGTAAATTTTCATGTATTAAACGAAATTATCGAAAAAAGAAATTTTCTTTGAGATAAAGACCTGTCTTTTTATTTCAGAAATTAAAATAATACCAAAGAAAATCTTTTTTTCAATACTCATTTAAGTGTTGCTTAAATGTTTTCTTTCTTATAATATATGTCATAAAATTTCTTATATATATATATATATATATATATATATATATATATATATATATATATATATATATACCAACCCCTCCACTCGAGCAGGATATGACACAAGGTCAATTTTTAAGCGGACTTTAACAGGTTTGAATTCAGAGTTTTCCTTTTCCTAGACTAGCTGCCTCAGCAAGGCTGAAGAAAACCAGTGTGCCCTACTATTTACCCATAGTGCTGGAGGGAGAAAAATTGGATTCATACCTTTCCCAACGGTATTAGTGCTATCTGAAATGCGATCATTCTAGTCCAGGATTTGAACTCGTGTCGCCGTGTTCATTTCCTATGACTATATATATATATATATATATATATATATATATATATATATATATATATATATATATATATATATATATATATATATATATATATATATATATATATACTTGGTGTGTCTGAGAAGTAACTGCACTGGTGTCACAAACAATTTCTGTTAATTCCATACTACATGGCTCACCCTTTCAAAATAACCCCTCTCAAGTCTAATAGCCTTCTTTATCCTGCTCTATCATGTGTCTATATAGTATATATAAGGATTCTTCAAGAACATCCATCACGTGGTCTTGATGGTCACAACGCCTTCAAAATAGGTTCCCTTAACGATCCTGTTGTGTTTAAGGAAGAGAAAAATGTCACACAGAGTAGGATCAGGTATAATATGGAGTTTGTTCCAGTATGAAGATGTTCCCCAAGGCCTAGAATTGCCGGGTGCTCAACACACATAGTCCAGTTACTTTTCAATCTTACCCAAACACTGTCCTTTTTCATATTCAGCTGATTTGTTATTATTCAAACAGTCAACCTACAATCGCCACCAAACCAATGGTCGTACTCGCTTAATCTTGGCCTAAGTACAGCTTGTTGACCAAACATTTTGTGCGCTTGAATTAGAGAAAACTAATTCTGTTGCTGTAGTTCAACGGCATTTAAAGTGCATTTCGGGAACATTGTGGTTATGAATATGGGTTTATGGAGTATATATTATTCATGAATAAGATCATGTGATATACATATCATATAAACAATTCATTTATATATAAAAAATAATATATATATGAACATCTATATATATATGAAAATGAACAAAGATGAAATACCTACGATCTTCAGAGGATTATTTTATTAATAAATTTATTTGCTAATGTTAAACGTTTCGGTTTTTAGACCTTCATGAGATCGTGGGAGTTCTTAAATAAAGCGAAAAGATGAAGAAATATTAAAAGATTTTATTTCCATCGGTAGCATTCTGTTTGAAATTTGTACGTTGTGATTTGCGTGCTAAAATTTACTTTTTAAAAAATCTATGCCATATCTATCTATCTACCTATCTATATGTTAATATTTATGGTGTATCAGAAAAAATGAATGTTTATTTGAAATATCTATTAATCTTCTTGCGATCCGTTGGGTATTTGAGATCTCCAAAGAAATTCGAGGCTGTTTACCGTACGCAACAGTAAATGTAAACAAGTAACTGTTATAAATAAACAATAAAAAACACAAAATAGCCTTTAGATATAAATAATTATCCTAAATTTTAATAAAAGAGACTACGTTTTTATTTCTAACAACGAACATCTTAAAGCCCCTAATGTAATATAGGTAAGTACTACTAGTTTAACTCCGTTAAACACAAATAATTATCTTCAACTTAGATATAAACGACTTCAAAACTTTTATTTTTTAACAATTATCATATCACCCATATCTGTATGTGGATATTGGACAATAAATGAAGCTCCAATTAAGGTCCCAGCAATGTGTTAAAAAGCACCACTACTATTCTTATGGGAGAATGGCTTTGTTATTATATAACCTACAAGGGTTGATATGCCATTAAACAAAGAAAACAAACCAATCTAATGAAGGATTTTTCGAACTGCGATCGTTTATAATCTAGTCTTTTAGGGTATTAAAACTGTTCGGAAAACCATCATCCGTTTGCTTTATACTTGTTGCCTTGAGCTTGAGTAAAATGTGCTTTGCAAATTTCTATATAGGCACTTTATCATGGATTAATATTTAATAAGCCAGTTTTTGGGGGGTTTTTTGCAGAAAAAAAAAGAAATTAATATCATGTTTGTTGTTATTGTACGAGTTGTCATATTTCCCTATAACTGTAACTGACATTTAAAGTGTAGCAGAAAGAATTTCAATGCGGGAATTGTTTTGCCATTGGAATTTTGAAATTATACATTTCATCCAATAAGAACGACCCATGCCATTCTGCCCGGGGACACCTCATCGGGCACCTTAAAAGGCACGTGCGACCTCTCTTTTCTTTTCTCATTTCTCTTAGCTGGCAGCTAGGTAAAACCAGCTGACACGAGAGATAATCATTTCTCTCTCTAATTCAGGACGACTCCAACTGCAAACAGGGACTATCCATCTCGGGAGCACACACTTCAACATTTGTTCCTCTGCCATAACTTAGGAGACTATTACCTGGTCAAATATTTTCCCTCCTAAACCAAATGGACCCGATGCCTCTGGCTAAGCACTAAACTCCCGCATAGCCATTTACAGGTGTTTTCCCATTATCTTCAACTCACGACATAAGGAAAACTTCCTTTCAAGCAGTCATTAAACTACTAGATTGAAAACCATCAGTGTCTACGCATTCATTATTTGTTTCCTTTCTATAAAAATAACAAGAGGCAGCAGAACGATACTACGTCAATTACCATTTATGCCAAAATGGTAATATCTTCTACCCTCTTGTTATAAAAGTGTTCCTCTTAAATAGTTTACATTGCTTATTTGACTGTTGGGAGATATCAATTTCAGAAATATCTCACCAATATCCTTTTTAATTTGTTTATTGTATCGTAAAGTTAAACCAAAATGTTTCTTTTCCTTGTTATACAGGCTGCCCGGTTGGTGGGGAACTCAGAAGTCGATACTCTATCCCCGAAAAAGAGGAAATACTCCCTAAAATGGGATGTTTAGGGTGGGACACTTAACTGGATCTGATGATGAGGCTCCAGTTCTAGAGCCAAGTGAATATGGGGAACCTCTTCAATACTATTAGTTCTCGATTTACTAGGAACCGGAGTGGTAGTACTTGTCATTGCCTCATCTATGGGTTAAATAGGTCCGTTTAAAAATCATTCATGTTCGATCGGACCAAAATAAGCAAAAACAAGAAAATTAAAACTCTTAATAAATAACTACACTAAAAAATGTAAATAGGAATGTAAAATGAAAGTGATTCCCTAACTTCTAGGCATAAAATAAGCATTTAATGGTTGTCATGCCATAAGGACTGAACAATCAATCAACCGTACCACGTGGTTATATGTCATGATTTACTAAGCTTTACTTATTTTAGCGGACGGGCCGCATATTGCTTGCATGTGTCATCGTGGTGTAATGGTTAAAGCACTGGACAGCAGCTTCATAGTAAGCGAGTTCGAACTCCAGTCGCACCATCACGTTTACTTTCGGACAAATACCTTTGGGAACGTTATGAACCCCCTTATCCTCCCAGCTATGGGTTAAATACTACGACTGCGTTTCTTCTAGAAGGGTGGCTTTGGCATTAAATAACATATGAAGGTTGATATGCCATTAAACAAAGAAACCAAACCAAACCAAACCGCATATTGCTTACAGAACCAACTTTCATAAAATTAAAATGGTACTGTTATGGGTTCAAAATTCAATCCAAAACAGCATGATTCCAACGTAACATTAAATGAGCAAGAAAAGTTCTCTGTACTACAATTACAGATTCACAAGTCTTTAAAAAAACTTTTCAACGGCAAAGGTACGGTGTGCACCAGTCCAAAACATGAATCGTATCTGAACAAAGATGATAAGTTATTACTTCGATAGAGTTATTACTTCGATAGTCCATTGGGACTTGCGTACGTTTACTTGCACCCCAAAAGTGACTGTTTAAAATCTGCCTCATTTATATATATATATATATATATATATATATATATATATATATATAACGTGTCTCAAAATAGTTGCAACCCATTAGAATGATAATGATCAATTACCGAAACAAGAAACGCTATGTCATTTGGTCTAAGTTTACGCTTGATCTGGATTCTATATGGGTACAGCTAAAGATCCTGATTTGCCACGATGCACACGAAAGACCAAGATCCTAGAAACGTCTTTGGAGGGATTTTCTTTTCGGATTCGTTCCGACAGAATTTCTGACCACATCCGCATGGTCAAGACATCGTGCAGTCAACTTTCTGGCTGGTCTGAGATTTTCTGTCTTCTTTTTGAGGTTTTTTACTGACCATGTGGCTTGAAATTTGTGTACACAGCGATAATTTTGGCTTTTCTATGGATAATTGTTTAGTTAAACTTCCCACAAGATTTTGCTCGCACAGTTTTGAATGATTTTTTTCACCAATTAAGTGACGCAAAATATTTTCTTCTCTCTTGTCTAAGGCATTGTGATCGAGGACTAATAGTTGTTATTTTCAAATCTGACGCAAAAAAGAACTCGACATTATTATTAGTAGAGTTATTAGCAGTCACATGGGTCCCTTGTATATTGAGACACCCTATATAACCATGTATATTGAGACACCCTATATGTATCAGCTGTTACATGGGTCCTATGTATATTGAGACACCCCATAGATAGTGAAAAATGTCGAGATTTAAAGAGTATTTGCGTTGACTGATATGAACAAAACGTTATTTATTTTTAAATGGTAAATAGTTGCCTTGGTATTGAACACGTATTGAAGAGTTTTCGAATATTTAATCACCTATGACATTTTTCTTTTGATTTTATGTAAGTTTGGGTTATTGTATGTCTTCCATACCATTAAATTTCTTAATTTTGTGGTGTATTTTCAGCTATGATAAAAAATAAAAAATCCCTTGGAGCTTTGATCTGACGAGTATTGAATGTTCATCGTTTGAGCTTCTAAATAAGTTGAGCAAATTGACCTGCTGAGTCGTTATTGTGAACTTGCCTCTGATCTATGGAAAATATTACAAACTGTTTATAACGTTCATCGTCACTCACAAAGATGACACAATTCTATATTACAAAAGACTGTGAGTATCATTCGGCTCTTGCTCCAAACTTGATCAACCATTTATGGTCTTGATAATGACCGTTATTTCTTTACAGATTACTTGCCCTTTGTTTTAGTATCGTAGCTATATATATCTATAATTTGTCACCCGTTGTCATTATTTTCAAAAAGTCTGTTTTGCTTTCTATATACTGAAGCAAATCAGTAGCCATGGTTAGCCAACATTACTTCTACTTGATATTACTTCAACAAAAAGCACAGTGATTGTCAATTTTTGTCAGTCTTTTCCATACTGAACGGCTAAACTATTTCAGGATTTCTGACGACAGAAATCAATCTTATAGGCTAATCTCTTTTGATTGATGTTCTTCCTTACTTGAAACAGATTTGCACAGTTTTACCCAAACTTTATTGACAATCCATGGTGCACTATTTTTTCAGTGTGAGAAAATCAGACACGCTGAAAATTATTTTTGAAAAGATGTTTGCACAGCTGAGACACTTATATGATAAAGTGATGATATCGGAAAGACCAATGGTAATTTGAAAGAAAATAAGAGATCTAATTTTGAAATCTTTTGTGCACTCTCTCTCCCTCTCTCTCTCTCTCTCTCTCTCTCTCTCACACACACACACACACACACACACAGAGATATACACACACATTATCTTTCTCTCACACACACTCACTCTCTCTCACTCCCTCTCTCTATCTATCTCTCTCTCTCTATATATATATATAATCTCTCTGTATATATATATATATATATAATCTCTCAGTATATATATATATATATATATATATAGGTATTATTCGGTCCAGTTAAACCGGAGTTGGGAGTAATTCCATCAGGACAAAAAAAACATTCAACAGGGAACATTTAAATTTTCCTGGTAAAGAGCTCAATGTAACTGACATTACATAGCAATATCTCTCTCTCTCTCTATATATATATATATATATATATATATATATATATATTATTGTTATTATTATTAAATATGACAGTCAAGAATTGGAAATTGAGTTTTTATAGGTTTTTCTTGTTTACAAGTGAGATATCACAAATGAGGATGAAGGTTTTTTGTACAAAAATAAAATTTAAAAAAAAACTGACACCACTCACTTAAAATAATCTTTTTTAGTTTAGGAGTGGTCAGGTCTGATTTCTATTTGACCGATTGCTTATCGATAGCTGTCCATGCCTTCGATAGCCGCGTGTCGATGTCTTTTTCGGTTGATGAGACACTGCTTCCTAGGTAGGTGAATTTGTCAACCAGTTTCAGAGAGGTTCCGTCTAGTGTGAAAATTTGGCCTGCTTGATTAAAGCACATATATTCAGTTTTGTGTGCATTGACGTGGAGGCCAATGCCAAACTATGCAGTAGTGTTTCACCTTGTTTGGGTATATTTGCTAGTAACGGTATGTCATCGACGTAGTCGGCGTCGGTAATTGTTTTCGAAGGGTACCTTCTGCTTCTTTTCTTTGTCAGCTCGAAGCCGTTCTCTCTGATTTATATATATATATATATATATATATATGCTTAAAGTGAAACCCGAAGTAAGAAATGTATTTCTAAGATTGGACATGCTTGTATACCGCAGGCCTCATATCCTTGAGATATGATGGGAAATTATCAGATCTTAAAAACAATGTTGTCCTAAACAAATGAACGAAGAAATTAATAGTAATTTTGACAATAATGTAAGGATATAAAGCCTGCTATAACGACATGGCCTACACAGATTCTTTTTTATCAAAAATAAATTTAATGTAAATCAAACTCTTATAACGAAAATACCATTAACCTTTGCGCCAAATAATATATTAGTAAATCATCATGAACCATCAATTTAACAATAAACAACTGTAGATATGTGGGGTGTACCTGGAGTAAAGTGTCCAACTTGCTGGACTGCGACCAAATTAAATCTCAGAATAATGATAGTCATCACCCAGAAGAACATATCCAATGAAACCTTAATTACAATTCAGCCAATAACAGACCTGATAAGAGACAGCAATTACTGCTTGTGAGCTCAAACTAAACATAGTGTGAAAGTGAGACAAATTTTGCTGATGAGGGGCAACTAATTGAGACCCATAGTGGATATAGATTGTTCAAGAAGGATCTACCAGCTTTTTGATCCTGTCTTTTAGGGATAGATTTTTTCGAAAAAGGTCAATTTCATCAATTATTTTGTGAGGGAATTTACGAACGAATTATACACCTCTGACAAAAGCTGGCCGCCAATCATCACGCCACAATATTTAGTTCATACTGTCTCACACTAGATGCAATGGTCGTCATAATGGAGACCTTCCAACTGCAACATTAAAAGGAAAAAGTTGGTTCTTCTTGAAAACTTCAACGCTAAAGCATGCCTTTCGAAAGGTAAAAATAGGTAACGCCTATGCCAACTGGTACTTTCAACATATGCCCAACGCAGGACACAATCTTGTGATCCAAAACGCTGTATTTAGGCAGAAGACAAAATTCAAAATATAATGACAGTTTTTCAATCCGTTCATTGGTACCTTTTGGATTATGTTACAGTTATTGCCTGTGATATCATAGACGCGAGCATTAAGTGCTACATAATAAATGCCATTGACTGCCGGAGTGATTTTGGCCAATTCAATCAATTATTTCGTTTACGTTTTGACCAATTCAATCTATTATTTCGTTTACGCTTCTACGAATGTGCAAGCAGTGAGTCAAAAAGCATGACAGAAAACTAAAAGTATCTCGCTCGAACAATCAAGTAACAAAAAAATTCAAACGATGCAATAGAGAAAAATTATCTTTTTAACTATTCCTAAAACATAAAGAAAACCTGGAACAACCGAAAAACCACCATTTTAAATGTCTACATAGCTACGTTGAAATTACCCTTATTAATTTAATAAGAACGAGAATATGGCATTCACTAGAGTTAGGGGTTTCCTCACTTTTTGAAAGTGGAGTATAGACACCAATTTCACCCACAAAAGCCTAAATTTCATGGAAGCTAAAGCCTCTGACCAATCAAGGACTGTGAATGGGGCTCATGCATTGATCTCAGTAGCCAAATGTACACATATCAAATATAATTTCTCCCCATCATCTCCGTGTTGAGAATTCTACTCAGCATTTTGGATTACGATACATATATACAAATACATATATATATATATATATATATATATATATATATATATATATATATATATATATATATATATGGGGCGGTGTCTTTTATCTTATCGTTTTCTTCTTTTTGACCATTTTTACCTTGTGCCTGACAAAGTTGCGTATTTCTTGACACCACTCCGTTGATTATTTTTGACAAGCTAGTCTAATAAATCCAATGCTACACACTTTGATCCTCATGGAGGGATCAGAGACAAACCTGGGCTATGTAAATGTAATTATCTCTGCTATTATTGGTCCGTTTATACATCAGCTTATCTGAGATTTCGCCCAGAACATAGGTTCTGCCTGCAGAGAACATTTTCTCACGTTCCAAAATTGTTCAACATAAAAGCCTCAACAAAGTGTTCGATTTCTTTTCCCCCTTTAAAAAAGCTTTCTTTTTCCCTGATCGAACAAAATTGTGTAGCCAAACACAGCTTGCTCTTTATTTATTACTTTTATTTCTATATGTTTATACTCCTCTGGTTTACCTGTTTGTTGCTTTTGTGTAAACTCGATTTGCCTGCCGAGCGGGCTTGAAGTTTCTGGACATTGGATAAAAACGAGACTGAGGAATGTGTTATGCCTTGTTTTTTGATTTTCAGATGAGAACCTTTGGAAGAAGCAAAGAGAAAAAAGTGAGTTTTTCTCTGGGTATAACATTGAAGTAGTGAATCGGATAATAGAAGCAAAATGACATCCACACAAAAATGAAAGGAATGGAATGATAAACGATGGAAAGCATGATAGATAGAGGAAGGTTAGTGGAAAAGGAAAAGGACGTTTAGATGGTGAGAGACAAAAAGGAGAAAAGAAGGAAGAGAGGCAAGAAGAAAAAAGAAAGAAAGAAGATTTGGAAAAAAAATAAACGCTAGGAGAAAGAGAAGAGAAATGACTAAAAATGTTGGAATGAAGAATACATTTAGAAAAAAAATATAGAAAGAAAGAAAGAAAGAAAGAAATACTAAATAATAAAAGAAAGAAAGAAAGACTAAATAATAAAAGAAAGAAAGAAAGAAAGAAAGAAAGAAATACTAAATAATAAAAGAAAGAAAGAAAGAAAGAAAGAAAGGGAATACAGATAACAGAACCGCGTAGTAGAATAAAGATAACGAAAAAAAATGACAGAAATAGATCAGCATCGAAGAAAATATAGGATAACGAAAAAATAAAATGAACTGAATTGTGGAAACTAAAGGGAAAGAAAGAAAAGAAGAAAGCTTCAAAAGAAGGACAAAAGGAGAATGTAAACAAAAAAGAGTAAAGAAAAGAAGAAATATAAATGATAGACTGAGGAAATAATTAATGAAGGATGACAGGAAGAAATAACCCAGGGAAGGGTTAATGGAATAAAAGAAACAAAGACGGAAGTAAAGAAGATAATAGAAAAATTAAAGAAAAGAAAAGAAAGAAAGAAAGAAAGAAAGAAAGAAAGAAAGAAAGTAAGCGAAATGAAAATGGGGGAAAAGGAGAAGGTAATAAAACAATATAGAAAAAGAGAAAAGAGAAAAGAAAAAAGATAAGAATGAGAAAAGACAGAAGGGTTACATTGAAGAAATCCGGGAAATAACACTGCAAAGATTGTATTGAAATAGTGAAGGAAAAGGAAAAATACGGAAAGAAAATTTGGGGAGAGAGAAAAATAAGGAAAGAAAAAAAGGACGAGGAAGGGAAAATAAGATGTAAAAAAAAAAGATATGAATGAATTAAGTAAAGAACAACGGAAGGATCAGATAGAAAAACAAAATGGATAAAATAATAAAAAGACAATGAAATGATTAGAATATCATAATAAACAATTTGGTGGGATATTGGTGAAGAACTGATTTATTGAATTAAAGAAGGAATTATATCAAATTAGAATATTGCAAACATCCAAAGAAAACGTATAATTGAATAAGAAAGAAAGAAAGAAAGAAAGAAAGAAAGAACCAGCCAAAAACAAGTTGCGCATATTATTTTCTATTCACAGAAGATAGCCTGAAAGGAAGCAAGAAATAAGCTTCTAATTGAAAAGAAAAACGAAAAAAAAAAAAAAGAATGAGTGAAAAAAGGGTTTCAATAAAGTAGAAAGAAGAGCCAATGGAAACTAATGGTCCGAGTCAAAGCCTCAAGGAATCGGTGATAATAGGCTTACTCAATTGCAATGTGAGGTTTTTCCAAGATATATGGATTTTTTCTTCGGAATGTAATTAGAATACAACAGTTTGAAGAGAGAACTGGGGAGCCTAGAGCAATGGCGGATGCAGAGAAAGGAGACGATATACAACAGGGTTCGATTCTCTTGCTTTGATTATCAAAAGTAAGATTGTTGAACCGACATGAGAACGAAGAAGCTCGTAAGGTTCTTTGCTGATCTTTGTTCGCTCCAAGAAGCAATGACGTAGTGGGTCAATGAAGCACGGATCTCTTATTTTAATATGATAGCCAAATGATTACTTTGCTAAAAGAGTTTACTGAAGTGGTCTGAGCGTTAGCGGGAAAATGGTCAGAAAATTTAAACACCAGAACGATGAAAAAAAAATAACGGTCAAGTCAACGTTATCAAAAAAGAAAACAATAATTTACAAAAAATAAAAAAAATAGAATTGAAAAGAAAAAAGGTGAAGAGATCGCTAGATAATCTTCAGCCGTTTGGATTTTGTTCTGTTTTGTTTTTTTGGGGTTTTTTTTTTTTTTGGTTTATTTTTAATGGCGCTTCTGAGAAACCAGATATTCGCTTTCTTTCTTCTTGAAATTTGATCTTTCTGTTCTTTGTTTCTTTAAAAACGTTTCGCTTATTCTCTCGGTGCTTTTGTTTTTTTTTCCCGGATATTTGTTTCGTATAGTTAGTCATTGTCAAAATCAATAAGAACATCTGCTCCTCCACTTCATCCTCGTCTGCATTTTCAATTCCCGCTTTTAAGAAACGTGCTTATCTTAGTACTTCGACGACTAATTAAGTGACAGTGTATTTTATTCGCCAAGACTGCTTATTATTATTATTATTATTATTATTATTATTATTATTATTATTATTATTTACTCCTTGAGAGTTTTTAACGTCAGATTTAGTTGATGGTTTTCACTGGAGTTTGAGTGACAGCAAGTCTCCTCAAGTGTCCAGGACTCTTCTCAGTATTCTCAGTTCTCAATAATGCTACAGTTTGGATAGTCTCCACTCGTCCTCCAACTTCCTAGTCCTCCGGTCCCTTTAGTAATCCTTTAGTTACTGTACCGAAAGCAACAATCACAATTGGTATAATTGTTACCTTCATGTTCCATATTTTTTTTCAATTCTCTAGCAAAGTCGATATACTTATTCTTCTTTTCACGTTTTTTTCAGTTTTATTCTGTGGTCAGCCGGGAGGGCAAGGTCGACCATCTTGCAAATTCTCTTTTTTGTTGATTATCATAAGGTCTGGTCTTCTGGCTGAGATTAGGTGACCCGTCCGTATGTCAAAGTCTCATAGGAGTTTATGTGGAAATTTACTAAGCTTTTTGCTTAGATGTGGCACAAGGCCATATGAAAGGGGCACCCAATGAGACTCGAACTCATTCGTGTAGGTTTGCTAGTCCAGCTTGCTAACCATTACACCACCAGAGTTTATGTGTGTCATTTTCTAGGACAGATGCTGGCCTGTGCATATTTGTTCGTATGGTCAAATTTAAAATTCTTGTACATTTCACAGTGGCTTGCCACCCAGTCATATCTAGTCGTATACTCTTTCTGTGTTAATTTGCTGCATTTGCTTATGTGATTGATCGTTTCGTCTCTGTCAACATATAGCCTACATTTCCTATTTTGTTGGGTCTTATCTATTCTCGCTTTGATATGTTTGGTTCTTATGGCGTTGTTTTATGCTGCAATTGGGAGAGATTCTGTTTCTCTCTTAAAGTTTCCTTTTCTTAGAGAGGTTCAGGTTTTTCGTGTGAGATGGATTACTAAAGGGACTGGAGGACTTGGAAGTTGGCGGACGGGTGGAGACCATCCAAATGACAGCATTATTGAGAACGGCCAGCATACTAAGAAGAGTCCTGGAGACTTGAGGAGATTCGCTGTCACTCAGATTCCATTGAAAAACCATCGGCTAACGCTGATGTGAAAAACTCTAATGAGTGAATAATAATAATAATAATAATTATAATAATAATAATAATAATAATAATAAACAATAAGAATAGTTTCATTTAGTGAATTTTTCTATTCCAGCGGACCACAGAGTGAAAATGAAAGAAAGCGAAACAAATACTTGGATCTTACTCAAGAGCTGAAAAGCTGTGGAACATAAAGGTGACGGTGATACGAATAATAGATGGTGCACTAGGAACAGTCCCTATTGGCTTGGAAAAAAAGACTGGTGGAAAGGGAAATCAGAGGAAGAATCGAGATCATACAGAACGAAGCATTGCTGAGATCAGCCAGAAGCGTTCAGGAGATCTGAGGAGACTTGCTGTCCTTGAGACTTAAGTGAAGAGTAACAAGTGGAGGTTGGCGGGAAAAACTTCCAAGAAATGAAATGATAACTATTCTTCTTATTATTATTGTTATTATTATTATAGATTTGGGGGGGATTTGTGTAAGTCTTGTTAAGTGTAAATCATGAACGTGAACGAGTATTAAAAATACCATCTTACCTCGGTACGGAATCCGGAAGTAGTCAGCCGAAACCGGATGAGGTAAAGATGGTATTATATATAGTAGAGGAGTATGGAATGCCCTATTTTTCATTGGCTATTACTGAAGGACAGATGTCTATAAGAACGGCCGAATTCCGTCCTTATTGATATTTTTTTGCTTTGGTAGAGGCACGAGCGTAGCACGTCGCGATCAAGGAGGCGGATGGCTCTTCCAGAGTCATGCCGGGGTTCCTGTCGGAGCCGATATGATGCAAAAATAACCCGAAATCGGCGATGAAGACAGTGCATCACTGAAGACCTCCTTGATGCATCTAGGATGTATGAATGAAATTATTATTATTATTAGTAGTAGTAGTAGTAGTAGTAGTACATTCATGCTTTCAAGATGATTGTTGATTATTACTGAAGACCGCAAATCTCAAATCACCTGTACCTTTCCAATATCAATAACTAGCGTTGTTTTTAGTGTTATGTGCATTTTGAAATGAGGATATCTGCGTAAAATCCAGACATTCTTACAAAAAATATCATTCGAAGAGAGTTTAGGTTTATATCTTCAAATATTTATTTATATATCAGTTATATCGCCGTATTTTTCTCGCTGATAAATTGTGTTACACTTACACCAGACGTATTCTCTATTATAAAATTATTAGCAATTATCTGTCAACGTATCTATCTGTTCATCTATGTATATCTATCTATCTATCTCTATATCTATCGAGCAATATATATTGAATACAGTGTATAGTATAGATAATTTGTTATGATGATTAAAAATTGGATGAAAGTCGACGGTAGAAGAAGACATTTTGGAAAATCAGACTGATATGTTTCGCTAGTTTTCTAACATCATCATCAGAATGTAAATAAATGTATTTCCTAAAACAAACTTTATAATGCAAGAGACCTGTAATAATTCAACTTTTATAATCACTAATGAAACATGTCAAAATGATTTTCCAAACTTTTTCTTTCTCTCTCTCTCACACACACACACACACACACACACATTCGCAGACACGTTGATATGTATGTATTAGTGTGTTTGGGCATATTATTTTACTCCTTGAGAGTTGTTCACATCAGCGTTAGCTGGTGGTCTTTCACTGGAATTTGAGTGATAACATGTCTCCTCAAGTCTCAAGGACTCTTATCAGTATTTTGCCCGATCTCAGCAATGGTGTAGTTTGGACAGACTCCACCATTCCGTAATTTCCAAGTCCTCCAGTCCTTGTACCAATCCTTTAGTGACTGTACAAAGAGCACCTATTATAATTAGTATAATCGTCACTTTTCTGTTCCACAATTTTTTTCAGTTCCCTAGCAAGCTCGAGGTACTTATCCCACTTTTCGCATTCTTTCAGTTTTATTCCGTGGTCTGCAGGGACAGCAATGTCCACAATTTTGCAAGTCCTCTTTCTTTTTTTTTTTGTTGATTATTGTAACGTCCGGTCATTTTGCTAATATTAGGTGATCCGTTTGAATCTCAAAATGCCAGAGGAGTTTGTGCGTCTCATTCTCTGGACAGATTCTGGGTTGTGCATATACCATTTTTTCGTATGGTCAAACTTCAATTTCTAGCACAATTATTATTATTATTATTATTATTATTATTATTATTATTATTATTATTATCTCCATTGGAGTTTTTCACTGGAGTGACAGCAAGTCTCCTCAAGTCTCCCGGACTCTTCTCAGTATTCTGGCCGTTCTCAATAATGTTGTTGTTTGGATGGTCTCCACTCGTCCGCCAACTTCCAAGTCCTCTTGTCCCTTTAGTAATCCTTTAGTTACTGTTCCAAATGCACTAATCACAATTGGTATAATTGTCACCTTCATGTTCCATATTTTGTTCAATTCTCTATCAAGACTGAGATATTTATCCTTCTTTTCATATTCTTTCAGTTTTATTCTGTGGTCAGCCGGAACAGCAAAGTCGACAATTTTACAAATTCTCTTTTTTCCTTTTTTTTTTTTTTTTTTTTGTTGTTGATTATTATAAAGTCTGGTCTTCTGGCCGAGATTAGGTTATCCGTCTGTACGTCAAAGTCCCATAGGATTTA
The DNA here is from genome assembly GCA_963585895.1 of Sepioteuthis lessoniana. Taxonomy (NCBI): domain Eukaryota; kingdom Metazoa; phylum Mollusca; class Cephalopoda; order Myopsida; family Loliginidae; genus Sepioteuthis; species Sepioteuthis lessoniana. The sequence continues at coordinate 76,630,483 of OY757905.1, forward strand.
TATGTATCATTTTCTAGGAGAGGTGCTGGGTTATCCATATACCATTTGTTGGTATGGTCAATATCAACATTATGATTATTATTATTATTATTATTTGTTCTCTTTTGAGAGTTTTTCTCCCCACCGTTGGCTGATGTAAAAATATTTGTCATAAATCTACCTTCAAAATATTTTTCTTGGGAAGCAGGACAACAATGAAGGCCTTGTTCATACTCATAGAAACATTGTCAGAATCATCAAATGATACTGCCTTCAGGTGGTCCATTCTGATCTTGCATGTATTCTCATCAGTTATTTGATGTAGACCACAGATGGGTTTTGATTTTGGCCAACTGGAATTAATCAAAAGTACCCGGATCGATTGAGTTATGGAGTTGTGGTGCCACAGGAATATTCTTTCGGGCCAAAAACATGTTTCCTAAATTTGATCGAAGAAAGCTGCTCGATATTCTTTTGATCCATATTCATGACACACTTAAGCAAACGTCCTTCCAATAATCCAAGACTTCTTTGCAGGACATACGTTCTAAACAGAATGTTAGCATATGCATTGAAAATCAATAGTTATCTCGCCAGTTCTCTCGATCATCATTATTTTACTCCAGGCTAATATTTTGCACCAATATAAATGATGGTTCTTCACTGAGATCTGAGTGACAGAAGATTTCCTGAGGTATCCAGGACCTTACAAACGGATTCAAGTCGAATTTGAGTACTTTGTTATTTGTAAGGTGTCGATTTTTCTCTAATCTCCAGTTCCCCTAGATTATTTACCGTGCCTTTGGGAACTGTTCAAAGGCTACGACCTTACAATTAGCATCACCGTCACCATTTTCCACAACTTTTTCAGCTCTCTAGCAACATCTATGTACCTGGCTATCTTTTTTGCTTCCTTCATTTTTACTCTCTTTTCTCCTTTACGGCAAAATCCATCAGGTGATTAGTTGGGGTTTTTTTTTGCCTTCTAGGTCTGATTTCCTGGCTGGGATTAGGTGATAAATTTTTAGTTCTATATAATTTTAGGCGCCTTATTTTCTTGGAAAGATTCTGGTTTGTCAGCGTTAAGAAAATGTTAAGCTAATGCACAATTACCAAAGGAACATCTATCCCACTTATTCAAGCCTACTAAAGGGACTGGAGGACTTGGAAGTTGGCGGACGAGTGGAGACCATCCAAACTACTACATTATTGAGAACGGCCAGAATACGGAGAAGAGTCCTGGAGACTTGAGGAGATTTGCTGTCACTCAGACTCCACTGAAAAACCATCAGCTGACACTTATGTGAAAAACTCTAGTGGTTAAATAATAATAATAAACACATATGCACAAAACACACACATACACACACATACATATTGCATTTATTTTCCAAAGATACATTTATTTCATAGCCTTTGTTATGTAAGTGAAATAAATGTTGACATTTTTGTTTAGATTGATTCATTCAGTGTTTAATTTTTTAGATTTAAAATTCAGATTATTCTGCTTTCATTATTTGTTTTATATATATAACATTGGAATTTTATCCTGTAATCATTAATATGTTAAACAGAATGTGATTTATTTACATTTCAAGTATTTGTTCGTTATGTATCTAATTATTATTTAAACGTTTAATGAATCAAATGCTTATTTAACTATTTGTTTTTTTCTTCATATTCTGAAGTTTATAAAATAATCATGAATTTTTAGAGATTATCAGAAATTTTTCGCTCTGATCCATTAACGTTTGTATATTTCATACGAGTCCTATTAATTTATGTAGTAATTAAAATTAACGCTCGTGTTTCCATATTTCGATATGCTAATCCAAAACTCCCGTGTCGATATTTTGCAGTCGTTTATTGGTGTTCTTAAATATAATGCCATGGAATTATCGGTAAAACAATCCATTATCAGCCTTGACAGGCGCCAATATAATAATACTGTTTATTAAAATAAGCGTTTTTGCCACAAATAAGTTTTAAACATTTATAGATTTATTTGTATTGATCGAGTTATGTAATTATGTTACTTACAGTTAATGTACATTTTATCTCATGAGTCCGAAAGTTAAGCAAATCCCGTTTGCCTCTGACTAATGTGATTCTATGTACATTGCTAATAACAGTTAACATTGACCAACTATCATATTCACATCACCAGTCGCTATGGTTCAAGTTAATTCATGGCACAAGGTAGTTCATTGTAACATTGTGCTTCAGGTATTTCCCAAATATTTTGTAAAGACCTTTTTATATTAATTTATTTATTGATTGATTGAGTTTATCGGCATGTCAACCCGCCTAACTTTATTTTTATACTGGGAGATTAGGTAATTGTGTTTATTGTTCATTTATAATTATTTTTTATGTTATGAAAGAAGTTCCTGTAAAATAATGGCTTAAGTGTTAGGCTGCAATAACATAGTAAACAGATTTTAACTCTATTAGAGCTATTACGTCCACTTTCGGACTAACACATTAACCTACTTATCCCCCCTCAGTTATAGGGTTATTAATAATGTTCTTCTTAAAGAGTGACTATGGTATTACTCACAAAGGTTTATATGCTAATATAAAAAAAACGAAGAATTTTATGTAGTTCCTCCATCAAAACTTTTTTGCATGCAGTTATATAATATCAAATATTCCTAAAACTAACAATCGGCAAGACATTATCTAATTATGATTTATTTGATTGCACATAGCTACATGGTTTTAAGTAACTGCCAACAATACTTAGTAAACAAGTGTGGCTGTAAGAAACTATTCTTAATACAAATGATTTATAGTCATAAGGTAACAGGAATTTCAATCAAATATTATTATTTTTAAACATATCAGGTATTACCACTCTAAGACCTGCGAGTAATCGCAATGTAGAGGTATTTCACATTCCCCAGATATCCAGAACAGAGCCTCACCATCAGATACAGAACACTACTTTAGCAAGGTTCTCACTCCACTACAGGAAATAGTCAGTGTATTTTGTGACTCGACGACATTACAGGATGATTTTGTTGTTTTACTCTGGGCACTTACTGTACTGAATTAGTTATTTCTTTGTTCTATTATCTAGTTTCATTGACACAGTGGCCAGTCGATGACTTACAAATGTCATGCTATTTGGCAGGACAACTAATTTACATAGGACGTGAAGCTGCTACTAATTTCTACACTTGATGTTTTGGTACTTAATAAAAAAAGAAGGTAATAACAGGTCGAATCTATGAAAGGTAATATAAATGATTTCAGAGCCAATGTATTAAATTTTGTTATAATCTTAAACGCGTGAATACTTCATATTTAGATGCAAATTCAACGTTTTAATAGACAATGTATCAATAGAGTTAAAAATAATTTTGAAAATTATTTCAAACACATGAGACAGTAGGAATCAAGGAACTTTGGAGTAAAGCAAGGAAAGATAACTACACTCTCTTCAGATCTCCAGAATTGGAGTCTCGCGACAGATGTAGTTGAATTATACCATAGACACCTCTTTTTTTTGAGTGGGTGGGAGTGTTAAGAAATCTTGGTCACCATCCGGCAAGTGAACTATTGCTTTGTGGTTTTGTACAGCATTATTTTAGTGTTACCGTTTCCTTGGAAAGATCATACACTAATAGTATTTGCTCTAGTTTTTCTCTGTGTTTGGAATTAAATGCCTGGGAGAAATCTGCAAAGAAAACTGGTGCCTTGAGATGACAACAGTCAGTTGTGGATCGAGTTCTTCAAAAACCGTTTTTTTCTAAGAATTTTCCCAACTTCAAATACGGCTCACTTGCAGATTTATATTCATCAGTTCTGAGTGGAGACTGGATGCCAGCTAGGGGACTTTCAAAGAGCAATGAACGATAGATACATATGGGGGAGAGTCAAGAGAATCTATTTTGTTAGCTGGGCTTATAGATAGATAGATAGATAGATAGATATCAAAACACTGAAAAATCCGTTATCATATTTTTGATTTACCCACTTATATATATATATATATATATATATATATATATATATATATATATATATATATATATATATAACAGACCTTTACGTTCCCCCCGGTTGGCCTTGAATGACCGAGGGGGTTGATATGCCAAAAAACAAAAACAAAGAATATATATATATAAAGATATTTATTTTTGTATTGGTTTTACAACTAAAAGCTTCGCGTATCAGTTAACATACTATTAACAGATGAAACAGAAGTTTTACATACGGAGGAAGACAAGATTAGGAAATGATAAGTATTTTCTTCACCAGACAGTGAATGACTGCATAGCGCATGAGCGGAAGGAGGAAGTAGAAAAAACATTTTATGAGTATAAGGTACAAAAGAGTAGGAACAACCAACCGCACTAAATCTATTGCTGCACTCTATAAAAGAAAAGCAGTCATCAAATGCAAAATATCTGCACTATGCAATAAAATGACTGCATGTTGTAGGATTAGATGTAGTTTTATTTTCATTTAATCATTGAGTCTCAGTAGATACATGAAGCGTTTAATAGTGAAACTAATATAAAAAGAGGTAAGATCTTAATTTCTGGAAGATTTAATCTTTCTTTGCTTGCCGGCATTTAAGAAGAGTTTCAAACAATTTCTATCTTTACTCACACACACACACACACACACACACACACACACATATATATATATATATATATATATATATCAATTATAACAGTGCATGTTGTCGCAGATAAGCGTCCATGCCATTAAATATATATATAAACTAATATATATATATATATATATATATATATATATATATATATATCAATCTTTATATCTAATCTTTAATTCTATTGGTGTCAACAAACAGATTGTACAATTGGCAAATTCTACAAACTGTTATCAAGGGAAAAATTCAGTAAAAAAAGAAAAGACGAGAAACGCACGTGCTAATTAAAAATAATCAAGTAGCCTGTATGGCTAGTCAAAAGAAAAAACACCGACAGAATTACCAAAGCTAAAAACGTAATAAACTGCTCAAAACACGAGATAGAGCAAATATTATGGAAACAAATCCTACATGTTCAAAAGCGTGTCTACCGAGGTTTAACCGAAACAGCTCATCAGGATTGCATCCTGACGAGCTCTCTTGGTAAAACCTAGGCAGACCCACTCTTGGCCATGTTGGAATTACTTTCATTACATATATATATATATATATATATATATTCTGCGGTATGTAAAAAAAAAAAAATTAGAATCGCTTTTAGTAGAGCATACATGATAAGTTCAAAGATAGGACTTTTTTCAATCACTTCTCGTCAGAGAACAACGTCAGAAAAGAAAGCAATACGGAAAACACAAACATAGCATAGTAGTTGACGACAAGAAAAACAACTTTTTTCTAGCCATCAACTACAATCCGACCGGACATAACCCAAAATATTGTCCTTTTTTAATTCATATATATATATATATATATATATATGGGGGGTGGATTATTCTTGTATAGAATATATGAGGAATATCATATAAATCTATGTGAGTATAATTTTGACCCCCTCTGCCCTCGCCTGAGGATTTACTTTTCTGGGTTGTTTAGGGGGGGGTCCCATATGAACTGTACTTCCACATTTGCTGTTCTGCAACTTCAAATATAGCATGTAAAATGTCATCTGACGAGACGGAGAGTATAGTAATATTCTCCGCCGAAATAAATTCATTATGACAACTTAACCAGGTTATATATATATATATATATATATATATATATATATATATATCATTCCCCATAAGTAAGCACTGCCCAAACAAATTTTTTAAAAAAGGTAATTTTCATCTCAACCAAAGATACTAAAACCTCATCATTTCTTGTGGGACATTATGATGGAATGAATATTTTTAAGTATTCTGTATAAATAAATTCTACAGCATTAAAACTATGCAATCATATATGAAGTAAAGTTACAGAAAATGTCAACAATGGATTAGAATGTTTGATTAGAGAAACTATTATATTTCTTAATCGAGTACTTGTGGAAGAATTAGATGGAATAAGAGGATTTTAATGGACAAGTTCTGACCGGCTCATTGGCCAATGGGTAGAGTGTTCGCCAATGGTCCGGCAGACCTGGATTCAATCCCAGATCGCGTCATACCAAAGACTTTAAAAATGGTACTTGATACCGCCTTGCCTAACACTCAGCAATATAAGGTACGTATAAAGGGTAAAGTGAAGCATTCAAGGGAAAGGAGTAGCGCTCTCCTCAACACCTCGGTGTAGTAGCTATTGAAAAGGGATACTTCTGGTCCCCCTCGACTACAGTCGTCAACATTACTTACTTAATGTGATTTGTTTTAATAAATTTACCTCTAAGCATAATAGTAAATGATATCTGAGGTTGGGATGAAAGGTTATTAGGCTAAAAATTCACATGATACGTCAAATCTACCGTTGATGACATTTTTACCAATGTGATCCTAGCACTGTAACACTGATGGAGAGACGTGTTTAAACCGCAAGTAAGATTATAATGAAAAATAAACATGATTTGGTCGCGTCCCATGAAAATATTTTGGTCACCCTATGAATTTTCTTATCGTACATGTATTTTAAACAAATTGGAGAGTAATATATGGCGGCAATTTCCGTTCCTCATGAATTTCCGAAGAGCAATGAAAAATGACTGTTCTTTCTTATAATGTGACATGAAGAAAGATAAAGAAGAAGAGTTTGTATGGTTTAAGAACAAATCCAATAAGCAGTGGCTATCTCGACCAAAGGCAAAATCCATATTTAATCAAAAGAAGATTTTGGTATGGCAAATATGGTACACAGAAAGGAAATCACGACAGACTATTATTGTTGGGAATATTAAGCATTGCACGGCGAATAGTGGACGAAACAAGTGCCATTCTTTTGTATAGCAATGCGAAGCTACTCTCAGTTAAACAAATTCAAGTGAAAATGATAAATGTGCTATAAAGCCAGAGAACCTTCAGATTACTCTTGATTACTCGTAGAGATCCTTAGTGGCACGGTATAAGAAATAAGGAATACATCAAATCAATTCAGAACATTCCTCAAAGAACAGGAAATTGCTTATTTTTGTTTGTTTTTTTAGATTAATAGACCTTATAACTGATTTTATGTCATTATTAATGAAATCGTGTTTAATTTACATTTGAATGCGTTTTTATTTGCTTGAAAAAGAAACTTTGACTTTTAACTTCTTCGCAACTATATATATATATGTGTGTGTGTGTGGGTGTGTGTGTGCATATATATATATATATATATATATATATATATATATAGGCAAAATAGTCGGATATATTGGGCGCTCTGGCTTTGGTAGGGCGACCAATCCTGGAGATGGAAAAGCTGAATTCAAAACCTTGGGAATGTTGTTCAGAAGAATTTGTGGCATACTGATGCACAATTCTTTTATTATCAACTCATCCAAGAAGTGTGGCTAGTTCTACATAAAACTTAACCACTATAAGCAAATCACTTGTGTAGATAGTTCAAAAATTCGTATCACAAACCAAACTATTGGGGCCTCATTAGTCGAGATCGACGGGGAATCCATCATATATATATATATTTATACATATATCAAAGATATATATATATAAATATATCATCAACGGCAAAGATTTGCATGATTTTTTTCCTTCTCCTTCTCTTTCTCACTCTCTCTCTCTCTCTCTTCTTATTCTTAGTAAGTCCTCTAGACGACATCCAGTGTCCTCATAGATCTGATGAATGTAATTTTTTCCTGTTCGGCCAACACTAGTGTTTCTAAGTGTTGGAGTCCATTAAAGAAAATCGCTTATGAGTTCGCTTTTAATTCCCCAACAGTAACCAACATACCTTGCTCGTCTTAACTGGCTTGTTTGTGAAATGGAAGATAATTGGCCGTTCAGATGCTGTTTTGTAGGGTGCTGCTACCAGGATTTATTCAAAACAGTACGGAGCATTCTCTCAACATTTCTCTAAATTTCACGTGGTGCAACCATATAATAGTACTTATACGGCTACATATTGGAAGAAACCCCGTTTTATTTTACCAGAGAGATCAAATGCCCATATAGTTATTGCACTGTCAATAGCAATCCATAACTTACCGATGCATCCGTTGACATCACTTTTAGTAGATTAGGTATTGCTATCGAGGTATTTGGACTGGCTTAAAATTTACTGGTTCTAATTTTTTACTATAAATTTTTGCTAATAATCTTTGTGTAAATATATATACATATATATATGAATGTTTGTTTCCATTTGTTTGTTTGTTTGTGTGTGTGTGTGTGTGTGTGTGTGTGTGTGTGTGTGTGTGTGTGTGTAATTCATGTTTTATTCAATGAGGGCTTAAATTTATCAATGAAGTTTTTTTCTGTTATTTGAAGAATGTGAAATCGTTAGTTTTATTTATGGGAATTACTTTAAATTTACCTTTACATTCGTATAGGTGTTTCTATACATTTAATTTTCTCTTTCTGGTATTTTGATATTGCTCTTGTGAAGTGATATCCTGGTATTAACGGCCTGTGTTGATACTATTTATATTTCTTTACATTTATTTCTTTCGATTATGTAGACTACGTTTTTTGAGTTTTTATTAATTCTGAAATTTGTTTCCAGGTTTTTAAAGATATAGGATTTTCCTTCTATAATTATTACACAAAATCCACATCTTTTTTTTTCAAAAAAAGAACGACGGAACCTGAAAAAAGTTAACAAAAAACCCGTAGCATATGTCTCAACCTATAACAAAAACAACCCAGAATTATTCACAGAAATAATAAACTATCTAGAAGAACTTAAAGAACTATAACCGAATCAAAGAAATACTAAACACTACAAAAGGCATCAAAAACCAAAGACAACCCCAAAATCTTAAAAGAATATTCACCTCTTCTACATTCAGAGAAAACACAAATCAAGGAATTACCAAATGCAAGAAAAAAATTGTAAACGAATAGTTTTTAGGTAACATTTCTGAACGAGCGGGAGCTTATTACTCTGGACACGGTTAAACGTTTTCAAATAAGAAAAAGATTAGATATTTCAATTTGACCAATAGATGGGACCCTAACAGGTACTGCTATTTCAGCTTAGAGTTGATCTGAGTGTAATAGTAATGTAAGGGTACTCTACGTTCCCCAAACTTCAAAACTGCAGCCTTACCATCAAATATTGTTTAATGTGAACCGATGACACACTGGGAGGGCGTCTTACCCCAATGCAGAGATGCAGTCACCGTATTATTCAGTCCTCCCTAGCCCAGTTGGCAAGGGATATTCGACTTAAGGATGATTCTTTCATAATGACCAATACTTTTCTTTTCTTATCTTAGATAGCAAAAGAATCATAGACTGGCAAAGTGATGTCCAGAATGAAAATAGAGTTCTCATTGATTTTGCTCATACTAAAAGATACACATCATAGCATGGATTGACTTTTGCTAAATGTTCATTGATTGTAAAGACAGTTTAGTGTTATGTAATGAGTTTCAACAATGGACACAACTTTGTAAAGGACAGGTCATGTTCAACACAGCGCTACATCCACGAAATGAACTTCGCGTCAATGAGTGCGATGAAAGAGAGACTAAGTTGTTTGTTTGTTTGTTTGCTTGGGTTTTATGGCATATCAACCTTTAAAGGTTATTTAATGCCAAATCCATTTTATACAAATAAACATTTTTATTTCAAACTATTCATTTTAGTATAAGTACACAATATAATTGTGAAGAACATTTCTACATCAAGCTATTCAGTTTAGTCAAACAATTCAAAACAATTCAGTCTTGTATAAGTATAGTTTTTTGTTTACACACAGTTAAATATCAAAACATTTCTATTTCAAACAATTCAGCTTAGCATAAATACAGTTTCAATGTCAACAATTCATTTTAGCATACATAAACAGTTCAATTTCAAACAATCCAGTTTAGCATTAGTACGCAGCTTAAATTTCAAAACAGCTCTATTTCGAACAATTCAGTTTAGCATAACTACGCAGTTTAAATGAAGTACTGTAGAAACAGTTCTATTTCAAGCATTTCAGTTTAGTATAATTGCAAAGTTTAATTCCATTTGGCCCATAGATAGGACCCTTTTAGGTGCTACCACACCGGGCTAGAGTGGACCTGAGAGCGATGGCAATGAAGGGGTACTCCGCATTTCCCAAAGCTCCAGCATTGCTGGAACCTCATCATCAGATTGTTTAGTGTCATATCCTGGATATACATTGGTGGGGGTCTTACTCCACTGCAGAGAAGTAGTCGGAGTATTCTACACCCCCAACCGACTGGGCAATTGACCAAGGTGAAAATATCGTTCCCGACAATATTATCATCACTGCAGTGAAAAACTGGATGCAGTATTTCCCACAGGAGAGAAATATTGCTGAAATAAGTTCATTTTTTCGTAGTTTTCAAGTATTATTTATTAATTTATTTATTCATTCATTTTTCTATTTCGAATATACTTTAAATCTAATTAGCATTTTCGCAAATATAATCTGGTTTAATTGTCCAGGGAATTACCATTAAAATCATTTATTAATAACTCACGATCTGATGTCATTTTAATGTAATTTTATAAGGGGAGATTTACGTTGAAAACGAATTTCCTGTAATGTTTTTAACCGCTTTTAATTCAGTCCATGTTGTTATATGCACATAACGTTTCTTTAAATTTCAAATAAGGGTTAAATTTTTGTTGTGTTTGAAATTAAAATGTTTCTTATGTCATTTTACATTTAATTACTTCATCTGATAACAATTATCTATAAAACAATCTTTATATTATCTACAATTCTTCTATTTCTGATAAGATCAAATTCAAGAGAAATTGTTCAAATCTAATATTCCATTTGAATGTGTTTTAGGTTATGGAAGTCAATCTCCCGAAAAAAAAAAATACTGCCAGTCTGTTTGTGAATATATATATATATATATATATATATATATATATATATATATATATATATGATGAGATGATGAACGAGAAAGAGAGAGGGGAAGAAAAAAAAAAGAATTGTAAAGGAAAAAAAAACAAAGATAAAGAAAGCCATGGTCGTATACGGCATTTATCTTGTTCTTAGTGTATATTTATGAATTCTTTAATCTCAACATGGCTGCCGGATTTTCCCGCGTAATAAATGACAAAGTCATTACTTTGATGTTTATTCCAAAGTTTGAAACCAGTTTTTATCCTTCCTTCCTTTCTTTCTTCCCTCCTTTTTCCTTCTTCCTTCCTTTTTCCTTTTTTCTTCCGACCCTTCCTTTGTTGTAATTTTTCTCGCCTCTTTGCATGTACATTTCAAGTTAAAGTCTCCTTTCTTATACCCTGTCTTCTTCACCCTATGATTGAAAATAAAGCTGCAAGTGAACTTTCTCTCTCCTGCAAGTGCATATTATGCTTAAATTAAATTATCATAACCTTTTTCCATTATTCATTAAAGAAATAGATTAGACTCATGTTCAGTATTGTTAATGTATACTGAGATATTTGTCCTAAGTTATCTTTATGTAGTCCAATGACAAATGAGACAATTGTGTGCCACTAATTGTTCAAGCAGAACGCAACACTTGGTGACTATGGTAGTTAAGAAACTTTCTCAGCTATGAGACTTATTCATCATAAAATGGTATTGAAGTCCTCATAATTAAATATTTAACTTACAAATAAAATTAACCAATCATTAGTCATTTAGTGGCGCTACAGAAGAATATGATCTTTTTAACACCGCACACAGTATTAGTGGGTACGCATGTATGTCCTACGGTCAACTTCTTTCTAAGAAGTTCTACTTCATATGTGAAAAAAAAACCCCACAGTTTTTTTGCCGTTGGCCGAGTTCACATATATATATATATATATATATATATATATATATATATATATATATATATATAAGGAGCCTTCAAATATTTCCAGACTTTTTTGTACAGGCTTTTAAAATTGTCGTAGACACTTGAAAATTCAGTATCTTATTGCTATACATCTTATGAGATCACTGACCAATTTTTATGATTTCAGGTTCAATCAATAGCTACAGCAGCAATTGAAATACACCCTACTAAAGCCTGATTACCACAGCTGGTGAATTTCAAAAATGCAATCTGGACGTGAGGACACTTTAGAAGAACGATATGCAATAAAATTCTGTTTTAAACTTGAAAAAAATGCCGCAAAAACGTATGGAATGTATCAGGCTGCTTTTGGATCATCTTGCTTGTATCAAATATCAGTTTTTGAGTGGCATAAGAGATTCAAGGAAGGCAGGGAGTCTGTGAGGGATGATGAGATGTGTGGGAGAAGTAAGGAAGCCAGAACACCAGAGTACATTGGCCAAATAAAGAATTTCATAGATAATGACCGTCCTGTGTCTATAGAGACAATAAGTGCACAGTTTGATGTCAGTATGGGAACTGTTCACACAATTATTCGCAAGGAACAGAAAATGCGGAAGATTTGCGCAAAGTTTGTCCCAAGGGTGCACAGATAAGATCAGAAAGAAAGACAATGTCATGACAGCAGGCAGATGGCCCAACTGATCAATTCAGATCCTGCAGTTCTTGATGGTCTGGTGACCTGCAATGAAAGATGGATGTACTGCTATGACCAGAGACCAAGAGACAGAGTTCCCAGTGGAAGCATGCAAGCTCTCTCAGATCCAAGAAAGCAAGATAGAGCAAATCCGCCCACACAATTTTAATGATCACTTTTTTTGACAGCACTGGCATTGTTATATACTCATCCACATACATATGCTTATACACACATATACATATATATGCTGGATACATACCGACACAATGATAAACGACGCATCAAGGAAGACGCAGCAATGAAGGAAGACACAGGAAGACTTCTTTAGAAAAATATTCACCTCTCACTTTATTTGTAACTTTTGCGTTTGAGAGGATGCTGGAGATCGAACATAAACTTTATATTTTGACCCCACTGTTATGACCGTCACGTTGTGTCTTGTTCTCCTGATGTTGGGGTCCACTCCATCGGGGCTTCCGAGGACCCCTCGGTCGGGTGTGGCCTTCCTTACCACATCTGGTCTCTACTCTCTGGGAGTCTGCTGGCAACTGCATCGGGGGTTTTCCGAGTGCCCCCTCGGTCGGGTGTGGCTTTCACTACCACATCTGGTCTCTCCTGTCTGGAAGTCTGCTGGCAACTGCTCTGGGACCCAAACTCAACTGAGTTAAATAATAACTCAACGCCCACACGATCGCCTACTGTATCTTTGAATCGGATGTTTAATCGTCATCAAGCGGAAATAACTGTCATGCAGTTCAGAGGTTACTCTCTTCCAGTGCATGACTGTAATGGCAGAATGGGACCTTGACCTTATCCCATATCATAAGCCTTAATCCGCCCACGCGATCTCTTTCGATTACTGGCCGTTGAAATGTGTCACTTCCTTCCGGTGTATTACCTTGGAATAGCATTTTTAGGCCGGGGTGAAGGGTCAAAATACAACAGCATGATCTACATGCACTGGGTTCCCACTGGACAGACAGTCAACAAGGAATACTATGTTGAGGTTTTAAGGGAGTTCAGGAAGAGATTCTGTTAGAAGAGGCCAGCACTCTTCAAATCGGGTCAGTGGCATTTCCAGCAGGACAATGCACCACAACCCCATCCTTGTCACAGACTATTTGACCAAGATGGGCATCAACACAGTTCCTCACCCTTCCTATAGTCCAGACCTTGCTCCCTGTGACTTTTGGTTATTCCCTAAGCTCAAGGAAAAACTTAGAGGCTGTCGTTATGAGACAATTGAAGAGATGAAAGAGGCAGTGACGAAGGTCATTGACACGCTCACAGAAGAGGACTTCCATGGGGCTTTCTAGAAGTTTTTGGAACGGTACAACAAGTGCATTGCAGCCAGAGGAGATTACTTCGAAGGGAACTAGAGTTTCCTGTGTGTACTATCAATAAAAGAGCCCATAAGAAAAAAGTCTGGAAACTTATTGTGTGCTTCTTGTATATATATATATATATATATATATATATATATATATATATATATATATATGTATTAGAGGGATATGAAAGCGAAAATCTACTTAGCCACGAAAAAGACAATAAAGCAGCAGTATTTTCTAAAATGAAAGCAAGTTGTGTCCCATTAATAAAATGTTATCTAATTTGAAAATTCAAATGTGCTTTTTCTAACTTTATTTAACTTTTATAAGGATTATGATATATATATATATATAGTTGTCCTTATTTTCTGCAAAGATATCCAACACTTCTAGAGAATGTCTGAAATCTTTGTTGTTATTTTTTACATACACACTTATAGCAAATAATAAGGAATAAATATGGTAATTATTTGTGTTTAACACTCACTCTTGCATAACAAGCACACTTGAATAACAACTACTCATGTATAATATGCATCTCCAACTTAACCCAACTAAACTCTTGAAAAAAGGTACGTTGAATAAAACGCACTGACATTTTAGAATTTAAATTTGTTCAACTTTTTTTTATTGATTCATATTGACCAAAAATAAGAATTTATATTGTTTATATTGTCTTAAAACATAAAATTTACACTAGAACATCCGCGGATATGTTCGCATAAAATGCTCCGAGCTTGTGACAAAAATAAGTTCACATTAGGAGAAATAGAATTCCAAACAAACAGACATTTCAATGGATATTCCTTCGTAACCCATATTTGTCTGGACTATAGATTTGACTTACTTCTTGTCATCCAATCCTGAATATGATGAGGAAGTGGCCGGAAAATAGTAATTTCATGATTGTTATACTTTAACATTTGGGCGAAAAACCTGGAAAAACAGTGTTTCGTAAGCAGATGTAATTTTGGTAATAATTAATACAACTATTATATTAATATTCCGTAATAAACGTTATATGACTAAATGAATAGGATTGAGTTTTCTTTCTTCATTAGATCGAGGAATTTAATTTTTTCTTAAAAGAAGGAAATTTTACGGATTAATTCTAGCATATCCCATTTTTCAGCATTACAACTCTTACACTTAGGGACCATTGTTAAATTTAATTGATGAACTGGGTTTTTTTTTCAGAAGTTCACCATGTTATGAAGTTATTTAAAACTGCTAATAATTATGCTAGAACACTGCATATTGTGTGTTTAAAATATTGAGACAAGATTTGCATCAAAACAAAAAGGAACGAAAACGATAATTCGCTTTAAAATGAGTTTTTGGCATTCAGTAAACATATTCCAGACAGTTATTATTGGTCAAAGCATCTCTCAACCTCCACTTTAGAGATGGTGGTAAAGCTGCATCATTGTATGATTTATGTTCTCCTCGTCTTCAGACATCTTACACTTCAGATGCATTTTCACAGCAGGAAACCAGATATCGCGCGGGACTAGGCCTGATATGAAGTCTGCTCGAATTGCACGATCCTGTTTTACACCCCACCAGAAAAGCAAGATAAATTCAATTGCTTCTGCAGGTGTGTTGATATAATGAAAATAACACTGATCCTTGTGAAGTTGAACATCTCGTCCTCTGACTGATTACAATACGCGAAATGATCCAAGTATTCTGTTTAGAACACTTTCATCATCGGGAACGTATCAGAAAGAACTACATCCACTTTGACTGAAAGCAAGAGTTCGGTTTTCCTTAGAATTTAGAAAGCAGTCTTCGTCTTTGATGTTGAATGAACTTTAGTATCAATATGATAATCATATGCACACAATTATGATGGTTTTCAATATGTTTGAATTGGTTTCGGCGCACTGAAGCAAAACAGTAGCCGTGGTCATCTAAAATTCCTTCTACTCAGGTGTTAGAAATCACATTTTTTTTTATCAGAATAGCTTGACATGACCTTATGGAAATGTCTATCTGATCAGAACGGTTTCAGAATGTAAATCTTCCATTTGCATTTCTTTAATTGCACACCTCAACTATTTCAGAATTTCTGCTGGTGGAATATTTTTCCAGCACGTTGATCATGAGAAGGCAATGCAAGTCAGAGAAATTAGAAATACCCATTATAGTATATTGATAAGCTTTTTTAGCTTTTGTATCATGACAAGTTTGGCCTAGCCTGTGGCAAAATTTAATGCAGATACTTTGTTCGCGATTTTCTGCCACGAGAAAATGCAGCACGCTGAAAAAGTTCATTGAAGAGGTTGTTACACTTGAACAACTTATGAAATCTTACATCTGCTACAGCAAGAACAGAGGGTGTCCTCGTGGTGTAATGGTTAAAGCGATGGACTGCGGAATCGTAGTAAGCGACTTCGTACTCCAGTCGCTCTATTATGTTCACTTTCGGGCAAATACCCTTGGGAAAGATATGAACCCCCTTATCCTCCCAGCTATGGGTTAAATAGTACCACTGTTTTTCTAGGAGAATGCCTTAGGCATTAAATAACCTACAAAGGTTGATATGCCATTAAACAAAGAAACCAATCCAAACAGCAAGAACAACAGCAGCAGTACCATCAACAAACCTTTTATCAGACGGGTCAGGCTTGGTTTCAGAGCTGAAGCATAATGCGGTTATAAAGTGATGACATCTTCAGTTTGTATTTATCCTGTAGCATTTTTAAAGAAAAGTCTGGAAGCAATTTTGGTACTCTCTCTCTCTCTCTCTATATATATATATATATGTATCTGTATATAAGTATAGACACAGTCAACGGCGGTAGGAGACTGTCAGTTTTTCGTCTATACGATCATCTGTCGAAAAACTCTTGGACTGATGATCATATAGGCGTGAAACTGAAAGTCAAAGAACGCCGTAACTCAGTGTCTACTCTTTAGATACAGAAGCTCTATAACCGGTATTGAGTACTATTTATAACCACAGCTATCTGTATTATTAATTATTCCATTACCAAGCACACATACACACATACACATACACACACACACACACACACACATATATATATATATATATATATATATATATATATATATATATATATAAAATGAAAGAGATAGAGATAAATAGAAATAGACAGAGAAACTGACGGACAGACAGAGACTGAGAGACATACACATATGTAAGTATGTATATATGCGTTCCACAAGTAATTATACACGACAGATTCTTTTTAAAAGTATTATATTTGGAAGATATTTACACAATATTTATGCCTCGAGGCATCCATTCATTTAATCTATACGCGGATGTATAATATATTTAAGGTGAAACAAAAATTATCACCCTGTCAGGGACGATACATGAAGTAGATTATTTGCAAAAATAAGGTTTTATCAAATTTAATAAGATTTGATATCCAATGATTTCGATTCAGTACGTTATTTACTCGTCTATGCATGAAGATAAAATTTTTTTATTTTTTAAACAGTCGATTAAAAATTACGTGCCTGATTTCTTTTTGATTGCACACATTGCATGTATGTATTTACACACATGCACACATGCATATCAACATCATCATCATGTCATGCTGCTAGCACAGATTTCCCTGACTCTCTCTTCCTATTCGTCTCTAATATCCATTTCAGGTATTCTAGACTGCGCCTTGTGTCCGTACAGAGCTATTTTAGATAAGCTCTAGTTGGTCATCCAACTCTTGCATGTTCGAAAGAAGGGGCCCATATGAGCACGTCGCTTATGAGTTCGCTCTAACTTCTTCAGTAGTGTCCCACATGGCTTGTTCGTCTTCTTTTGATGGTTTTCGAGATGAGAGGTTGGTGGCCGTACAACTGCTGCTATATGGAATATTGTTTCAGGATTTGTTCGATATGAATTGTAGCATTCTTGTCCAATTACCGTCAAGCTCTTTCTTTACAAGCTTAGTCAGCGTCCAAATAGTGCATCTATGGCGTAGAATCAACACAACCACTGCTTGGGAAAAACTGCATTTTATTTTATAGGATAGGTCTGATTTTCATATGATCGACAACCTATCGATAGCAGTCCATGCCTTTGCAAGTCGCTTATTGACGTCACAGGCATATTGGTAGTTTTTATTTTGTGTCTTTTGAGACAAATGCATGTATATTTGGATATTGGAGCAGACTTTAGTTATGCTATATGGAAGAGGGGCTGTTTTAAACAGAGTATTTCCGTTAGTTTTGAATTGGAATCGTTGTTATCTTTCGGAGATATTTCCAAACTGGAGCCGTAGCAGTTTTACTGTGTGATTTCACCACTTGGATTTTAACAAAGAGCATTGAGAAAATGTTAAACGGAAACTATATATAAATGCTGCATACAATTTTAACTAATCCTTGAAGAAGTACTCTACAGAACTTGTAAGTTTGGTTTGGTTTAGTTTGGTTTGGCTTTATGGCATATCAACCATTGTAGGTTATTTAATGTCAAATACATTTTATACGTATAAATAGTTATATCTCAAAGAAATCAGTTAAGAATAAGTACAATATCAAACAGTTCTATTTCAAATAATTCAATTTAACATAAGTACGCAGTTTAAATGTCAAAAACAGTTCTATTTCAAACAATTCAACTTAGTACAGGTACACAGTTTAAAGGTCAAAACAGTTCTATTTCAAACAATTCAATTAGGTATATGTACATAGATTGAATATGAAAACAATTCTATTTCATACAATTCAGTTTAGCATAAGTACATAGTTTAGTTCTCTTTGACCCATGGATAGGATCCTGTCCGATGGTACTGCTCCGGGCCAGAGTGGACCTGGGAGCGATAACAATGAAGGGGTACTCCGCATTCCCCAAAGCTGCAACATTACTGAAGCTTCACCATCAGATTGTTTAGTGTCATACCCAGGATACTCGTTGGGAGAGTCTTACCCCTCTGCAAAGGTACAGTCAGTGAATTCTGCAGCCCTAGCCGACTAGGCTACAGCACTTTTATGGCCGCTTACCGTCCATCTCACAAACCATCAATATAAGACGAGCAAGGCATAATAAGAGCTAACTCATAAGCAACGTTCTCAAAGGACCCCGACACATAAACACACTGGTATTGGCCAACCAGCAAAACCCTATATTGGTCAGCTTTTTGCAGACACTGAATGCCGTCAAGAGAACTTCGATGGATGATTGGAACATATAGTAAAAAAGAACCAAATTACTATGTTTTATCAGAATGCCTTGATGATGATGATGATGATGATGATGATAAAGAGTTTCCACTCAACATGACCGTTGTTCTGAAAGAGAAGGAAAAATGGTCCAAATCGCTTGGCACCAGTTAATTAATCGAAATCACCAGAATAAAATTGAAGACAATATCGGTATGACTAAGGGATTATATCTCCAGGTTATGAGTTTGTAGTTAGCTTTGTTTTAAAATGGTTAATCACTAAAGGCTAAGCAGTCCAGTCTTTCCTAATATTACACTCATAATTTAGGGATAGAAATAATAAATTCATATCTTTCCCAAGACATTAAATTGAGTCAAAAGATTTGTTGCTACAAATCGAAAATCAGACTTTTTGACGATCCTCGTATATGTGCATATATAGATGTATATAAAACGTAAGCGCTTGTTGTGTAATGGTTATCGTCGAAGGAAATAAATACTGCGATATAATTTCAGATCCCAGGACGAGGCTGTTTCCATTTTCCGAAGTGCTAACACCCTTACAAAATCTATTAATCCAATTATCCTCAATCCAATTATAGGTTAATAGTAAGGCAGACTTTTCTCTTTTATTGTGGTATGGCAACCAGTCACGGAATTGGAAAACTCTGAATTCAAACCTGTTAGACTCTGCTTTATAAATTTACGTTTTGTTGAATCCCACTCGTGTAGAGGAGCTGAGTGAATACACATATGCATATAAACTTATAAATGCATACACATACTGAAACACACACATACACACACACACACACATATATATATATATATATGTGTGTGTGTGTGTGTGTGTGTGTGTGTGTGTGTGTGTGTGTGTGTGTGTGTGCAATTAAATTTTTACTTTCTTTTTATGTTCATACGTATATACTTTTTTTAACAATTCACAATCTTCAAAGGATGGAATATATACTTCGCCATATCTTTTCATATGTATGCATAATAATACTACGAACTGGAAATTGATGAATAAATTAGAAGTTTTAAGTATTTTCATTTTGTAATGAATAGATAATTCATTATGACTCAATTGAAACAATGCACTTACCAAGCAAATGGATATAAACTGAATATCTTAAGCACTTCAACGGACAGCAATCATAACTTTTATCAGCTTGTATGAGTAATTGATCATCTGGACTTTCAGCTTGAAAATGCATTTTTCTATCCCGTAAACAATCAGATAAAAAAGACCCATCTGTGCAAGAGTCTCTAAAACAAAACACTTAGCTATCACTGATAACTTCAGAACTCTTGAAGAATCAGAAAATGTTAGACTTCCGGAGAATTCTAGTAAGTAGGATGATTAGTAGATAGTAGTAATAAAGAGTGACCAAATGTATCATAAACCCAGGTGTATCATAATAAAACACAAAAATTTGAACAGCAGGCCGATTCCATTTTCCGTGCCAATAATCATTACAGAAACCGCATTTCATCAAAGCACACACTCATGCCTACTCATACACAAATGCCCGAGGCCTAATTTTATCCTACTGAGAAATGGAATCAACAATCTGAATCCAAATCCTGAATGAGACTACATTTCACACAGCGCAATGGCCTAGTCGGCTGAAGCTGCAGAATACAACGACTACATCTCTGCAGAAGGGTAAGACTCTCCCAACGAATGTCCAGGATATGACACTAAATAATCTTATCGTGAGGTTCCCGTAATGCTGGAGTTTTGGGGAATGTGGAGAACCCCTTTATTGCCATCGCTCCCAGGTTCACTCAGGCTCTGAGCGGTAGCACCTGATAGGGTCCTATCTAGTGGTCAAATAGAATTAAAATTTGAAGTTATGCTAAACTGAATTGCTTGAAATGGAACTGTTTTAACATTTCAACTGTGTACTTATACAAAACTGAATTGCTTAAAATAGAACTGTTTCTACATTTAACCGTGTAAATAAATTGCTGATATTTAATTGAATTGTTATTGATACATAGCAATACTTAGAACCATTTAACTTTGACTAAACTGAATAGCTTGAAATTGAAGAGTTTTTGACATTAAAACTGTGTACTTATGCTAAACTGAATTGCTGAAATAAAATGTTTTGATATTCAACAGTGTATAAATAAAAAAACAGTACTTAAGCTAAATTGAATTGTTTCAAATAGAACTGTTTATATGAATGAAAATGGATTTGACTTTAAATAACCTACAATGGTTGATATGCCATAAAGCCAAACAAAACAAAACCATAGCGCTAATACTTTTGGTAAATGTATGAATCCAAATATCTACTCACCAGCTATGGATCAGTAATAGTGAAAACTGCGCAATTTAACATTTGTGTAGCAACAGGTGTAGTAGAATTGGTTTGATTTCTTTGTTTACTGGCATATCAATCTTCGTATGTTATTTAATGCCAAAGCCATCCTTCTAGAAGAACAGTAGTGGTACTATTAAACCCAAATCCGGGAGAATAAGGGATTCATACAATTCCAAGATGTATTTGTCCAAAAGGGAGCGTAATAGTGCGAGTAGAGTTCGAACTCGCACACTCAGTCCAACGCTTTCACCCTTACACCACAAGGACACCTCTCCGGTCTAGTCGAAGGAAAACTCTGAATTCTGGCTAGTCGTACTCCATTTAGAAAATTGACCTTCTGTCCTGCCTGTAGCGAAGGGGTTGGGTAAATATATTCATAAACATGCTTATGCATTTGAGTATGTTTCAAATATATTTTGTACTGTTCACATTTTGTCTTGTTTTTAGTATGCAATAATATATAATTTACCGCATGTTTTCTGATCTGACCGTTACAATTCGAGGGAGTCCACGAGGAGTAGTGGCTAATGTGATGTATTGGAATAGGCAAGTTCGAACTCCTGTCGTGCTATTACGTTCACTTTCAGATTAATACCTTTGTGAAAGGTAGGGACTCCTTTACCCTCAGCTATGGGTTAAGTCTTTCCATTACTCTCCCACAACAATGGTTATGGCATAAAATAACACACAAAAGTCGATATGCCATTTAACAAATAAAAAACGATTCAATTTAGCATTTTCTTTGCATTTAAAATGAACAAGGTACATTAAAATCATTCCTTTGACTAGCACTTTAAATGAGGCCTCGTATTTCTCTAGTGTAGTTTCAGATTTCTAATGTCTAAGCTAGATTTGCCAACTTCACTAACCAAGGAGAGCATTATTATTGTCACGGCTTCAAAAGAATGAAAGAAAATAAAATATAATCATGTAGGTTTCAAAATGCTTTGCTTTGTGATAAGAAGGATAAGTTAATGGCATGATTTGCTGTCAGCTTTTACGTAAAATTAATTGGCTAATTGACCATAAGAAATATATGTATCCTTTTTAGATATGCTTTTCGATTAAAAAAAAGTCCCTTTTTTGCTATATAAAGGTCATGTGACATGCATTAGAAGATAGTAATCTTTGGGAAGGAAAAGAAAAGTTAGTTTTTACATTTGAGATTGATGTGTTCTGTATTCCATTGTAAGATAGATAGATATGAACATACATACATTCATACATACATACATACATCATTCATTTCAATTGGATATTGTACTTTCAGTGTGCAATCAAAAAAAGTCAATGTTTTCCGCTATATATTTTTCTCTATGCTAATTTATATACAATTATTTATATCGAGGAATATAGCTTGTAAAAAAGGCCCCGTTGGATTAATGTTTTAGAATGTTATTTCATTGATCGTATTTTTAAAACAGAATTTCACCGATTGGAATCTTCAAATATCCGACCAATATTTCAGCTTTGTCAATTATAGGAATTTCATATACCAGCGTCAACGACCGATTTGACCCAAAGTCAAGTGCAATGCAAGCATCCAGTCGTATGTGAATGGATGGTTCGAAAATTAACTCAGCTCTGTCGGCATTTCTCTTTTATGTGTGACTCTGTCATTGACCCTGACTATTCTACCTAATAGTATAAAGAGATGGCTCCTGCTTGCTGAGACAGTCTTTTGATGATCAGACGGATAATTAGTACTCAAAACCGTTATCAATTAATTTTTCTTTTATGTCATTAAGTTCTTTGTGGAAAAGTTCGTGTTGTAGTTGTAATCTCCATAGGAAGTAATCTTGGGTACCTTAATTCAAATCCTGAACAAGGTTTCCGTATTTTATTTTGTGCTCATACCCTTGCAAAACGTATTGATCTAACTATGCTCTCTTCATGGGAAAATAGTTGGATAAACTGAACACTTTCACTTTTGTACGGCAATTGGTTTTGAAGAAGAAAACTTTGAATTCTAAACCAGTTGTAGATTTGGAGGAGACTGGGCTTCCCTAAGTTAGTCATACTCAAGACACGCTACACGAGTAACGCCCCCACGCTTAAACCTGATTACAGAAAAAGTGAAGGAGAATTGTCCGTGGCAAGAGTATTGTAGTCTTGGAGGCTGAAATTAAGACTATTTTTTATATGGATAATTAGTAAAAGTAATGCCATCAGGGTGTATTAGTACATGGAGAAAATCGATTATTTATTGATATTGCGTTTGAAGTTGAAGTGTTGGAGACAGTTGTTTTCAAATATATGTTTCTTTTTTTTTTTTCTCGTTGACGTCTTTAGCAACTAGGAATATTTTATCTTACCTCTGACTTAAATTATCTGTTTGCTTGAGTCTTCCAAGACTTTCTTAGTTACACTTTCACTATTACCTAT
Source organism: Sepioteuthis lessoniana (assembly GCA_963585895.1). NCBI lineage: Eukaryota > Metazoa > Mollusca > Cephalopoda > Myopsida > Loliginidae > Sepioteuthis > Sepioteuthis lessoniana. The sequence goes on from OY757905.1 coordinate 76,654,186, forward strand.
TAGCATAGATCCTCTTAAATAACTCGACCGCCTCGGCGGACAGTTGAAAACGCTGACTTCACATCTAGAGTGAAGTAAGAGATCTCCACACAACGCGGTTACATATTGGCCAGGGGTGACAAACCGTACTACTTGGGAACTGGATCCTGGTGTTTGAACAGTCCATGAGCCATCAGCCAAAAATGTCAGGTGACTTACAGCACTACACTTTGAAGGGGACTGAGCTAGACGGGCGGTCGAAGAGTTCTGATCCAATCAATCAGCTGTGTGTCTTAAGCTGTAGCTCCTCTATCATTTTCCTGACTGCATTCTTCAAATTTATTGTTCTTGTGGCAAACAACCCAACACCTTTTAGCTCAGAGGCACAAGAAGGCGGTGGCTGAGAATAAATTTGCGATGATGTAGGTCTACATAACCATTTAAACTACGTACACACAAATGATTGATATGAAACTGAATTATTAGTATTAGATATCAATACTTGAAACCAGCTGTGTTCAGACACTTAATTTATATAAAATAGAATGATTAGAGTTTTAAAAAATATTTGAAACCATTAAACTATTCGCAAAAATAGTTAATATCTCCAAAGAATCTGAGAATTAATTTTTATTTATTGCGGACTTTTTGTCCTCATCTTAGTAGGGTTTTTTGTGTTGTTTCTTCTTTCACTACGTTTCGGCCAAATTTCACCTCTAGCTTTCTTCAGTTGATTTTACCGCGACCTCGGATAGGAATTCTGAGTCTTGTAACCGTATCCCCAGTAATTACTGCCTTCCGTAGTTGTTGTCTATCGCACCTAAGGAAGGCAGTAATTACTTGGGATACTGTTACAAGATTCAGCATTCCTATACGAGGTCACGGTAAAATCATCTGAAGAAGGCCAGAGGTGAAATTTGGCCGAAACGTGGTGAAAGAAGGAACAACATACAAAAAAAGAACTACTAAGATGAGGACAAAAAGTCCGCAATAAATAAAAATTAATTTTCAGATTAAGAAGCCTCATCTCAAAATGATTCCAATCTCCAAAGAAATATAAGTATTAGATAGCAATTCAACTCAGAACGTTTCAAACTCAATTGAAAATAGAACTTCCTTTAAACTATTCTCTTACAAATCCTATATATATATATATATATATATATATATATATATATATATGTGTGTGTGTGTGTGTGTGTGTGTGTGTGTGTGTGAGAGAGAGAGAGAGAGAGAGAGAGAGGCATGATTCGGCAGTAAATAACCGACAAAGGTTGCTATGCTATTAAACCAAATTACTTAACAAAATCCTCTTAAAAATTATGATACTTTTATTTGTTTTCTTTAAACTTGATTTTATTTCTTGATCAACTACATTATGCCTCAATCATTGCCCTTACACCTTAAAATAAAAAGGCGTGAATTCTATTCTCGCAGACCGTCCTCTGAGTCTGATAATTATCAAATAATGTTTATTTTATATCATCAAGTTGTTCATAGAATTTTACGTGATAAAATGAAATATGGCAAACTCTTTGAATCATATTTTTATCATAGTTCTCTAGTATATATGTAAGAACTGAGTATATCAATTTAAAAGACAAAAATTAAGTCTAGTTTCCTTTCTATATGAAGAGGTAGAAGTGTATTCGTACATCAAGAAAAAGAATTCAATTATTGCAAGTGAGTTTATAATTGAAGTAAGTTGTTATATCTGCATCATATCTTCGTGTTCTTCTGCTATTCAACATCTTGTTGCTGTTCCATCTTACGTCGTGCACCCACGCTGTTCCATCTTTATTGCTGAGATGAATACGAACGATATTTTCTTTGTGTAAATTTTTGTATTCATTTTCAAGCCTTACACACATTACCCGGAGTATCTACCGGACTATGGATATAAATAAAGAGCCTCCAATCGCTCTCAACTAACAGATTAAAAAAAAAATTTTAAATCTAATTTCCAAACTTATAGAACCCCCCGGACTGAGATTATCTAATCACAGCTAAATTTTCAAATCTATCTCGGGGTCATCATCTATCAACCAAACGTATTTGATATTAATGGTTTCAGCTGTCTATTTTTTTAATTATCTTTACTACCCCTTTCCGGACATTGTCATGATAGTTAGTGTTCGACAATGGCCCGGAAGACCCGGGTTCAATCCCAGGTCGAGTCATACCAAAGGCTCAAAAAATGGTACTTGTTCCTCCTTACTTAAAACTCAGCATTATAAGGTACTGATCAAGGGTAAAGTGGAGCAATCCAGGGAAATGAGTCGCGCCCTACTCTACACATTGGTGTAGTAGCTATTGAAAAGGGACCTTTCAGGTTGCCAACTTTACTATACTACTTCTCAAAAATAGATACAATTAATATGTTATTTAATAGAAGGAAGCGGTTATTTTCAAACGAACCTTTCAACTACGAACAATATGAAAGAATTATAAAGAATTTTCTTTTTGTTTTGTTTACAACTATTTTTAATCGTAAACCCTCTAAGGTATTGCATTATAATTCACAAACAGGAGTATTCATTTTTAACCAGAGGCAAGAATAGAACATTTATATATATATATCTATGACCACGCACACACAAAAACACTCACACAAACATATATATATGTATATGTATATATACTATCATAGATAGGATGTGTCCCCCCTTGGTGTAATGTCTAATGTGTTTGACTGTGACTTTGTAAGTGGGTATGGCAACCGGTCTAAGGGAAAGAAAACTCTTAATTCAAAACTGTAAAAAACGGTTTAAAATGGCTTTGTATCGCATCCTGCTCGTTCGGAGGCTTGGATTGGTTTGGTTTGGTTCCTTTGCTTAATGGCATATCAACTCTTTTTATTTTATTTAATGCCAAATCCATCTTTATACATATAAACAGTTCTATTTCAAACAATTCGGTTTAGCATAAGCAGACAGTTTAGTTCTATTTAACCCATTGATAAGACCTACCAGGTGCTGACACTCCGGGCTACAGTGGAACTGGGAGTGATGACATTAAAGAGGTTCTCCGCTTTCCCCAAAGCTCCAATATTACTGGATCCCGACTCTCTGATTGTTAAGTATCATAGGACACTCGTTGGGGGAGTTTTACTCCTCTGCAGAGATATAGTCGGTGTATTCTGCTGCCCCAGCCGACTTGGTCAAAAAATTACTAGCCAACAAAATAAATATAAGATTAAAGAAAATACGAATCTGAACTAATTAGGTTTGGTTTCTTTGTTTAATAGCATATCAACTCTTTTTAGGTTATTTAATGCCAAAGACATTCTCCTAGAAGAACAGTAGTGGTACTATTTAACCTATAGCTGGGAGGATAAGGTGGTTCATACCTTTCCCAAGGGTATTTGCCTGAAAGTGAACGTAATAGCGAGACTGGAGTACGAACTCGCGTACTACGATTCCGCAGTCCAACGGTTAAACCATTACACCACGAGGACACCACGAGGAGGTTTTGAGTAAATAAATATTAGGATGGCTTTGGCATTAAATAACCGACAAAAAAAAAACAAAAAACAAATCATTACCTACAATAGGCATATCTACCCCTAGAATTTAGTTTGACCCTATCTCTACCACCAAAATCTACTACGACGGTATCTGTCCCCTTCAGAATCTACGTTGGCTATTCTTTTTTCGACGGACTCTACACATCTTTCTCGACAGAGTCTACATTAGCTATATGCTTACCCACTGAATCGTCTTCGACCATATCTCTACCTTCAAAATATTTTTGGCCATATCTATATCCCCACAATCTACTTCGGTAGTAGCTCTTTCCTCAAAAGCTACTCTAGCAATATTTCTACGCCCCCTAGTATCTATTTTATATATCTGAGCCTCCGGGATCTTCTTTGCCCATATCTCTACCCCCAGAATCTACTTTGGTTTTATCTTTCTCCCTAGAATCTACTTTGACCATATCTCTACCCTAACAATCGACTTTGGCTATATCTCAACCCCCAGAAATCACTTTAGTCATATTTTTACCTGCAGAATCGACTTTGGCTATATCTCTACCCTCAGAATCTACTTTGGTCATATCTTGACCCGCAGAATCTACTTGTTTCTCTAGAAAACTAAACACCTTGACTAGAATTCACACCTCAGTGATTCTGCGGAATGACCTATTCTTACTTTCAGATTTTCGATTTATGAAAACATTTACTTCATATAAAGTTCTTGGGAAGTTCTTGTCCTGACTAAAATTAGATGATCCAGAGTAATGAAACATTCATAATGTTTTGCTCAGTCATTCTGTAGATAGAATATTGCTTTTCAAGTTTCATCCACATCAAAAAAATCAAAAGAATTAAATATAAAAAAGTTATTCTATTCTTGGTTAGGACGAGAACTTTTTAAAAGTATTTCTTCAGGAAAAGTAGCAATATTTGGTTTAGTTTGGTTTCCTAGATATACTACTGATTTCAATTACTTATTCATAAGAAAGTACCCCAATCTTCCCGGGGTGGAAATAATCATCTCACTTAATTTTAATAGGCTACCTTTCTTAGCATTAAAATCATGGTCAATCTCAAATGTGAGAAAATCTTAAATGGTGTGATTCTAACGGAGCTAATACGTCCAACCATTCCGCAGGAAATGTCTCGCTTAAAAAGAGCTCTTTCTTTGTTTAATGGCATATCAACCTTTGTAGGTTATTTAACGCTAGAGCCATTCTCCTTGAAGAACACGTGGTACTCTTTAACCCATTGCTGGGATAATAAGGGGGTTCATACCTTTCCCAAGGGTATTTGCCCGAACGTGATACCCCCACTGGAGTACGAACTCGCTTATTACGATTCCGGAGTCCATCGCTTTAACCATTACACCCTAAAAGCTCTTTGTATCGAACCTTACTTTCTACGAAAGCTAATCAAATATTCATATTTGCTTATTACTTTAAAATAACCAGAATAAGGCAGTGCATTCCTTTTCTGTTTCTATGTTTATTTCTTTGTAGAATCCACGAAGAGGATGTAGTCTTAACTTGATTACACCCCAATAATGTATGGCTCATGAATGTATTTACACGAAAGCAGAAGGAATGGCCCAAATGCGCATTTGGCACAATAATCAATGTAAAACATATCCTTATGGAATGCAAACGTCAGCCCCATTCAGAAAAGATATTTTAAAGCAACAAACCTCATAGAACTCTTTTAAATAAAGACTAGTAATATCGTCGACTTTCTTTAGAAAATAGGACTATACAATAAATTATTAGACAATACACAAAATACTAAAAGAAAAAGTCCTGTTCTCGTATAAAACACTCCAAGAAGAGTTGACATGCCGTGAAATACAACAACCAACCAATCATATGTTATTTCTGCTGTCATTAATTTATGGGTTTTGGTCTTTTGTGTGCGTATTTCATGTTTATTTCGTTTGTGAAGTTTTTTAATAAAGCATCAAAAGAAATGTGAACAAAAATAAAATTATTTTGCCTCTTTTAAGTAAAAAATAATCCAAATCAAAATGGCGTGGGACTAAAACATGGCAAGCATGTAGGTAATGGAAAGTGAGAAGAACATGGCAGATGTTATATAATGCAAGTCCTGTTCCTATACGTAATTAGAAATGTCGTAAAAGATTAAAAAAACAAATTCGCTCTTTATGTACCCCTTCCCTCTTACCAACCAGAATATCAACTTCTAAGATAAAGTTTAAAGTTTCATAACTAAAGAAAGGATGGGTGACAAATGTATGCTATCTTGGAACCATCCTCAGAATTGCGTACAGGATATAGGCATATAACCTCATTTTTCTTTAAACACATTTTTTTAAATTTATTTTTCAGTTTTTTTCTGTTGTGGAGGCGTTTATGGTATTATCTGGTCCGAAAAGTCATGTATAAGAGGTTTAAGGTCCCTCAAAAACAGTAGCTGTACAAACACTTACATTCTATCTCACAAACCATTCAAGTAAGACACACAGAACCTGCTCGGCCCTGCTGGAGAAATAATTATAAACTTCTAGGTGACTTTCGCCAGTGTTGGTGACCAGAAAAACTTGTATTCAACTCAAGGTGGACACTGGAAGCTGTCAAGAAAACAAGTCAAGAGTGAAAGCCCATAGGGATGTATGGCGAGGCTGTCAGCCCGCCTTGGTTTGGTTTGGTTTGGTTTGTTTAATGGCATATCAACCTTTGTAGGTTATTTAAATGCCAAAGCCATCCTTATAGAAGAACAACAGTGATACTATTTAACCCATAGCTGGGAGGATAAGGGGATTCATACCTTTCCCAAAGTTATTTGTCCGAAAGTGAACATAATAGGATGACCAGAATTCGAACTCACTTACTACGATTCCGCCGTCCAGCACGTTAACCATTACACCACGAAGACACTCCCTCAGCCCGCCTTGGTAAAAATGATGATGATGATGATAGTAGTGCTACAAACTGTAATTCTTTCAAAGAGTTCGATCATCTCTAGGTATCCGATTTCTTTGTACCTTTCGCAATACTAAGCTTACCTCGATAATAGATATAAATGCTTTGATGTGTACAAGTGATTAACACAGCTATACTGAGTCTGAACTGTAATAGGGAACCTCCTTTGTCGGTGGGGCTAAAATACACTATCTCCTAAAGAGAGGTAAAAACTCGACAAAAAGAAGTGTCCATTGTATGATACTAGACTACATCCAATGGTAATTATGCAGTTCTTGAAATCTGGGGAGTTCAGAGTAATCCTTCATTGTTATTACTCCCAGCTCAACTCTGACAGTGATTGATGGTACCTATTTTGGTCCTATCTATGAGTCAAATGGTCCTGTTCAAAAATAATTCGTATTTGATAGCACAAGGTGTAAAAATTCTCTTTAGAAACAACGACACGAAAAATGTAAATATGAACGTACAAAATATGATTCACTCACCTCTAGACATAAAGTAAAAATAAACTGGTTAGAAACCATGAAAATCAATCAAACATCTACCGGGTACCTATTTAGAATGTGTCTATCTTAGTCTAAGGCTACTGAATATTCTGGGATCATTGCGGTGAAATGAGCACTAAGATAATTTCTGACACGATAACTATTGTAGATAGTTCACCCTGAATTAAATTGTTCAAAGTTAGGGATATGAGCCAAATTAATCTATGTTTAGTAAATACCTTCATTTTAGTTAAAAGTATTTATGTGTTTGGAGAATATCAAAATGAACTGTTCTTGGCGTAGACTCAGCACCATTTGTTATGGAGGATTAGCCCTGAATTAAATAATTCAAAGTTAGGGAGATGAGCCAAATTAATTTATGCCTAATAAATATCTTTTTTTAGTTTAAAGTATTTATGTGTCTACATAATATTATAATGAACTGTTCTTGGCGTAGACTCGGTACCATATGATCACGTGAATATACTTTTATCCGACTTACAAGATGTGTCTGAAAAGTAACGGGACTGGTGCCACAAACAATTTGTTTTAATTAAAAATAACAAACCATACGGTTTCCTCTTCATGTGAATGGATCTCCCTTGAGTCTAATGCACTTTCCCTTTCTCTGCCACACTTCTATGGAGTTCCAGATGGATTCTTTAAGGATGTCCTCAGATCTCTCATTACGGTCCTCTTGAGGGACTGCACGTCTTCAGAATGCGTCCCCTTGATTACCCGCTTGAAGTAGAAGAAAAGAAAAAGTCACATGGAGCAAAAACAGGTAGATAGGGAGGTTATTCACGAATGGTGATGTTTCTCTAGGCCAGCAAATACCGGATGCTCATGGCATTGTGAACAGGTGCATTGTCGTGGTGAAACAGCCACGATTTATCTTGCCACAACTCTAGTATAATCTCATACACTGAGCCAAGCATACGACGCAAGATCTCTTTGTTGACTTGCTAATTGATTGTCCGACCCTATGGCAAGAACTTACAATGAATGATGTCTCTCTCATGGAAGAACGAAATTAACAAAACTTTGGCTTTTGACTTTGACTGTCTTGCGTTCTTCGACCTCGGTGACATCGGAGATTTCCACTGACTACACTGGCGTTTGGTTTCCGAGTAATATTCAAAAATGTAGGTCTCATCGCTAGTGATTACTCAACGAAACAAGTCTGATTCAATTTGAAGATGCTTGAAGATGACCTCATACATTTGCATACGACGTTTCTTCTCACCATCATTCAGCAGTCTTAGAACAATTTTTGCGCAAACTTTCCACACTATCAGCTCTTCGGTAATAATATTCCGAACACTTCTTTTACATATCCAGCTGACTTTTGACCATACGAAGAGTCAACCGACGATCGCCATACACCATCTGTTTTACTCACTCGACGTTGACCTCAGTCTTGCAAGGTGAAGGAATCCCGCCCCTGGAATTATCTTTCATCTCATCGCGCCAATCTTGGAACCTCTTGTACCGCTTAAAAGCATGTTTGCTCATTTCAAGTGCTCATGATGGAATTTTCCAGAACCGGGCCAAAACTCAGATTTATTCTTCAGGCAGTGTTCATCGTGCGTTCCTCACGGATCATAGCTGAACGACCTGAAAAAGAAGAGGTTTAAACAAAAGCATGGTTGCAATTAACTAAGATTTCAGTCATACACTCATAAGATAGTATGTTAAAGGATAACTCAGTCTGTTTATCCATCTTTCGCCCATGACTCACTCGGCTCACCCAGTCCCATTACTTTTCTGACAGAATTCATAGACTCAAACAATAACTTTTCGTTAATTGAACTTTTATAAGATTATGCGTTATATTCAACAGCTTCGATTTCATTCTGAAATTCAATTACCGTTAACACTCATAATTTATATATCTTGGCCTTCAGATGAACAGAAGAGGCAGGAGTTTACATCAAAGTAATGGCGCAAATGTTTTACGTTCAGTTTTTCATTTTATTCTATTTCATCGTGAAGTAGTGGTTAGAATGAATTTGATAAAGATATATACATACAATTTAACATACACTAAGGAATGCATATATATTGATAGCTAGCAAGTTCTCTTTCTCTCTCCCTCTCTCTCTCTCTCTCTCTCTCTATATATATATATATATGTACATATGTGGTATCTACACATTATACATACACAGACACACATACACAAATAATGTGTCAGTTGTAGATACTAAATACTGTATATAATGTGAGAAAAAGTATGATTAAATTACTGGTTAGCTGAGAACCTAATTCAGTTAAAGTAATTCCAAGAAAGAAATAGTCAATTTAAAACATTTGACCAACTCCTATCTCCACAACCACCCGTATCGAAGTTAGAAGTCATAGAATTTATTTTCCTAAACTAACACGATAGCTAAAGTGGCGATACCGTTTCTTAAATTATTTTTTATCAATTTAAATATTTGGAGGAAATTTGATTATGCAAAAAAATTCTTCAAGAGATTTTCTAAGTCGCAATTATCATCAGACAATTTTTAATCAATTTTAGTTATTTTTGGCTCTCAGATATTTTTATTTTACATAGTACGAAGGTTGATATTTGTGTGTTATTTGGCTACTTTCATTTTAAAATAAGTGCAAAAATTGAAAGAAATACTTTCTTTTACCCATTGTAAGTGTTTAATAGGTATATCGAATTCCGTTCGTATGATGACATTGATATACTTAGTATTCACGAAAATGCATGTGTAACACTTTGGTTTAAAAAAAACAAAACAAGAAGACACATTCTGTAATATTATACAGTGTATGTTTGAAAATATCGTTGTATAATTGTGTGAACGAAAAAAAAGGAGGATAGATGGTTTATACCAACAAATAATACCAAGTGTTTAGTACCATACCCAAGACCAGCAAAAATCAAAAGGACAGTCAAAGGCTAAATACAATTATGTTGGCAAAAATCGATAAATATTGGAAGACTTTTAAAGACAAGACAAGTGTCCCTCTCAAAATCTGTTTCGAGGAGTATGAAAAATTCATAACCAAAGGTAAAATGGAAAATTTGAGTATGGCGGACCACATAAAAAGAGACAAGCAAACACTACACACTCTGACATGAAGTCAAAATCAAACGAGGAATCTTACTGGAAAAAGAAAATAAAAACTAGAAAGCAGATCACATTAAAACGGCAGAGAAATATATAAGCAAGACCAGCAAGAAATTCAATTCATTATCGCTTCCACTCCTCGACAAAAAAGAAGACGCGAAATGGTATTTGGTGAAAAAATCTGAAAAAAACTTTTGGTAAAAATCAGTCTAATACAGATATATGTTGCTTTTCTCTCGGCAGAAAAGAAAGCAGACCATAAGTCTTTCTCCTTCTGATGTAGACCAAGAAATATTTTTGAAACTTCATATTTATAAAGGGGTTGGACACCCCAAAAAAATTTCCTTGGGTATGATAGGAAACTCTATAAGGCTGGATATCTGGAGAGTGTATTATACATCTTCATTGCCATTACTCCCAGGTCCACAACGACCCAGAGAGGAACTAACTGTTAGGGTCACATTATGGGTCAGATTGATCTGTTTGAAATGATTCGTATTCAATTTTACTGTGTTCAAAAAAACAACTCCTAAGAAATAACTACCTCACAGATATAAATATGAGTCTACAATGTACACGATTCCCGAACTGCTGATGGGCTAACATACTGTTTGAATCAACAAGTCATTGAATCAGTCGTCAGTTGGTGTATTGAGAGGGTCACTTGTGATATCCTAGCGTCAGTAATAGTTTTCAGTGATGAGTGTATGGCCTGATTTTTGTTGGCGTGTGTAACATTCCTAAGAAGCAAAAATCTAACAAATTGTGATAACCCATGATACACTGGTCTATCGGTTTACCTCAGTGTGTGTGGTGCCACACGTTACTATTTTAGCTAAGGCGTTTTTGAAGTAACATTGAACAACACCAGTTACGTCCAGAACTATTCAGCTCCATTTGCTGCCATTCCTGCAACAGAAAGGTAATGTACAGTTCCAGTAAGATTGTGGCGGCTAACATGATGTTCGTGCTCGAGAAGTTTGCTGGACGTCACGACCACCAAATCTGTCCCTCGTTGAACAGGTACTGTACGTGATGGGATGGTTACTGACACGTTCTGCTGGCCGTCCTAAAATTCTTGCTAAATTGTGACAATAGCTGCTAGCTCCACGAAATGTTGTTTAGCTATAGAAACGATATGAGCAGATAATTATGAATTAATAAAAAAATACCGTATTAAATGGAGGTGCCCGTGGTGTAATGGTTATCGTCGTAGGAAATGAACACGGTGACACGAGTTCAAATCCTGGACGAGGCTGATTGCATTTCACATAGCACTAATACCCTTGGGAAAAGTATGAATCCAATTATTCTCCCTCCAGCTATGGGTAAATAGTAGGGCAGACTAGGTTCTTCAGCCTTGGTGAGGCAACTAGTCTAGGAGAAGAAAAACTCTGAATTCAAACCTGTTAAACTGCGCTTAAAAAATTGACCTTGTGTCATATCCTTCCCGAGCGGAGGGGTTGGTAAATATGATAGGATTAATTGGATTATAACACACAGCTCAATTTGGACCGGCATTAAAACATAAGATAATAGGGTTTAAAAAATGAATGCACTCCTCTTGATCAAGCCATTTTATAAGTTTTATATACTTCGGATACTTTTAAATTCCAATTTCCTTTTCAAAACATCAATATATGCGAGGACCAATCAGAACTGGTCTTTTCTGGAAGCCCGAGTGTCCAGCATTGAGACGTAAACAAATATGGTCGACACTGCTGCATAATATGAAGTACCAGTAAGTACTACACTTATACACAAAGTACCAATATATACAACTGTTATACATTAAAAAATAGTTTTCGTTGTTAGTATAGAGGCGATTGGCACCTTGTTTACATTTGTATTGATATTTGCAGTCTAATCATAGAGTCAGAGTAGCACTGAAACACCACTAATCAACAAGCCAAAGAGTGATTTTTCTGGGACATTCTTTGGAAAGAAAGCGTATCTTATAAGCCGTTAAATAATGTAAGGATGACTTAACACAAATTAGTCGCTTGAAAAATATACCAGTCTTGATATCTCTGCTTATACATTTATAAATTTGAGAATACTTTTAGAGGAGCACGATGCCGATGTTGTATAGTATACTGTGTCGTTATTAACAACGAGGAACACGTATGTATATAAAAATATAAGATTGTATTTTTATTTTCGGCGATGATACTTGTGTGGAACAGAAAAGCAATCGTAGAGAGTTCACGCATACAGAGGAGCTGTCGGGAGACGGAAGAGCCAGTGAACAACTGACTTTAGCCGAAATTCGGGAACTTACATAGTCTACAACTCTTACGTGACCTGAAGCAATTCCTCTTTTTCGTTAACCATGGTTATGCCAACATCTCACTTCTTTGCTTTCCATTGGTTATGTTGTCTGCTTCCCATTGGCAACTTGCCCAAGCCCGGTTCTGTGGGCGTACGCATCTGCCACTATCACCGAATTCAACCACGCCCACCGTTCAGGTGATTTTCCGTTATCTTCGACCGGATGCATCTGTTTTCAACATAACAACTGTGGACATGGTGACATTTTGGCAATCACCTTGTTGATATTATCCTTGAGCGGATGTAGTCGTGTCAACATCCTCTGATACACAGTACCTGTGGACATGATGATATTTCGGTGATCACACCGGTCTCATCAATCTATCTGTCAACAACATCCACCGTATTCACGTTAATATATTACACCAATTGCAGACTGGTATTCTTATCTTGGTTGCTATACTCACAAAGTTTTAGCAGCTGTACTCTGTGGCCTTCTTCAAGTGCCTTTTGTTGTTTTAGGTAACCTTCTGAAAACTATGCAGTTAACTCTATTTGAATCCTGGGAGTAGACAGTTCTTATTTCGCCGTTCATGCCACGTGGATATCTCTGATCAGCCACACATTTTTTCCTGCTATTACAAAAACAAAAGGCACCTGAAGGAAGCCGGAGAGTAGAGCGGCCGAAATGTTATCAGTATAGCAACCAAGATGAGTAAAGCAGTCTAAAATGTGCATAGAATAAAAAGAAAAACGTTTCGTCTTAGGAATATTGATAGATATGCCAAGTTTCTTATGTATTAGAAAACTGATATCCATTACAGGGCTATTCCATATAAAGTACAAATGTTTCTGTTTTTATATGCTGGAAAAAGTCTTTCCTTTTGTTGCATATTGACCCTTGACTGAGTCGTAAATTAGAGATTTCTCTGAACAGAACACACCTGTTTAAATAAGCTGAAGCAGTCACGTGGTTGATCGGAAATTGTAAGCTTTATGAAATGATGTATGCAGATGACATATGAGTATGGAGTCAGTTGGAGTCACTGTGAATCTTGAGTCAGTGCCAACTTGCAGTCACGGAGAGCACTCTCTGGGATAGCGGCCCGGAGAGAGGCTCCGGTTGAGTTCCTCCCTTCCCCCAGCAGAGAAGCAGAAGAAATGCTTAGATGGGTCTTGAAGATAATATAGGATGGTATGTTCCAAAGAAGTTATGGGTCAATATAGCAGTCTGTGTTTGTCTCCCTGTCTCCGTCTGTCTCTCACATACCACAGAAGCTTTGACTCCAAGAAGAATAAAGAGAGTTATATTTTTATAAAGAAGAGTTGTTGTCATTTTTCCTCCATGTATATTCACTCATTATGACTACATAAAACTTTTTTCGGTGTAATTGATATGGGTTTTACAGTATCCTTTTGGGAGACATCATTCATTTATTGATATGAGTGTCAATGTATACTTTTGGGAGATACCATTCATTTATTGATATCAGTGTTACCGTATCTTTTTGGGAGATATCATTTATTTATTATTTCCGTCCGATATTTCACCTATACACTAACATTAATTCCGTTTTCTTATGGAATTGACTTAATTTATAAAGATTTAAATTCTATGAAATACTTTTATGAGAAAGATAAACACGTTTCGAGAAAATAAAATTATAAAATGATCTCAATGAGGGCATAAGACAGTGAAACAAAATGGTAAACTAGCACAATATATGATTGATTGATTTTCAACGGCATGTCAATGTATCTGAGGTTATTTCATGCCTACAAGTTAGGAAATCTCGTTCGTTGTTCATTGTGTTGTTCATTGTGTTGTTCCATAAAAGTTGGGTTTTTTTTTTTTGCAAACGGTTTTACTGAAAACTAATATTTTTTGAACATCTATTTTGCCGATAGGACTTTATTAGGTACAACCACTTCATGTTAAAGTTGATCAGGGACAATGGTATTGAAGGAATAATCCATATTGCCTAGATCTCCATTGTTTAATAAAGTTTATGGGAAGAAGGGATACTGTTTTTAAACATCTACTTTGCCGTTGGGACTTTAATAGCTACTCCCACTCCGTGTTCGAGTTGAACAGGGACAATGACATGGAAAGAATACTCTATAATTCCCAGATCTCCATTGTTTAATAAAGTTTACAGGAAGAAAGGATACTGTTTTTAATAAATCCGAGTAGTTTTGTTATTTAATATTTGGATCTTTCAATGCCACATTATTATTGTTTTATCTTTACTGATTTCAGTTGCGGTCATTTCAGTTGACTTTTTTCCCAATATCTTTTTATACAAACAGGGATTTAAATTTCATTTTGGAAATATATTTCTTATAATAAAAGTCGATTTGTCTTGAACAATAATACACACTAAAAAAATCTCTACGATTGTATGCAACCGACAGAATTGGCCATTGCTTGTTATGATAGATTTTCAATATAATCTTCTAAGAGTCGATGATACACCCGTGATGTTTTTTTCTTAAATGCAGCAGGGTAAACTGAATATATTGTTCTGTATATATGATCATTTACAGTTATTTTACCTGTATTTGTTATCTTAAGTAAACAGAAACACACATCGATAAATTATTAGATTAAAAAAAAGAAAAACAATAAAAAGCAACTTTTTTGGTACTTGGGCAATCATAGATAGGACCCAATCAGGTGCTACCATTACGGGTCAGAGTGAACTTGGGACCAATGGCAATGAAGGGGTATTCCGTATTCTCCAAAGTTCCAATATTACTGAAGCCTCACGATCAGATTGTTTAGAACAGTCTTTAGGGGGTCTTACTCATCTACAGAGATGCAGTCAGTCTATTCTGCAGCACCAGCCGATAGGACCATTAAGTGTTTTATTAGATTTAAGGAAATGTTTCTGTCCTTGAATTTTTACCGCACTGCAAGAAATATTTAATCTTTCATGCAGAAAATGTATAAAGCAAAACAAATGAATCATTCGGTTGGGGTAAAGACTGTGCATATCCATATGTAGAGTTAAAACATCGACTTGTTTCTGTGATGCTCAGTCACGAGACAATCTGGGTTCTACCGAATTAGACATCTGCTAATCCTTCAAACAGTCTCGTGATGAGAAAATTATAAAATTCTCACACCCACTTTTTGATGAGAGAGTCACTGAATAATTTACTTCTCTCTGTCTCTCTCTCTCTCTCTCTCTCTCTCTCTCTCCCTCTTCCTCTCTCTCTCTCTTTATCTATCTATCTATCTATCTATCTATTCTTGATGTCAGAATTATTCACCCCATTCCGTAAATATGTATAAAGCTGAATTACTTCAAATTTTCATGGACATTTTCGTACATTTTTTATCAAATGACGAAGTAATAGATTTGAAAAAAAAATGAGCAGGTATGCACATATAATCTCGATCTAGGAACATTTAAACAATTGGATAGTGTTGTATATGAATCCCCTTGCTTGTATGCGTCAGCTACTTTCATTTGAAGCTTTTTCTGACGTTCAACTCATCACTATGGCTGAAAAAAGGTTATCGTGGTACTATCGTGGTACGAGCTTCTCTCATACTTTTTTCAGAACCTTCCAAAATGTTATCGAATACGTTCAATACTAATTCATGTTCAAAGGGTGATTGTATTAAATGTCAAATAAAAAATACATTTCCCATAGAGTAATATTATTTCATAATTTCTACAGAGGGGTGGGCTGCACCAATTTTGAGAAAATATATTTTTAAGAATATCATTGAACAAAATTCTGAAAAGATTATGAATCATTCAAAATATATATAGAACAAACTATCTGAGGCAAATTCATTAAGTACTAGCAAATATTCACATTTCCTTTGATAATATACAAACATTCAGAATAGGTTAAATATTTTGGTATCAATTGTAGACTGAAAAATTGTCTTATTGAATCCGAAGTGTAAATTTCAAAAAAAAGGAAGAAAACACACTTGCAACAACAAATAAAACGGTTGTAGTAAAACACTATTTACTAAACAAGCCCCTGTTTTTCAGTTTTCGGATTTTGCTTTATGAATAAGAAAATAAAAACAAACCACACCTACTCACCTATATTGTTTAAATAGAAAACATTAATTAAAACGTCATAAGTAATCTTAAACAAGAAAATAGTTAATAAATTTTCTGGTTAAAGTTTCTCTAAGTACAAAATGGTTTCTAGTAAGAGACTCAAGTTAATTTGACTATATACGAGGATCATTAAATAAGTTTCCAGACTTTTTTCATATGGACACTTTTATTGATAGTACACACATGAAACTCTAGTCCCCTTCGAAGTAATCTCCTCCGGTTGCGATGCACTTGTACCGTTCCAACAACTTCTGTTGAAAGTAACTCTATTTATCAAGTATTCCCGTCTATTACAAATAATTTTCACCCAGTTTTATGATTTCAAATTACTAATTATAATATTCCTAAAGTTAGGTTTACTTTGGTTTGGTTTGGTTTCTTTGTATGATGGCATATAAATATTTTTGGCTTATTTTATACCAAAACCATCCTTTTCAAAGAAAAACAGAGCTACTATTCAAGTTGTACTAAGGGGGTAAGAGGATTCATACGTTTTTCTTGGACATTAGCCCAAAAGAAAATCTAATGGTGTGATTGGTGTATGAACTCACTGTCAAGTCGCCTTCCGTAACGTAAGTTATTATGCCACAGATACAACTCATTAATCTTCAATGTATGATTGAACTGTTCAATTGACCCATAGAGGGGGCTATAACAGATACTATCAAATCGGAATTTGGGTTAAAGTGAACCTGGAAATTATGGCAATAAAGGAGCACTCTACATTCTCCAAAGCTCCAGGAGTAGAACTCGACCATCAAATGCAGTTTAGTGCCATACTCAGGGCACACAGTGGGGGGATCTTACTCATCGACAGAGATAGAGTCAGCGTATTCTACAGCCCTACGAAACACATTTTTTAAATAAAAATAAGACTTAAGGAAATAATCTATTTATCTCTCAATATGTTGTGGGGGGGGAATCTTCTTACATTCAATTTTACTATACTTTTGCTTTTGTCCATATAGTTTTGGGTATGTCTCTGAATCGTTATATGGACTTTAGCTGATGAATACGAAGTCATTAATGACTCCAGTAACCTGTATAAAAACACCAATTATGCACATTAACGAGTCTATAGAGGTAAAATACCTTCACGATTCACAGTCAGATAAGAATATTAAACCTGACTCAGGAAAAATTTCAAACGAAGATGTTTAGAATCTTCTAAAAAGTGAAGCAAATAACTGCAAGTGTAAAAGAAGAAAAGCAGGTGGCAAAATAATGATTTAGCAATGTTTAAGAGAACCTTCGTGGGTGGATTGTGGTTGAATAATGACAAATTACCTTTGTTTCACCTGCTTCTAAAAGGTTTTAAAACTAAAAAAATGGAGGACATTCAGATATAAATGAGTAGTGAGATGTTGCTGAGAATATTTAGTTAAATATACCAACAGAATATAGATATTATACTGCAGAGATAAATGAAAAGAAAAAGAAAGAAAACGAAAAAGAAAAGAGAGAGAAAGAATTACGAAAAAGAAAAGGAGAATCATCAAGAAAGAAAGAAAGAAAGAAAGACGTAAAAACAAAGAAAAATTTGGACAAATCAATTTACCGGAATGATTAAAAATTTAGATAAAAATTGGCTGGGGTTGTGGCATACGCCGACCGTACAAATGCAGAGGGATAGCCCCACCACGAGGCTATCTGTTGATCGTTGGCGGCGATACGTAGGGCTTGAGCACAGAATACTGGTGGCTGAGTTGTCCTTGGTCAAGTGACAGGCGGTCGAAGAGGACCGTTCCGATCAATCGACTGTTACTTAGCACCCAAATGTATTCTTTAAATTGCTCTTGTCGCAAACAAGTACCCAAACCTATTTCATCTTAACGATGCTAGAAGACGGTGGCTGAGGGTCAGTTATACAGATTTCGGTTTCTTTGTTTAATGGCATATCAACTTTTGGTTATTTAATGTCATCCTTTTAGAACAAAGAAAGTGGTACAATTTAACCCATAGCTGGGAAGATCCCAAAAGTATTTATCCGAAAGTGAAAGTAGTAGCGTGACTGGAATCCGAACTCGCTAACTACGCCTCCGCAGTCCGTCGCTTTAACCATTACACCAGGAGATCACACCCTCACGTAGAGATAATAATACTTAAGATCATTTAAAGTGGGTGCAAACAAATGATTATTATAAGATATGATTATTTGTTTTTAATAACAATACTTGAAACCATTTTACTGTGAACAAATAAATGAAGAAGTTGGATTGGATGATTAGTTTAAGATAACGATACTTGAAATTACTTAGTATCCTGGGTATGACATTAATCTGCTTCTGAGGCTCCAGTCTTTGTGTTTGGAAAATGTTGAGTACTTTTTTAACCATCATTCTTAAGTCCACTTTGACCTGGAGAGATAGTACCCGTTAGTATCCTATCCATAGGTCAAAGAGAACAGTTCGATCTTTTTCAAGGGATTATTATTACTAGTTATTTGAAGCCATACAGCTCTATGCAAGTAGTTTGTCTTGGGAATACTTGATTAAAAGTATTACAAACGTTAAATACTTGAAACCATTAAACTGAGTGCAAACAAATGTTTGATATTTTACTATATAGGAATACTTGATAAATAGAATTAATTTTATATTGCAATACTTGAAACCATTAAACTGTGTGCAAACAAATGATTGATATTTTATTAGATAGGAATACTTGATAAATAGAATTAATGTTATATTGCAATACTGTAAATCTTTAAACTGAGTGCAAACACGTGTTAAATATTAAATATTAGATATTTGTGTTAAATAGCACTACTTGAAATCATTTCTCTGTGGGAAAAATGAGCTCTAACTCATTTACAAATGAAGATACCAACAAACTATTCACTTACAAATCTTAGTTTGGTTTGGTTTCTTGGTTTAATGGCATATCAAACTTTGTAGTTTATTTAATGCCAAAGCTATTCTCCTGGAAGAACAGTAGTGGTACTATTTAACCCATAGCTGGGAGGATGAGGGGGTTCATACCTTTCCCAAAGGTATTTGCCCGAATTACAAATCTTGTATATATATATATATATTTATATATATATATATATATATAAACAGGGTTAGGTAATAAAAGTACGTATTGTTGGGTATCACCCACATTTTTCCACACAATGAACTAGTCCATCTGCCATATATAGCAGAACCCGAATTTTTTTGAAAAAGCAAAAATCAGTCTATTTTGTTATTACGTTCATTATTTGGATTACGTTGAATTGGTTATCTCGTTAAACAGTAGAACCCCCCTCCATACTTGCAGCAGGTGGAGGTTTAGTTCTTTTACCCTCCTGGCTGCTAATTCCACCTCAGCCATGGAGGGAGAAACGACAACCCCGTCTAAGACAAGCCCAATTGGATTAAATTGGCCTTCGTTGCCGATCCCCGGCGATACAACAGGAACCGAAGTTTCAGCCGGCCCAAAAAAGCCCCACAGCCTGGAAAGGCCAGCAGAGAGGACCGGAAGAATACGAGAAAGACCGGGTGGGCAGATTTGCCAAATATTTCAAAGGCAATGAAATACTGCCCATCCCGGAAATCGCAGAAAAAATCACCCCAAGAGTCCTCTCGCTGGTCGTTTCCGACCTTAAAAAAAAGGCTGGTGGGGCTGACTAAAGAAGTTTTTGAAAAGCTGTTGAGGAAGGCAGGCATCCCATGCCAATACTTTTGTCGTAAAAGTTTTGCGACATGGGATATCCTGCTTCCTACAGAAAAACAAGCTGCCAAAACGGCAGAATCAGATATTATTACCAAACACTTCAGGCTACAGCCGGAATATAAAGGGACCCGTAGGCTCCGCGTCACGATCTGCAATGTCCCGGCCATCATCACTGGGGAGGTCCTCACGGCGTATCTAAGTGCCTATGGCCACGTCGAGGAGTTTAACCTCCTCAGATCCCCGGCCGGGACAGCCTACGGGGATTATGCTTTCCGGCTGTGCCTGACAAGGGATGGCTTCAAAGCCATCCCTGAAACTCTGATTTGCGGGGATCGGCAGATGATGGTGATGGTGGAAGGAAGACGCCCCAGGTGCTGGGGGTGCAAACAAGTCGGACATATCGCTAAGTTTTTCCCCCAGCGACCTGAAAACAAGGAAAAAGGCGTCAGGGACAACAACAACAACAAAAGACGCTGCGGCCACCACCATCACCATCAACAAAGAAGCGGAGGCCAAGGGCCCGGGTCAGGTCCAGCGAAAAAACAACCAGGAGGGCTGGACTGAAGTGACCAAAAAGAGGAGGGGATCCCCTAAACAAGGGGAAAAAAGTCCAATTACATCCCCTCCTCAAAAACAAACCAAGGCCCCAACACAAGCAGCAGCAGCAGCAGCAGCAGTTACAACAACAACAGGATCACTGGCAGCATCAGCAACAATCACAGCAACAGCAGCACCAGCAACAATCACAGCAACACCAAAAAAGCTGACAACTCAAAAGAAACCAGCAACCCCCAAGACACCAGCAACACCAGCACCATCACCCAAGAAGACCAAAAAGAAAAACAAATCCATAGAGGATATGGAAACGTCAACAAATCTGAAGAGGAGAAGGGACAGTGGGGAAGGGGCAGCAAAGAAAATGTGCCCGGAAAAAAAAACATCCTGAGGCAGGCCCCTCCTCCCAACCACAGTTACCTCTCCCATCTCTACCATTACCTTCACCACTACCTTCACTACCTCCACCACCGTTTCCACCTCCAAAAATAATACTGCAATCTCCTCCCCAACAAATGGACCCTATTTCACCTCTTTCACCCCAACAGGAACATTTCTTCTGAAAATATCACCACCCATACAAAATCTCCCTCCCCAGATCTCAGTCTGCTGAAAGGGCACAACCCTCGGGCATAGCTCGAACCCCATCCCTTCCCTCACTCAGCCCTGCAGACATTTCATCACAAGAACTTTTCCCGGCTATCATTTCCCCTAAAAGAAAAACTGACCCTCCGGCCGAGAAAAAGAAACCTAGTTACAAAGAAAACGAACTATCAATCGGACAGATACAGCGGGCAGCGGCTCTGTGCTCTGCGGAGCTGGAGGCAGTTGGGGACTTCCAGCTCCGGATGGCACTAAAGCCGTTGCTCAGCTTAGAAAAAATCAAAAATCTCAATGTATCAAACCCCGCATATTTTAAGAGTGCAGCCATGGTGACCACTTTTGTCCGGTCAGCTGACGACCGTACCAAGGGCGTGTGGAAGTTCTTGAGTACGGTCTGTCAGACTGATACAGACATAAAGCTGGCGGAGTTGGAGCACTCCTCCCTAAAAAAATTTATCCCTTTTTGTTCGGGTAGGGTCCCGATTTTGGTTCACCCGTCTCTTTATAGGTCCCTAAAGCTGAAGTTCCCAATAGATGCCGGCGGAATCAGCAGGGACAACCGAGTAACAACTGAACTCGCCACCGGTTCCCTGCGTCAGGCTGTCGGCATCCTCACACACAAGGATTTCCGGCCCGTAGTCGACGATGAGTAAGGTAAGTTGGATTGATGGCTTTAAACGTTGCCAGTTTGAATGTGAGGGGACTAAGGGATTCAAGCAAGTGTGCGCGCTTGCTTGGTGAACTCAAGAACCTCTGTGTAGATGTTACTGCAGTGCAGGAGACCCACTTCACTTGCGATGCTGACTGTCGGGTGCTGGAAAACGACTTTAACGTTTTCTCAGCATACGGCAGCCGCGTCAGCGCTGGGGTCTCCTTGCTAGTTGGACGCAGCCTTGATGCTGATATTGACGTTGTTTTTGCAGGTGACGGGGGCCGGCTGGTTGTGGCCGATGTTGCCGTGAAAAGTTTCAAGTTCATCAAGCAAAAAAAAAAAAAAAATCACAATTTGTAAATAAAATCATGCATCACTTCCGGGGTTTTAAGTAGGTCTTTCTTCATAGAGCAAATGTGGTATTTTGGTGGTAGCAGCGCGCATGGCGATGGATGAATGGTTATATATTGTATTGTTGAATGGGTCGGTGAATGTGGCTGCTAAAATTGATTCTAGTATTACTCCTACAACAAGCACAGCCAAACCATCATCATCATCGACATCTACAAAATCATCATCATCATCGTCATCTACAAAAAAGAAAAGTAAAGAAAAAAATATTGAAAATGAACCCATGGATTGCACCATAAACCTAAAGCGACGAAGGGATAGTGGGGACTCAGTAGCTGGGGAGGGGGAGAAGAAACATGTAAAGGGACCACACCAAGAAACAGAAACGCAGTCCCAAATGCCCTCCCTGCCTCAACATAAGGGGGAAAAGAAAAAAGAACGATCAGCGCAAATTATTCCTCCCCCACAAAAACCTCAAAATACCCCAGCACACCTCTCTGACTTCCCACTTTCCCCCAAATCACCTTCACTCTCACCCATCACAACCCCTAAGCTCCTTACAAGGGCACACTCGGTGACCAGAGAGTCACCAACAGCAGCATCATCATCATCAACAACAGAACCCAAGCCAAGGTCACGGTCGGCTTCAAACGAATTCCGACGTGCCTTCACCGCATTTCATTTCTGTCAATACATCCTAGAGCCCCAAAACATGGAGCATATATTAAAACAATCATTAAAACCCCTATCATCACTGAAAACAATAGACGGAAAGGATATTACCAACCCATACTTCTTTAAAAATGCAGCAATGGTGACCACATTCGTCCGTTCGGCTGGCAACCGAACCAAAGATCTCTGGCACTTTCTTGAGGGGGCCAGTCGAGCGGACGTAATGTTGGCGGATTTGCGCCACCAAAGTTTTTAAAAAATGCTCCCTTTTTGTTCGGGCAGGGTCCCGATTTTAGTTCACCCGTCCTTCTATAGGTCCCTAAAGTTGCGGTACCCCGTGGATGTCGGGGGAATTACCAGGGACGACCGAGTAAGTACTGAGCTCGGCACCGGATCCCTGAGTCAGGCCGTCGGCATCCTCACCCCGAAGGATTTCCGGTCCGTAGTCGTCACTGAGTAAGGTAAGTGGGATTGATGACTCTAAACCTTACTATTTTGAATGTGAGGGGATTGAGGGATCCGGGCAAGTGTACGCGCTTGCTTGGTGAACTTAAAACCCTCGGTGTAGATGTTGCTGCAGTGCAGGAAACCCGCTTTACTTGCGGAGCCGACTGTCGAGTGCTGTAAAGCGATTTTAACGTTTTCTCAACATACGGCAGCCGTACCAGCGTTGGAGTTTCTTTGCTATGTTATATTTTGACCTTCGACCCAGCCCCAAAATGCTATTCCTAGGTGATACACCGGAAGGAAGTGACACATTCCAATGGCCAGCAATCGAAAGAGATCGCGTGGGCGGATTAAGGCTTATGACATGGGACAAGGTGAAGGTCTCATTGTGCCATTACAGTCAAGCACCGGAAGAGAGTAACCTCTGAACTGCATGACAGTTATTTCCGCTTGATGACGATTAAACATCCGATTAAAAGATCCAGTAGGCGATCGTGTGGGCGTTGAGTTATTATTTAACTCAGTTGAGTTTGGGGTGCCAAAGCAGTTGCCAGCAGACTCCCAGAGGGTTAGAGACCAGATGTGGTAGGGAAGGCCACACCCGACCGAGGGGGACCTTGGAAACCCCCGATGCAGTTGCCAGCAGACTTCCAGACAGCTAGAGACTAGATGTGGTAGGGGAGACCTCACCCGACCGAGGGGGCCCTCGGAAAGCCCCGATGGAGTGGACCCCAACATCAGGAGAACAAGACACAACGTGACGGTCATAACAGTGGGGTCAAAATAGGAAGTTTATGTTCGGTCTCCAGCATCCTCTCACATGCTAACCTTTCGAACCCTTGCAATAAAGTGAGAGGTGAATATTTTTCTAAAGAAGTTTTCTTGTGTCTTCCTTCCTGCGTCCTTCATTCCTGCGTCCTTTATTCTTGCGTCTGTTATCATTGCGTCGGTATGTATCCAGTATATATATGTGTATTTCTGCATGAATCAGCAGATGACAATGCAACAGCTAGTTGGACGCAGCATTGATGCTGATGTTGACGTTGTTTTTGCAGGTGACGGGGGCCGACTGGTTGTGGCCGATGTTGCCGTTAAAAGTTTCAAGTTTCGTCTGGTTGCGGTTTATGCGCCCAATATCGTTGTGGAGAGGGTTTCCTTTTTTCGTCGGTTGGCGCCGTTCCTGGACGATACGAAGCGGCTAGTTTTAATGGGTGATTGGAATGCGATCCTTGATCCCAAGATAGATAAGGTCGGGCGGGGAGCTAGGCGTGTGGGAAGGTTTTGAAAGCAGCCTTGCCGGCCTCATGACTCGTCATGACCTCGTCGACAGATTTCGTCTGGATCACCCAGGGCGGGAGATGTGGACGTGGCTAGATAGTTCGCCCTCTGCCAAGGTAGGTACCTACTTGGACAGAGTGTTAGTGAAACGAGCTGACATTGATTTTGTTAGTTGTCCCACGTTCCACTTGATAGCGTGGTCTGACCATAAACTTCTTAGAGTCAGTCTACGGTTAGCAAATTGGCCTAGTCTGGCCGGTTACTGGAAGTTCAATACCTCCTTACTGGAGATACGGGACTTCCGGGATCGGCTGAAATCCCTAATTCAGCGGGCGTTAGTGGGGGCGGTTACCGGGAATAGGTGGTGGGGATCTCTTAAGCATAGGATTAGAGATTTCGCTTCCAAGTACGGTCGACAGCTCAACTTAGATAGGACCAAGGAAGCGAAATCTATAGACGATAGACTTTCCCGGGCGGTGGCTGGGGGGGACTCCCTAAACGTAGAGCTAGCTAGGGGGGACCTTGAGCGAGAGAGTAGCGAGCGCTACAAGGGATACGTAGTTAGATCTAGGTTAAAGAGAGTTCTCAACGAAGCTGTAAAAACAAACGCAACTGCGCGTGAATAAGTGCGAAGGTTCCCCGATCGGTATATCGATTCTGTCAAGGCCCCGGATGGGCGACTGCTGCGATCGGGTCGCGAGATTCGTGACGCCTTTCGGACGCACTTTCGGGATCGCTTTGCCCGCTGTACTGATTTCCCGCTCCGGGAGTTTCGTAGCTATCTTGCCGACTTCCCCCACCTTGGGGTGGCTGAAGCGGCTAGTTGCCAGGGTGTGGTTACTGAATGCGAAGTCCGTGACGCGTTGAAGCAGGTCGGCCTCAACAAGTCGCCGGGACTTGATGGTTTGCCCTACGGAGTGTACTTGAGGATGTCGCACATGTTTGTGCCTATTCTGACGGATATGTTCAACCATTGGTTCGCCCAGGGTGCCATCCCTGGTAGCGTTACCAAGGGCGTGATCACATTGCTGAAGAAAGGTGGCAGGCATATTTGGGAGGGCTTAGATGATTACAGGCCCATAACTCTGCTTAACACAGAGTTAAAGATTTTGGCCCGGGTCTTAGCGAATCGTTTACAGCTCGTCATTAGCGATCTGATCGGCTCTGAACAGACCTTTGCTGTGAAGGGAAGATCGATCCAGGACAACCTGCACTTGATTCGCGAGGTCCTAGAGGGGATAGAAGACGGCACCGAGGCCGCGCTGATCAGTTTAGATCAGTCCAAGGCCTTCGATAGGGTTGACAATCGGTTTTTGGCGACTGTTTTGGAGACTGTCGGATTCAAACCGGAGTTCCGCAGATGGATTAGCATGATGTGCCACAACCCTCAGGCAGTGATGCAGATGAACAGAAGGGTGTTCGCGGAGGGTGTTCGCGGTCGAGCGTTCGGTCCGGCAGGGCTGCCCGTTGTCTCCTCTTCTCTATGTCCTAGCTTTGGAGACCCTGCTCCGTAGGCTTAGGGATAGGACGACAAATCCGGCCCTGCGCGGTGTCCCTTTTGCTGGCCCTCTTACGGCAAGGGTTTCAACGTTCGCCGATGATATCACAGTGTTTGTATCCCGCCGCCTGGATATAAACGCTGTGAAGAAGGCGGTTAGCGAGTACGAGCGGATTGCAGGAGCCATGGTCAATTTTGACAAAAGCGAAGGTTTGCGGCTCAGTGCTTGGAGGGGTAGCAATACTCTTCCAGGGCCCTTCCGCTAGAGTGACGGACCCGTCCGCATCCTCGGGGTGTGGTTCGGGCCCGACCTCCAACTGGAGCGAAATTGGTCGGAAATACAAGCCAAGGTGAATGCTCAGGTGAGAATCTGGCTTTCAAGGAGGTTGTCCTTAAAGGGCAGTGTGGAGGCGTGCACCGTGTACGTCTTCCCCTTGATCCTTTACCGATTGGCTGTACTTCCTCTGCTTAAGGTACATCGGTTGGCGCTGCAACGATCCCTTTCCAGATTGCTCTGGGGGGTGCAAGGCCGATGGTCCGTAGGCAGGTCTGTATCCAACGTCCACGCACCGGGGGTCTAGGTATGCCTGATCTGGAGAGCCACTGGCTTGCTGAAAGACTTGCATACTTGGGCAGAGCCTTGACGGGGGACGCAGTGTGGAGACTGAAGGCGAGTCAGACTTTTCCTCGCCTAAAGTCAGACCCAAAGGCTGAAGGTTGACGTAGGCCATTAGGCGAAACACTGTTAGTCCGCGAGTGCCGAACGGCCCTTCGTAACCTTCTTGGGTCCAGTGACCTTTCACGGCCTTGAAAAGAACTATATCGGGAGCTAGTGGTGGGTTCCGCTTCTGATCCTCTCAGCGAGTGGCGTGGCTGGACGACGGAGGAGATTCGCTCTCATTGGAATTGGGCGCCAGGATCGAGCTTCTTGAACAACTCCGAGTTCTCGCTCACCCGGCGACTTGTTCGAAATGCGTTACCCCTTGTCTGCTTGAACTACTAAGCGGGCCTGGCAGACATGCCCGATTGCGCTCGCTGCGCCAGTGGCTTGGAAGAAACGGCTGAGCACGCCTTCTACTACTGCGAGCGAGTTCGCCCGTTTTGGGATCACGTCGGCGAATGGACGGCTCGCATCGAACCCAAACAGCTCGTGCTGCTCGACGTTGGTTACGTCGTGGACAACGTTCTTCCTCCGTATCAGGGTGAGAAGCGTGTGGTGTTTCTCGCGATCCTAGCTGTAGCTAGAATGGTGATTTGGATGACGCGAAACAAGGGATTGTATGACGATGCAAACTTTTCTCATCGTGATCTGGTTTTGTATTTTCGGCATCAGCTGAGGGTCAAAATCAGATGCGATAGAAAATGCTTGGATCGCATAACATTCAGCAAAAGGTGGGTGCATGCAGCGAGCCTGGCCGTGCGAAAGTGGGCAACGTTGGAGTCATCCTTCCCTCCTCTGCCGGCTCATGGCATCTACGGTACAGGTCCTTAGGGACCCCACCCCCGGTAAGTAGGACTTTTTTTCCCCTTGAAACCTAGTTAGCAGTATGTTTGTGAGTCATTGTCCCCGTCATCTAGTTGCTTAGTTCTCAAGATCTTCCCCATCCCCATTATTTTTTTACCTGAACCCGCATCCCAGTCCGCTTTTTATTAAAGATCTTGAACATTCATATGTATAAAAATCATATTACCTGGTCGTATCCACCCATACCACGCCCAACCCTTTATTTCTTTTAGCCCTGTAGACTAGGATTCCTGCCCCACCTAGGGTAGGTCCGGCTTGTTTCCGGTCCTTTCGCCCCGGAAAACAGTCGGCCTCCAATTTTATAGACGGGGGATGGGAGGGCAACCAAACGGGTGATTTTTCCTTTGTTTTTGTATATATTTCGGGATTTTTTCTCCCATTCCCATCACACTCATTGTAAATAAATCATACTTGCAAATAAAATCATTCATCAATCTCGGGATTTTAAGTAGGACTTCTTCATAGAGCAAATGTGGTATTTTGGTGATTGCTGCGCATAAGGCGATGGATGAATAGCTATATATTGTACTGCTGAATGGGTCGGCGAATGTGGCTAGCTAGGTCTCCTTAGAATATATAGAAAAGCATGACCGCTCCCTTCCCCTCCCCCAAAACTTCAAGGCCTTGTGCCTTCTGTGTAACATACGCAGAAATAAAGCAGACTAGAAGGTGAAGAGCAGCTTCTTCTAGGAATAATATTACAGCGTTGGTGACTTGAGATCGTACTAGATCACCGTACTTGCTACCGTAATAACAGAAGCCAATACTATAGTTGGACTATATCTTTATTCTGTATTCACTAATTCTATATTCTTGTCTACTAATAGTCTCTCTATTGAATATACTTTTTTCCTGAGAATATATCTCTATTTCCTCTCATATCGTGGTTTGTCCTTTATTTAATATTACAAGAGTTCACTAACCAGAACGCAACACCTTTAAAGATTGATATGCCATTAAACCATGTTACCTATTCTAACATAACTAAATTAAAAATAAGAAAAGGAAAAATCCAAGCGGGAAACCTAAAAAAATTTGAAACTAACGGAGAGTCTGCCGAGTGTTTTCACCTTTCCTATATTTTGCCGTGGAACTTCAAAAAGAAATTTTGAATAGTATCCTTATCACAAATCTGATAATTACAAGAAAGCAATTTTAGAAGAGAACATTATTGATCGTATATTTGCGAGTCATTTAGAAAATAGTTAATCAGTATTTACACTAAATTCGTTCTCGATGTTATGATTTTGTCAAAAATGTGAGAATCTGACGCCTTAGCAAAAAAAAAAAAAAAACAAAAGACGGCAAGTCATCACGATTTACGATATTCATAATATTTACCGAAAATGTGTAACTGACTGTGTTGATAATGGGCGTAACAGCCTTTTCTTGCTCCTGCATGGACAGATGATATACAAACTTCAACTCGAAGCTCACCAATCCACTTACTTTATGAAGCATTCGTATACATTTACCCAACCCATCGGCTACGGACAAGATGTGATACAAGATCGATTTTTGAGCGGGGTTCAGCTGGTTTTAATTCAGAGTATTTCTCCGAGATTGGTTACCTTCTTAGGTAATGTAATTTGACCTTTGATTTATCCATAACTGGGAAAAAAGAGATGCACTTATACCTTTCCCCAGAATATTAGCCTGAAATGAAACAGGAAGATTTTGTTTCCATCAACCATAAACTTTACTCTGATTGCACACAGTAGTTAACGGACGTTTTGTAAAGAAACATGTTATTAAGTATGGTGCATTTTTCAAAGGCAATTATTGCGAAGGGAACACAACCAACGTTAACTTAAATTTGAAATTGGACCCTTTAATTCCTTTTATATCAGTGGCATTATCTCTTACCTGCAGATTAAGCATAGTACATGCAGGAAAGACCTAAAAATAGTTCCTGTATGCCACTGGAAGGTGAAATCGATTTCAGTTTCTTATCGTTAATTTCTGTGTCAATAATATATCAGTCTTTTACTTCAGGGCTGTTTACACTCTTGTTCATTCAGGCAGATTTTATTTTATTATTGACAAAGCAGTATGATACGAGAACAGTTTGACAGTGCTTTACCTCGGCATTCCTTTCAACTGGTTTACTGCATGGTCTCTTATGTATGGAAAATAATGGTTCAAAATTATAGTTAGCATTTATTAATACTGGTTGTTCCACCAAAGCTACAGAGACTAACATCTGCTTGTATTCTTCTTAGAATTTGGCGAGAAAAAGAGCCAGATTCATGCTTGTTTAAGTTTACGTGAACCCAGACATGTTTAGCGGAAACTTAGGATCAAGTCATGCAGAAAACTTCCCTTTAGATCCCTGCATTTAAACAGTGATCGACCTTTTTAATACTTTGATGAGTGACCAATTAAACAACAACAAGTATTGTAAGCAACCTGAATCTAGTGAGCTAGATCTAAGCAAAGCTTTTTGAATAATAACATGCTTAATCAGAGCTTTAAGTCAATTTGTGAATTCTATTTTCAGTGCCAATTACTGCTATGTTATCTATATGTGTTAATACATCGTTGTAAAATGATGGTAATCATACTACCTTTAACTAGTGAGCTCAATGTCGACAGAAATAATTCTGACGAATAGGAAATATTCTAAAACAAACTGTCAACACGACTGCTGTTATTAATCAACTTAGTATGGAAGGTTTTGTAAAAAGAGGTTAGATGTATTCTCTTGAAACAGAATCGGTTATTAGTGAATCTTTTATTGCGCTCTATGTCCTCGACTGAAATTTTTTAGTCAGGAGAATCATCTTTCAGTTAGGTTATAAATTTGTACGTCAAAAGCAAATCGTATATTTTAATAATGTTTCTGATAGTACAGTATTTTATCCAAAGTCTGTATTTACCTAAAGAAAATTCCGATTAATAAATCATTGATTAATTGATTTTAACTGCATATCAACCCGTTTTGGGTTAATTAATGCCTGAGTTTGGGGAGTTGTGTTTATTGTCTATTCATATTGTTGTTCGACCAACACTGGCACGTCCTTGTCTATGCGTCCATAGGAGAACGTTCTTGCTTCTCCAGCAGTGCCGGAGATGCCTTGTTCGTCTTACTTGGATGGTTTTAGAGATGGGATGTTAGTGCCTGTACAGCTGCTGTTTCGTGGGGTGTTGCTTCCAAGATTTGTTTAATTTTGGCTCGTTGCATTCTGGTGCAGTTCCCGTCAAGTTTGTGGAGCATCCGTACAGTAGTAGTGACACAACCGCTTCTTCAAAGAAACCCAGTTCATTTTATTAAATAGATAAGACTTCCATATGATTGATAGCCTATACATAGCAGTCCATGCCTTCGCAAGGAGCATAATGATATCACTTTCAGTAGAGGAGACTCAGCTGCCAAGGTACGTGAATTTGTCCACTAATTTTAGAGGACCACGATTTCTTGTGGAAAAACACATGTACTTGCTTAACTGCAGTAACAATTTCGAAGAAGTCTGTGTCTCTTTCCGGTGTTGAACCTTGACTTTCGAGTTACTATAGAGCATCATTATAACTGTAAGGTGCCCGTGGTGTAGTTGTTATCGTCGTTGGCAATGGACACGGCGACACGAGTTCAAATCCTGGACGAGACTGATTACATTTCACGTAGCACTAATACCCTTGGGGAAGGTATGAATCCAATTATTCTCCCTCCAGCTATGGGTAAATAGTAGGACAGACTAGGTTCTTCAGCCTTGGTTAGGCAACTAGTATAGGAGAAGGAAAACTCTGAATTGAAACCTGTTAAACTCCGCTTAAAAATTGACCTTGTGTCATATCCTGCCCGAGCGGAGGGGTTGGTAAATAGTATTATAACTGTAAAAGTTCTTGGAGGAAAACCATAACATAGTAGTGTTGGCTCCATCTCCTCTTTGTATGAAATCAAATGCCTAGGAGAAATCTACAAACAAGAGTCTTGCCTCGAGATTTTTTGCACGAACTCTTTCGATGATTAGACAAATTGTTTGAATCTTTGATGTAGTGGTTCCATTTCTCGGAAAACTGTAATGATTTTTCCAAAGAATTTTCTTAATTTCAGGTCCATGCGGTTGAGAAGCAGAGCATTATAAAACTTAATCGCAATAGAAGTAAGAGATATACCTAAGTAGTTCGGGGTGATTGGAACACACTTTTCTTAGGGAAGAGGAGAATGCAGCCTTTTGTCCATTTTTTTTAATTGTATTTTGTTTTTATGCAACATCGCAAAATCAAAGTAGTAAGTCATCAGATGTCCTTGTTTTCCCTACTTCTGGGGTTATTTTGTCGAATCCTGAAGCGTTTCTGCTTTTATATTTGAGAGACTTCAGGTAATAAGACAAAAAAAGACCAAAACTAGGACAGGCAGACTAAAAGCAATAAGAAAAGCAGAGTCACCAGCTTGAGTAATAGAAGGCTGACTGCTCCAAACCTCATTGCACAACGGAACCAATGTCGTGAAAAAATGTGTCAACATCCACTGTGAGAAGACTCTGTGAAGCTTGCCTATATTATAGAATTGTTGTCAAGAAAGCACTGTTGAGGAGGCAAAACAATGTCAAAAGGCTCTAGTGGGTCAAGGCGCACAAAAATTTGACAATGGAACCGTGGAATAAAGTAATTTGGATAAACGAATCAAAGTTCGATATCTTTCGGTTAAGTAAAAGGGTTTATGTGCGGTAAAGAATTGGTGAAAAAGCTGCAACCCCCTGTACCCACCAACTGTAACTTATGGAGGAGGCTCTTTTATGGCATGCGGGTGTTTCCAAATACAAAGTTGGAGATTTGCACCAGGTAAAAGGCAAATTGAATCAGACCGGCTATCACAGTATACTGCAGCATCAAGCGAACCCATTTGGAACGCAGCTTGAGGGTAAAAGATTAGAATTCATATTACATAATGACCCAAAGCATACGAGTAAACTCTACCAGAGGTACAATAAAAGCAAAGAGTAATAGCACATCCTTGGTCTGTGCCATCAACAGAGTTAAATCCCATTTAACTGGTGTGGGATAAACTTCACTGGAAAGTCATAGCTAAACAACCCAGAAGTGTGGCTCACCTCTGGTAACACTTTCAGGAAAGCTAGACAGAACTATCTTCAGTCTACCTCCAGTCTTTGGTGGAAAAATGCCAAGAATCTGTGAAGTGGTGATAGTGGTCAAAGGAGTTCATTTTGATGAATGAAAAGTTTAAGAAATTTCTTGTGTTTCTTGTTTGATTTTCATTTAATGAGGCTCAAGAAGAGTAATATTTAGTATGAAGAATAAAACCTTTGTGGTGCTTAATTTGTTTCATTATAAATAACGCTTTTAGGAGAAGAAATATTTTTTTTGAAGGCGGCAAAATACTTTTGACTTGTAGTATATATATAGTATTACCCACACGGCTACAGCTTCGACAAAATCCCCTTTTCTACTCTTAAGAAACGCATTGAGAAAAGGTTAGATGGAAATGACACAAAAATACTGTGCTGTTTTAAACAAATCCTGAAAGCAGCAACTCACAAAATAGCAGCTGAACAGCCACTTACCTCTCATCTTACAAACCATCCAAGTAAGACGATAATTTGCCGGACACTGCTACAGAAGTAAGGACGAACTCGTTAGCGATGTTTGCTTATTGACTCCTATATATGGACACACCAGTCTTGACCAACAACAAGGACTGACATACATCAGCTCAGTGTTGACACTGGATGCCATCCAGAGGATCTGCCTGGAGCTTTGGATGACCAGGATGTATGGGGAGAGAGAGAGAGAGAGAGAGAGTGAGAGTGAGAGAGAGTGAGAGTGAGAGTTAAAAGACTTCAGGCTATCAGTACAACCTGATGATTCAATCAAATGTGTTAAAAATTTGAAAGGTGATGTCAGCGGTCAGAACTTAAAAGAAGCATTACAAAGATAACATGACTGGAGGCCAGGCAGTGGTTAAATGTTTATACATATAATAGCGATTTTCTGTCAGTAATATTAGTGTTAATTCTCTCTCACTGACATCCCTTTTCTTCCTAATTTTCAATGCATTTCTAAAGTGAAACCATTAGCAATACGTGCCCGTTAAAAGTTCTATTTCCCCTCAATATCGGTTCCCATTTGCGTACTTCATGCTAAAATGATGGTGACAAAGTTAGATTGACTCCGTAGCATTTTAGTCACAAGAATAAGGATTCAGTAGTTAAGATACAATGTTACAATGCTATTGATTGCAAACTGATTGCAAAGATTCAGACGCAGAAAAGCTTTGCTTGATAATCTACAGAAAAAATATACGCATATAGACAAGTGTATAAATTAGACTTATGAAATAAAGACAAACCTAATTCAGCCACATAGAGTCCTAACCATTCATGATTTAGATAAGCAACTTTCATTATTAATATTTATTGAGCTTTTACACGAGAATCTCGAGGCAGTTGAGAAGCTAAGTGCATCCCAGCCGTCCAGGCATTCTAACAGTTTTTATTTTCTTTTATTTTTACCTTAAACTTTTTGTCTATTAGTATAAAATGCCTTTACTATAACATATTATTTCGCATTGATCGTATCCAGCCTAAGTGTTTAGATGGACGTGATCCATTTGGACTTTCCTGCTACTCCATTTACACACGAAGGTGAGTTAAAAGTTTTGCAATATTTTGTTGGCATGAGTCATAATTCGACAGGTCTGGATGCTTTTGTAGTGATCGGGAAGGTGACGAACTATATAGGATTGTGATTTGGTTTGTTTGGTTTTATGGCATATCAACTTTTGTCGGTTATTTATCGCCAAATCCATTTTTATGTAAATAATCAGTTCTATTTAAAACAATTCAGTTTAGCATAAGTACACAGTTTAATTGTCAAAAACATTTCCATTTCAAACTATTCAAGCAGTTATATGTAATAATTCAGTTAAGTGTAAATATACTTTTAATGTCTAAAAACAGTTCTATTTCAAATAATTCAGTTAAGCATAAGCACGCAGTTTAAATGTAAGTACGGTTTAATTGTCAAAGACGTTTCTATTTCAAGCAATTTAGTTTACTCAATTAATTTTAGCATAAGTATGCTGTTAGTTCTATTTAACCCATAGATAGGGCCCTATCAGGTGCTACCACTCCGGGCCAGAGTGGACCTGGGAGCGATGGCAATGAAGGGGTACTCCACATTCCCCAAAGCTCCAGTACTGCTGAAACCTCACCATCAGATTGTTTAGTGTCATATCCAGGACACTCGTTAGGGGGGGGGTCTTACCCCTCTGCAGAGGTGCAGTCAGTGTATTCTACAGCCCCAGCCGTCTGGGCAATAGGATTGTGATACCGACTTTCTTATTGTGAGTGTAATAACGTTTGCTTTGTTTCGTAATGTTACTGATTTTTATTATCCATGCTCAATGATAAGAATCAAAATATACGTTTATTCAAATACGTATGAGCAATACTTTATATTCTGTTAGCTGAGCACTCCACTCCCTATATATTACATATATTATATATAAGTTTACACACTGCTAAAAAAAAAAACAGATCCTATAAAGAGATTGCATTTTTTTCTGTCTTCTACAAAATAATTTGGCAATTGTTCTTGGAAATCATTTCACACTCCAACAGATAGCTGCATAATGATATGGCAATGGAGAGATGCAATGATAATTCTAAATTCATATAAAGAAAAAATAGTGAGGAACATTTTACTAACATATATTTTGTCTCTATTTCGAGGGAAGAAGTTGCATGGTTAAATTCTTTCAATGGTTAAATGTATTAATAAAAAGAGTAGTTTGAAAGAATAAATCAGGGAAATCTTTTTCAAAAAAAGTAAAGCTCCCTCTTTATTTGATTTCATCAAATATGTATTAAAAAATCATGTGATTGTTAAAGTATTTATTTTTCTATAAATAAAAGTACTTGGGGAAATGCTTGATTTTATTTATACGACAATCGTTGATCAAACCTGCTAGCCAGCCCGGTGACAACAACCATGTTATTTCACTGTTAAGAATAGTATTTATCAAACTATATTTCACTGTTAAATAGAGTAGACATGATAATATATATCAGTATTAAATATGGTATTTATTAAACTAAATTTTACGGATAAATATGGTATCTATCAGGTGTGTCGATAAATTAAAATTCTTAATCTAAATGTGAATGCGCATTGTAACGAATGAAGTTGACAGAAGTCGACTTCAAATGAGGAATGCAAAAATATCATTAAAGTCTGGAGTTCCAGTTGCGCCAAAATAGGTAAGATCAAGAGCACAACCTGAAAATGCAGAAGACTCTTAGGTTACAAGGTGATTTCTTGTGTAACATTGCCATGAAATGTACATATGTTCATAGAATGTTCATAAACATATAGGAACCCGAAAACACTCGAAATTGGTTCAGGTACGAAACTATTATTCACCCTTTTGAGTTTAAAAGTTTTTCGACATGAGGAGAGAGAGACAGTTTCTTTCTATGCAGACTTTTCCATCTGAACACCAGCACGTGCGGCACCCCCGCCGCAAACTACTAGTCTGGCCTCGGTGAGCTCTGAAAATCGACTTTCTTTGTCCAAGCCCAAATCTCAACTCACTGCTTTTATTCAAATCCCCCAAATCCGCAGCGCTTCCGGGCATGACGTCATTCACGTCCCCGGTCAAATTTCCTATGTGGGGTTTTTATTGTGACATCTCTGATTGTAACATCCACCCCGCGCGCGCGGGAACACCCACACTCAACTAACCCATGCACTAACTAACCCATCCACTAAGCGAAAGGTTCTCAGCCTAACTAAACCGAAAGGCAAGATATATAAAACGAAAAATGATAATTAAAAAAAATCCCTCCGCAAGGCGTTATTTATGGGGCACCCAATGAGACTCAAACTTTCTTGTAATGTTTTGCTAGTCTAACTAGGTAATTATAACACTACGTGAGGCGATCGTGCAATTTTCCACAGTAACATGGCAAATAAGTTTTTGGCTTATTTCCTTCTTTTAATGTTATATCAACTTCGTCGGTATTTTGATACCAAAACCATCCTTGTAGAAGGACAGCAGCGACACAATATATATATATATATATATATATATATATATATATATATATATATATATGTTGTAGAGTAGCTAACACCCATTCGCACTCTACCAGATGACCTAGCTCATAGCCTTAATTAAGCTGCGATTAAAGACATCATCATTTGATAAATAAACTGATATTAAGATACTATTTCCGACCGCTCCGCTCGGGTAGGATATGACACAAGGTCATTTTTAAGCGGAGTTTAACAGGTTTGAATTCAGAGTTTTCCTTCTCCTAGACTAGTTGCCTCACCTAGGATGAAGAACTTAGTCTGTCCTACAATTTACCCATTGCTGGAGGGAGAATAACTGGATTCATACCTTCCCCAAGGGTATTAGTGCTATGTGAAATGCAATTAAGATGATTAATATAAGAACTAATCTTACTACGTTTGGCTATACTGCATTATGACCCTCTTGTATTTCTTGTAAGTTCTCTTTTTAATTGTTTATAACTTATTGTACTGTGTTTTTGTATGTATCCGTTAGCACAGGATGCTGGTGCTAAATAAATATATTAAGCACTCATTCTTTTATGTGTATCATTCACCTCGACGATACAACAATATACACACACACACACACACACACACACACACACACACACATATATATATATATATATATATATATATATATATATATATAGGTCACCTTGCTGCAGTGCAATGGTTAAACTAGTCTCAAAGAAGATTATTATTCTAAACCTTAAGAATAGTTCAAGCATCCCCATAGGCATCTTACAAAAGCTGAGATTACATTGTTATATCAGTAGCTGCAACAGTGAATTAGACTTCAAGAGAGTCTTTCTTTTAACCCCTCTCAGTGTTCTTTACAAGTATAAACTTGCATATAATTTATGCACAAATGTTTCAAGAAGTTTTTGTATCAGAATACGCTTTCTCTACTGATGATATTGCAACTTTTTCACACAACTATTGATTGTAATTGCTACTTTGAGATTGTTGAATATTTGCTATCGAGGTTTGAGTTCTAACTCAGTTAAATGCAAAGAGTTTAAATTCTAATTTCCTAAGACGATAGGACCTTCTAAATCAAAAGCTTGGTTTCGCCGGATACTTCTGTTCCTATTTCCTCAGAGTTTATATTATACAGATAAGTTAAGTTTAATAAATATTAATCATTATAGATTGGATATTCTTGCGTCTTTTTTGGTTATTTTTAAGTATCCAAAAATATAATTCATTTGTGAAACAAAAAATGAAGATAAATAAATCTGTGCTCTGATATTCAAATTGGATTTCAGAAAAACAAAAGCGAAAACGTCAAAGATGGTCGTGATCTCTTATTGCTGTAACTAAATAAAAGCCTTCCTTAAGAGATTTTATAATCAGATTACCTAAGAAGCTGTATACAGATAGATTCAATTGTTCAATCCGAATACTTTAGAAAAGTATTTCCTTAGAGGAAACCATGAGTAATGAGTAAAATGTTGATATTTATGTAAATTTATATAATTCATAGCTATCCGAGAAAAATTCCCAATTTACGCCAATATTTATACCGATGCATTATCGGAAATGGATGTGAAGTAGCATTAAACAATAAAACAAAAATGCCTTCCAAAAAGTGCTTCCATGTTTACTGCAGAAACCTATGCAATAGAATTTGCACTCAACATTTTCTTGACAAGCAGCACAAAAGGATTCATCATCTATAAAGATTTCTTCTGTATACTTTTATGTATCAAAGATTAAAAAGTGGATAACCTTCAAATCATGAATCCTGCCCAAAAGGTGATAATCTGGGGGATCTAAAGCCTAATAGGAATCCAAGAAAACCATAAAGCTGACTCAATATCCAAATCTTCACTCGACATAGTACCCAACAACTCCCAAATACTGTACACTGACCGAAGGCCTAAAACTAGCCAAATATTGATTAAGAATTAGTAACAGCTACGAAACGAAAATACCCATAATTAGCTCTACCAAATACAACCATAAAGATTCTATAAAAACTGGAAGACAAAAAACTAATCGAACCCTATAATGCGTAGGCCACACTAAATTAACTTACTCCTCATCTAAAATGTTTATGTGGAAAGCTATACACTGCGAAACACACATTAACGGAATGTAAAAATCTCGTCTTTACTTGAAGAGTTTTTTACAATGTAAAATACAAGAAAGATATATTCAAAACAAAAGATCCTATTAACATATTTAATTTCCTAAAAAATCGGCTAAGAAAATGGATATAGGTCCATAAATCTCACCTGCAAAAATATACCTTAATGCACTCTTGAGAATCCAAATCATCAACGGAAACACTTATTTTAGCAAATAACTATCGAATTATACCCAATGAGCAAAGGAGTAAAATAAAACGTCTTCAAAATAAAATTACCCAAGGGTTGACTTGCTGTAAACTAACCATTCACTTATTGCTAGTTTCACCTCTTTGTAACTTTTATACCACATGTCTTTACTCTTTATAAAGGTTAACAAAGTATGTTCGAACGAAAGGCTTTATTGGGAATATTCATTCGATTCACCGAAAGGCAAAATGTGATCTAAGGTCCGTTTATTGAGAGATGGTGCACCGGAAGCGAAATTCCCGCAAAGCAGGGTAAAAAAAATTGCTAAGATTCCTTCTGCATTCCGCTCCAGGGGGAACTCAGACACCAGGCAATAAATACAACACTTACCCATTTTAGATATGGATTCAGGTGCTCCCTGCAAGGAAATCCTCCTGGAACTAAACAGTAATCAATTCTCACGCACTCGCCTCGAATCCCATAAATAGTGGATAAATAGTGAATAAAAGGGAATCAGTTTCATTGAAACATAACTGAAAGGTGTAATGAGATACAGGAGCCTTCAATAAGTTTCCAGACTTCTTTGTACAGGCATTTAAATTGTCTTAAACTCTTGAAAATTCAGTATGTTATTGCTATACATCTTATGAGATGACTGACCAACTTTTATGATTTCAGGTTCAAATCAACAGCTACAGCTGGAATTGGAATACACCCTATTAAAGCCTGATTGTGACAGCAGGTGAATTTCAAAAATGCAATCTGAACGTTTGGACACTTTAGAAGAATGATATACAATACAATTCTTTTTTAAACTTGGAAAAAATGCCACAGAAATGTATGGAATGCTCCAGACTGCTTTTGGACTATCTTGCATGAATCGAGCATCAGTTTTTGAGTGGTATAGGAGAATCAAGGAAGGTAGGGAGTCTGTGAAGGATGATGAGAGATTTGGGAGGAGTAAGGAAGTCAGAACACCAGAGATGATTGGCCAAATAAAGAATTCCATTGACAAGGCCCATCGTGTGTCTATAAAGACAATAAGTGCACAGTTTGATGTCAGTGTGGGAACTGTACACACAATTATTCGCGCTGAACTGAAGATGTGGAAGATTTGTGCGAAGTTTCTCCCAAAGATGCTCAGAGAATATCAGAAAGAAAGACGTTGTTATAACAGCAGGGAGATGGTCGAGCTGATCCATTCAGATCCCGCAGTTCTTGATGCTCTGTTGACCTGCGATGAAAGCTGAATATACTGTTATGACCCAGAGACCAAGAGACATGGTTCCCAGTGGAAGCATGCTGGCTCTCCCAGACCCAAGAAGGCCAGACAGACCAAATCCACACACAAAGTTTTGATGATCCCTTTTTTTGACAGCACGGGCGTGATCTACATGCACTGGGTTCCCACTGGACATACAGTCAACAAGGAATACTATGTTGAGGTTTTAAAGGAGTTCCAGAAGAGGTTCCGTCGGAAGAGGCCTGCACTCTTCAAATCGGGTCAGTGGCATTTCCACCAGGACAATGCACCAGTCCACAACTCCATCCTTGTCACAGACTATTTGACCAAGATGGGCATCAACACAGTTCCCCACCCTCCCTATAGTCCAGACCTTGCTCCCTGTGACTTTTGGTTAATCCCTAAGCTTAAGGAAAAACTTAGAGGATGTCGTTATGAGACAATTGAGGAGACGAAAGAGTCTGTGACGAGGGTCATTGACATGCTCACAGAAGAGGACTTCCATGGTGCCTTTCAGAAGTTGTTGAAACGGTACAACAAGTGCATTGAAGCCGGAGGAGATTACTTCGAAGGGGACTAGAGTTTCATGTGTGTACTATCAATGAAAGTGCCCATACGCAAAAAGTCTGGAAACTTATTTAATGAACCTTGTATATGCAACTATCTCAGCCATCTAACAATTTCAAAGCACTCATATTTGGATTTGAGTACAACAGAAATTCAAATTAAGGAAAGTTAAATTTAGTGAAATTGTCTAACGCCAACATTAAAAATCCTCAATCGAAATAATTGCAATTACGTGGGCTACGATAAAAACATCTGGCTCCATCTGGTGAATCTATCAGTCTAGAACAAGCAAATTATTATGATTAATATCTGTTAGGCTTAGTTTTTCCTGTACAATGTCAACTCTGTTAAAATAGGAATAGAAAGATTATATCAAACAAGGCTTTTATGTTGTGAAGAACTTCACGTTTAGAAAATCAGAATTCAGCTGATGATGAAATAGTGTATACAATATTGGAGGGTTTTTAAAGGTGTTTTTAATGGTGCTCACGAATCAGAGACATTTTCAATCATAAAGTTTTGTGATACCAGTTTAATAGCCACTGACAATAATCTTTCAATTATACATTTTATTTTTGAATTATTTTGATTTTGATTTTAATTTCTCATTTAATTTTTTCCCGTGAATAAATGCCGAATAATGTGCATGATGGTTGGTTGTTTGGTTGGTTGGTCGTTTTATCTTACGGCACATCAATCTTTTTTAGGTCATTTAACAAGGAACTAAGTCATTTTGATAAAAGTTTCAAAGAATTCAGTTAAGTATAAGTATGTTTTGTGTTTACACCGATAAATGTCAAAACAGTCCTATTTCAAACAATTCAGTTTAGCATAAGTATGCAGTTTAAACATAAGTTAAATGTAAAAAAAATGTCATTTCAAACAATTCAATTTAGTGTAATTACACAGTATAGTTCTATTTGACCCATAGATACGACCCTATCCGGGGCAGAGTGGACCCGGGAGAAATGGTAATGAAGGGTTTACACTGCATTCCCCCAAAGCTCCAGTATTATTGGAGCATCACCATGAGATTGTTTAGTATCATAAACAGGACATTCATTAGGATTGTCTTATCCGTCTGCAGAGATGACGTCACTGTATCCTGCTGCCCCATCTGATCGGGCCAAATGTGCATATGCGCTAAATTTAAACTGTATCTATTCACACTCTATATATACCTACCTCTGTACCAGTGTGTGTGTGTGTGTGTGTGTGTGTGTGTGTGTGTGCGCGCACGAGCGTAATAGAAAGGCATGAAATTTAGAACGTCTCATGTATTTTAGCCAACATATAAAAAGAAACTGTGGATACTTCGTGTTATGTTAAGTAATCATTTTTCAGGGAAATTTCTCATACGTCTGAACAGGAACGCATCAGTCATATATATATATATATATATATATATAAAGAGAGAAATGGATGATTTTACGTAACAATGAAAATGGTTTATAATCCTCCTCTACTTTAACCCTAGACAGTGTAACTTGAGAACAATTGCCGATGGGATAATCACGAACACATGAGATTTTTTTCACATTCCGATGTTCATTTACTCTCCGTCTTCAAAATTCGTCAACATATGCATGAACGAAAAAAATTAAAAGCCCAATTTTGAATTATGTGTGAAACAGGTAGGCTTCTTGTATAAATGTTAATTCTAGCTGTACACTTGAAAAGTATCCTTTCCAACAAGTTCCTATATGTTATATCGCACAAACCCCTACCGAAATATCACAGCGCAAAATGGATAGTCTTTTGAATAGATAGATAGATAGATTTGTTGCGCTAAATGCAAGTAGAAATTTGGATTGTTTGCCCTTTACGAGATGTTATCGACAGCTCTTTAGAAAGCACTAAATCAACGTTGCAACGGAAAAAGACCCCTCTATCTAAATAGATTGCTTTAGGTCGAGACTACTGTTTTATATATGTTTTAGATACACGTGTATAAGATCAGTAGTAACAATATTAGTATTTACATGACTAAGAAACTACAAGTGTTGGAAGGAAATGTGCCACCATATAAACCAATAAATAAATTAATGATATATGTAAACCAAATACTCCAATGCGACCTATTA
The DNA here is from genome assembly GCA_963585895.1 of Sepioteuthis lessoniana. Taxonomy (NCBI): domain Eukaryota; kingdom Metazoa; phylum Mollusca; class Cephalopoda; order Myopsida; family Loliginidae; genus Sepioteuthis; species Sepioteuthis lessoniana. Next base: position 76,696,977 of record OY757905.1, read on the forward strand.
TCTCAGGAACTAACAGCGCTCCACGCCACATAGCAAAAGGTAAAACTAAATTGCTAACTCCTCTCTTAGGGAAAATCAGCCCCTCTCTCATTAAAAACTCAGGTGAACTCATGACAAAATTAAAAAAACATCAATATAAAAGATAAAAAATTAACCAGTTTAGATATGAAATCACTATATACCAATATACCAATCGATAAAGGTCTAAATCTTCTAAAAAAATATCTAATTAAATCAAGAGTAAAAATCTGATTACCAATAAAATCATTAAGATATATAACCTCTACACCAACCAATGTTTCTTCACATTCAACGAAAAATTCTTATAAACAAACATTTGGTCTACCTATGGGTTCCCCCATAAGTGGAATTATATTATGTTTATTCTTTGAACTCAAAATAAACACACCCTAACACCATTTTTTTTTTCAAATATATCGATGACATCCTATAAATTTATCCACATAAAGAAAAATTATCAATAACTGACAAACTAAACAAAACAGAAAAAAATACCCAATTCACATATGAAAAGGAAACTAACAAAACTCTACCCTACCAAGACATTTTACCAAGACATCATGAGGGATTGAAATTCAGTGTACACCACAAATCTAAAAATAAGAATGCCATAATAAATTTTTATTCCCATCACATAAACAAAATAAAATCCGGCATACTCATAGGTTTATATTTAAAAGCGCTAAGAATATGCAGTCCTGAATAAATTCATGAAGAAGAATACATAAAACATACTTTTAAACTCTTACACTCCACTATATATTTCATACTTAATGCGAAAACAAAAGCCAACAAAATATACATTTACAATAACAACAAAACGAAAAATAATAAAACCAGACGAATCATACTACCTATAAACTAAGTAAAGTTGGCGACCATAGTCGAGGGTAAACCGAAGGCTCCCTTTTCGATAGCTACTACACCAAGGTGTAGGGGAGGGCGCTACTCCTTCCCTGGATTGCTCTACTTTACCCTTGATCCGTACCTTATAATGCTGAGTGTTAAGCAAGGAGGCATCAAGTACCATTTTTTGAGTCTTTGGTATGACTCGACCTGGGACTGAACCCAGGTCTCCCGGGCCATTGGCGAACACTCTAACCGCTAGGCCAACACACCTCAGACATACAAATTATTAACAGTACATCAAAAACTATAAATGATATAATAAACCAAAAATTAGATAAAAATTAAAATCCCACTCCAGAAGCAAGGGTTTATTCAATCAGATGTGCAATTTTTACTTAATCTTATATTTGAGAAACATCCAGACATCTCAAAAAAAGATTTATGAGCACAAACAAGCTTTCTTTAAAAACGAGACGAGCTATGTCCTAGTCCTACACAGAAACAACGAAAAACATAATTTTAATCTACAGGGAGCAAAAATTATAAAACATATGCCCAATATAAAGAAGCGATTAGCCATTGAATCGACAGTTATTCTTCTCACAGAAACAATAAAACAAAGATTAGGAAATTTCAATTATCTCCAACTTTGGCTCAATTGATCATCACCGAACATAACATTAACAAACATTTACGTTAAATCAAACACAAACACTACATTGTTACCTATAACAAGATAACAAAAAACAAACATTCCTTTAAACACTTACAATTGAAAATGCTATTCAATGTAGCGAAATTCGTTCGGTAAAACAACATCTACCAAAACTTTTCCAGTTTGTCATTAACACTACTCAATGGAATTAGAATTGGAGCACACACCGTTTGAGAAAAACTAGAATGACAGTAAATTCCTTAAAATGAAAGTGTTCAATACATTGAATCTGTATGATATACCGAAAATATAAACCAAATATAACAATATTTTTAAAAAAATATAAAATAAGATAAATATCCTTTCTCACGAATTTCAATTCCACGTAACTGATCATTTGGTGAGGCCAAGTCAAAATACGAATATATATATATATATATATATATACATCATCATCCAGTCGCGCTACTCGCATGGATTTCCCCTAACTCTCTCACTCCATCCATACCTGTCATCCATCGCTCCCGGCATATTTTCCAAACTACATCCTGTATCCTCTCAGAGCTGATGTAAATAAGTTTTTACAGGTCGGCTATGACTTGCCCGTCCATGTTTAATTGTCCATTGAAGAATATCACTTATGAGTTCGTCCTTGCTTCTCTAACAGTGCCCCACATGTTTTGTTCGTTTTATTTGGAAGATTTTTGATATAGGAGGTAAGTGGTCAAAATCGAAGTATCAAGTCACCAAATTTCCTTTTTTTTCAACTTTTGGTGGATATTTCGTCGTGTCCTGAATGTGTAATTGATTTCTAATAGTTTTTGTGATAGTTTTATCAATGACTTTAAAAGAAGTTTCCCAGCAGATTTTTAAAATGGTCTTTCATAATTTGATATTCTTTCTTCTTGGCTGACATCCTTATTTTTGTGCTCTTCTTTTAGTTCACTTCATTGACCGTCTGTCATGATTGTCTATCTTCTATGGAGTTTCTTATTATATTCATCTGACCTTGTTGTTCTTTTTGGTATGTGGTAGATTACGTTGTACTTTCTTAAGTTTCTGCGCGTTGGCTTTATTGTGTTTCTTTTATTACATAAAGATGCTATTTTCCCGTTATATCGTTTTCCCTTACTATATATATATATCAACGAAAAATAATCTAAGTCTTTTTAGTATTGTAAAAACAAAAAAAGTTGTTAGAGTTTTTGTATCTTTATAAATTATAACATAGTAAATTAAAGAAAAGAAAATTTGGCATATTATAATTTTTATTTTGAATATATACATATAAATCAAATTATCATGACTAGAAAATCCGCCAAACACCTACATGTGACATTCGAAACACTGAACAGGTGTTTCGACCTTATTGGGTCTCATCACCAGTACATACCGTGATCTCCACCACTAGAGATCGAATAGGCAACCCCAGAAGGCAGAAACCGAACTTCTACCAATGGGTCACCACTTCATGCCACACATTAACGCTGCCAAATCAACCAGTCATGGTAAGAAAGCGCGACTACATGATCTAATATATATATATATATATATATATATATATATATATACAGAAACTAAAAGTAATTTATACCTCAATTTCTTAGGTCTGTTCCACAAGTAATAGTTTAATAATGTTCGATAAAATGGACAAAACAATTGTAAGAATTAATATTTTAAAAAACACATTAACCTAGAAATAAAGAAATGAATTTAAAAGGGAGAGTTTTATATTAATTGCTGCTATCTTGATATTATCAAACGAATATTAAGTGATTGTTTCTTTTCAGATAGATAGATAGATAGATATTAGCAAATCTTCCGAACCAATTATTAACTCAGAAAGGAGAAAACAACATTTAGATCAGATAGAATAAGGGAACTGAGTGGATAAATAAGTCTGTAGGTAGATAGGAAAACTTTACACACACACACACACACATACATATATATATACGCTAAATACATGCATACACCCATAGACGTAAATGTTGATTTGTATAGGATGCAGCCTTAAGTGTAAAAGAGATCACGTCCCCTATTAGATATGTATCAACTTAGTCCACATCGGAAAAAAATTATCAACATGAGAATAGATTGCCTCATGTGCTAATCTCAATTGATCTCCCCCCCCCCACTTTAATCTTCTGTTAGGAATGTCATTTTCCTCAGATCGTATCCCGAAAAAATTATTAGTTGCATACTCAATGAATTTATCTTAAATTACTCTTGTTTGTAATTCCATACGAATCGTCAATAATACATTTAGCTGATAAGATCTGTATACGTGGAAGTGTACAGTATCGAAAGAGCTCAGGCTGGGCATTTAAAATGTCGAAGTTCTCGAAAATGTATCCTCGCGTTTAGCTTGCTCATACAAAAATATTCTGAGTGAGCTATCGAAGATTATTCATATAGTTTCCGTTTCTAAATATCTTAAATACAAGTACTTATGACGATTGCATCCTTTTAATAAACCCCACTTCATATATATATATATATATATATATATATATATATATGTATATATATATTCTGAGTGAGCTATCGAAGATTATTCATATAGTTTCCGTTTCTAAATATCTTAAATACAAGTACTTATGACGATTGCATACTTTTAATAAACCCCACTTCATATATATATATATTTATATATATATATATAAATAGGTAGGTCTTCAGGACAACATCCTGTATCCTCACATAGCTGCTGAATGTACGTTCGAGCTGGTCGCCCTGCTTTTGCGCGGCCATGTGTGGGGATCCATAAGAGTACATCTTTTATGAGTTCATCTCTGCTTCTCCAGCAGTGTCCTGCATGTCTGGTTCGTCTAACTTGAATAGTTTTCGTGATAGGGGGCAGGTGGCCGTACAGCTGGTGTAATGTGGGGTGTTGCTGCCAGGACTTGTTCAGGATTGCACGCAGCATTCTTGTGTAATTGCCATCTAGTTTCTTCTCCAGCCGTTTTGTTAGCGTTCATGTAGTGCATCCATATAGCAGTATCGATGTGACCGCTGCCTGGAAGAAACTGCGTTTCATTTTATCGGTTAGGTCTGATTTCCATATAATCGATAGCCTATTGATAGCTGTCCATGCTTTCGTTAGCCTCGTTTCGATGTCCTTTTCGGTTGATTTGACGTTGCTTCCTAGGTACGTGAATTTGTCTACTAGTTTAAGTGGGGTTCCTTCTAGAGTGGAGATGTCCCCCGTTTGGTTATAGCACATATATTCCGTTTTGTGTGCATTAACATAGAGGCCTATGCTTGCTGCTGCTCGTTCCAAACTATGCAGAAGTGTTTCGGCTTGGTCAGGTGTATTTGCCAGTATCGCTATGTCATCGGCGTAGTCGGCGTCGGTAATTGTTGTTGCGGGGTATCTTCTGCTTATTTTCTTCGTCAGTTCGAAGCCATTCTCTTTGATTTTGTCAATCGATGTTCTAAGTACGTAGTCTAGACAAATGATAAAGAGGTACGGGGCCAGCGTGTCCCCTTATAGTACTCCTGCTACAATGTCAAAGTATTCTGTGTCTCCATCCGGTGATCGTATTTTTACTTTAGTGTTTCTATAGAGAATCGTTGCCGCTACGGTTTCTTTAGGTATGCCGTACGCTAGTAGGATTTGTTCCATCTTTCCTCTGTTAATGGAGTCGAAAGCTTTGGTAAAGTCGACAAATATTAATGTCGCTTGTAGGTTCTTTGCCCGTACACCTTCAAGGATTCTGCGGATGGTTAATATTTGTGAGGTCGTGGATCTATTTCTTCAGAAGCCATTTTGGTTTTTTCTAAGTATGTTGTCGATTTTGGGTTCTATTCGGTTTCGTAGTAGGGCATTGTAGATTTTAGCAGCTATGGATGTAAGTGTTATGCCTCGGTAGTTTTTGGCTAATCCGAGGTCCCCCTTTTTAGGGAAGGGGAGTATGCATCCCCTCATCCATCTATCTATCGGATTTTGATTGTATACTGCGTTGCAGTGTCGGAGCAGTATGTTGTCGAATTGTCTGGTCTTCCATACTTCCGGGGGAATTTCGTCCAGCCCTGCAGCTTTCCTATTTTTAATTTTTCTGAGAACCAAGGGCGATGAACGATAGGGAGGAGTGGCGAGAGAGGGTCAGGGATATCCGTGCTACCAGCACGATATGATGATGATGATGATGATATATGAATATATATATATATTTTGAGTGAGCTATCGAAGATTATTCATATAGTTTCCGTTTCTAAATATCTTAAATACAAGTCACTTATGACGATTGCATCCTTTTAATAAACCCCACTTCATATATATATATATATATATATATATATATATATATATATATATTCTAAGTGAGCTATCTAAGATTATTCATATAGTTTCCGTTTCTAAATATCTTAAATGCAAGTACTTATGACGATTGCATCCTTTTAATAAACCCCACTTCATACATATATATATATATATATATATATATGTGTGTGTGTGTGTGTGTGTGTGTGTGTGTGTGTGTGTGTGTGTGTGTGTGTGTAAGATTGTTCAGTTAAAGGCCGTGGATTCTTTTCTTTTCAAGATCCTTAAGTGAAAAAGTTCCAGTCTTCTTGTCATTTTTCTTATGTCTTGTCAAGGTGATGAAAAAAATGCTTCATACTAGCCCAAATGCTTTCGACTATTTTGCTGGTCGTCCTCAGGGATTTTGTTAGGTTGTTTGTTACCGTGAGTTTTATTTACATATATTTAGAGTGTTTTTAATATGAGGTTGGCTGATTTCATTAAGATGAGCGAATTGGTCGAAAGAATTTTGGCCAGTATGGGGCGCTTTCTTCACCAACTTAACCTAGAAATAAGAAAAATAACTAGAAAACTCGAACTTCTTTACTTGATGAGTTTAAAAGAAAACAATCAGCAGTTTTTAATCGAACATTCTTAAATAACTGACTTGCTGCCTAATTACACACACACATATATATATATATATATATATATATATATATATATATATATATATATATATAAGTATTGCTGTCATCAGAACTAACATACCTACCTCAAGTTAATTGACAAACACTTCCACAAGTCTAGCCCCTTAAGGAAACTCTTTAACAGAAATTCATTAAACATGAGCCAATCTAAAAAAAATGACTTTATTCAAAATTATTACTGCTCATAATACTAAAATCTTCAATGCCAGTAGCAGCTGTAACCTTGATTCTAAATGTGTTTGTAAAAACTGCCCTTTGAATAGTGAATGCATTGCTGACTAAGTGGTATGTAGAGGAAAAAATCCATATTGACTCTGCGCAGAATATTTTTAGAACTACCTAGTTCTCCAACATGATAAGTCCTTCCAATAGAACATATGAGAACATTTTGATATTATTGGTTTATCAAAGAGAAGTTTTTTGTTTTTTTCCTGAGATTAGATGGTCAAGTGTCAAGCATGTCATGGCATACTCTGGCAATGGACCTCGTTGCAGTTTATGCTTTCAGAAAAAAACTCAGATTAGGCAATAAAGATCTATACTTAAAAAAGGAAACTGAATTATTAAGCAAATGTCGCCTCGAATCTAAACTTATACTTATAAATTTATAGCCTGATTAGATATTTAATAAAGTATTAGTCGTTCTCTTCTCATTGTTTGAATGTTTTATAAATTAATTTGTATTTCTTTTACTCTGCTAAACAAATTAGTAGCAATTCTCCAAATTTTAGCACCATTTACCTTCAGTATTGTAAAAGGTCTTGTCGTCTGTCTGACTTTTGGAAAATTCCATTAATTCAGCCATTCTCTTTTCATAGAGCAGCAATTAATTTAGTGTATTTAATAAACCATTTTCCATATCGAAGGACCAACTTAGAAGTAACTTTGATATTTCATTTTATTTTATTTTTTACATTTCGGACCTGAAAAATCTTTTAAACGGTTTCTCATTGCCCTATTTATCTTCAGTATTATGGGAGGACTTGCCTTCTTGTGAAATCTTTAAGAAAAGTCCAATGTTATCATTTTTCTGTTCCAGTACATCAATTTAATGCATTTAGTAGGAGCTACTCATATCCTGAGACCAATTAATGACTAGTTCTTTTCATATATTTCTTTGTAAAAGTAAGCGTTTCTTTTGATTATTTGTGGGGGTTGTTTGCTTATTTGCTTGTTAGTTTGTTGTTGCTTTGCTTTTATGTTGTTTTTTCCCCTCCTCTTCGTATTCCCTCACCTATACTATACTGTCTTTGTTTCCATTCTTCTAGATATAGTTAGTATTTATTAATTCCTTTCTTTGTCCATTTTTACTCATCCTCTGATTGCATCTTTTAATACACAGAAATTTAAGTATTAAAAGCGGACATGACAAAGTGAAGTAATTTTTTAAAATAATTTTTCTTGTTCTACAAACCAGTATTTGAGCACTTTCTTGATTTAAGAAGTTTTTAAAACAATTTATTTATACACACACACACACACACACATATATATATATATATATATATATATATAGAGAGAGAGAGAGAGAGAGAGAGAGAGGGAGAGAGAGAGAAGGAGGGAGAGAGATAGAGACAAGAAAAGGGTAAAAGAAAATAGTGAGATACAGAGATGAACATACAGAGAGTAAGAGATACAGAGGCAGAGATACGTTATTGTATTTTCCGATATTCTGTACAAGAATAATAACAAGCTTACTTAGAAGATTAGATTCTGTCTAGCGTTTATCTTGTGGAAGATTAAGGGCTATATATCTGAACCCCATTGGGAAGCAGCAGGGCTTAAATTGCAACGGATTTTGCCCTCGAAAATACGCTGCGTCCGTATACATTTTCAATTGTAAAGAATTTGGCAGGATGACATTGGAAAAATTGGCAATAAAGCAAGTAAGCCAAAATTATTAGCAGAGGTTCTGTAAAACCGTGACACACTCTATCATTGCAGTTATTCCGTGAATAATCACGAAAGGAAACATTTTATAGATCTGTTCTGCTTAGAACTTAGAGAAAGCATTTGAGAAATTGACAAATTTCCAAGGATCTTTCTCTTTGACAATGTCCGTCCCTTACTTGGCCTTCTATGGCCCACAGAACCTGCAAGTGTCATGCTGATAAAAATCTTCTAAACTGAACAGGAATGAAATCTCGAAGTAGAAAAGACGTATAGATTATATTTGGCTGCAACATGTTTGTTTTACGGCATATCAACCTTATCGGTCATGTAATGCCGAATCAAGTTAAGGAAAATAAGTCTGAAAAGAAATTCAAAGGAGAGGTCTAAGGAATTAAAGATAAATTAAATTAGGTCGTTATTTGTTGTTTTTTTATTAGAAGTTTATTTGTAGGGAATAAAAAAAAACAAACTATGAAACAGGTTGGAAAAGTGATCAGTTTGTTAGAATATGCCTAGTAAAGAAAGGGTTTACAGAAGTAATTTGGTCTTATTGTAAATTTCTTTAGATCTTTGTGTATAACATCGCTGTTTTTAGAAATGATATCACATTATTTATTTCAGTGTTTTGGAACAGTTCCTTCAAAATGTTGCCTACTCGAGGCTTTATTATATTTAAGCTGGGACTGTATCAAGTTAAGTTATATCAAAATAGAAAAACTGTGTTGCACCAGTTCTTCAAAAGAAAGTTGTGTCTGTCTTGAAAATAAGAAAATAAGTGGTTACCTGGGATCAAGAAGTAAAGCAAATGTAATAATAAGAACGACGCGTTCACTGCATATCTACTCGGGTATATATATATATATATATATATATATATATATATATATATATATATATATATATATGTAGGTATAAGTTATTGGTACATATAAATTTATAGAAGCAAATGCTTAGTGACATATGCAATAAGGAGATATCAATAAATGGAGAAAATATTTATTGAAAACGCAAGTGCCCTTTCATCCGATATTTATCAAGCGAACCAATCGAAAGTCGTTTAAAAACAATGTAAACAGATTAATTGATTAAAAGCGAGGTGAAAATGAGAATGGTATAGCAAGATCAGGGGTGGATTAAATAAAACCACCCCTATTCAAGCAACAATTATCACCCATTAAATTTTTAAAGAGTTGGCCTGTAAAATACGATGTAAAGTGTCTCTTGGACGACTAAATTTTGTTTTGTCCTAGCTCTGTGCAAGACACCAAAGTACTCATTATAATTAATCGCACAAATATTTATAGCATTCTAATGCTCGCAGATGTCAGAACCAAGCAGTTTTGAATACCTGGAAGTTGTGCGATTACGGATGTCTCGGGGGACATGCTGCTTAACCCTAACCTCTAGGCGTTGGGAGGTGCGCTCTATATATGTAGCAATACAGTAACATTGAAATTTATAGATTAAATTACTTAGGTGAAAAATAGGGAACACATCCTTATGAGTAGAGCAAAATTCAGGTCAAGTTGTAAAAATGGTTTGAACCATAGCTGCATTAAAACAGCGTGTAACAGAGGAAGAAACCTTGTCTGCAATCAGCTGACTAGGAGATCCAATCCAAGGAAGTCTGACATAAATAGAACATTTAGGAGGGCCAAATGGCATGATGTTATTCCTAAACCTATCAACAGTTTTGCTCATGGTGTCAACAATAACTTCCTCAGGATACCCGTTAACCAAGAATAATTTTTAATCTGTTCAAATTACTTTCAATCCTGTTATCTGAACAAATTTTAAAAGCCCTGAATTTAAGACACTTGATCAGGTGAACCTTCCTAGACTTAGGAGCAAACGCATCCCAACTAAAATACAAGCCAGTGAACTTAGGCTTTCTATATATACTAGTTATGAAAGCAAACGAACGTCGTTCAATCAATACATCCAAGAATGGTAATTGGTTATCCTTCGCTTCATCCATAGTAAAGGGTAGGAAAGGTGGTAAATCATTTAGCCGTTGGAAGAATGACGAAGCTTCATTACATTAAAGTATCATTACAGGCGAAAGTATTGTCCACGACATATATATATATATATATATATATGTGTGTGTGTGTGCGTGTGCGTGTGTGTGTGTGTGTGTGTGTGACATTTAATGAAATTATAGATGATACAAATGAACAAAACGTTCAATCTAAATTTCATGAATTTAGCAAATCTCGGATGTATATGATCTATTGATTTTAACCAGCTTGTTTTATTTTATGTCAGGTGGTTGTGACTTGTGTATATTTTACATCCATATTTTCATATTTTGCACAATTTCTTATGCTTTTTTCAGTCGGTTATAAGATTTTATGTATTCTTCTCTAATCGTATTTACCAACCCCTCCGCTCGGGCAGGATATGACACAAGGTCAATTTTTAAGCAGAGTTTAACAGGTTTGAATTCAAAGTTTTCCTTCTCCTAGAGTAGTTGCCTCACTAAGGCTGAATAACCCAGTCTGCCCTACTATTTACCCATAGCTGGAAGGAAAAAAATCTGATTAATACCTTTCCCAAGTGTATTAGTGTATGTGAAATGCAATCAGTCTCGTCCAGGATTTGAACTCATGTCACCATGTCCATTTCCTACGACGCTAACCATAACACCACGGACACCTACGTATTCTTCTCTAATACAAATGATTTGCAAACATGTACATTTAACCCACTGATTGGACCCCAACCGATACTACCCCTCCAGGTCAGAATGAACCTGGGAGTTATGGAAATTGAGGTGTACCCCTCATTTTCCAAAACTCGAACTTCACCACCGGATACCATTTAGGGTCATACCTAGCGGGCTCTTTCTGTTAAGCCTCGCTAACAGGGTATAGATGATTCCAGGAAATTATGCAAAACCAAACAATAGGTTATAAGCAGTACAATGAATTACATACCTTTAAATAAATATCTTACCCATATTACAAGTCATCAGTCAATATCTTAATCACCAAAGATAACCAAAGATGTTTTATTGTTTCATTACCTTCTTCCATGCGTGTCAATTTTATCTTGTCTTTATTTAATATAAATTAACTTTTTTTGTTTTAAAACATCGCACTCTCAATGATTTTTTTTTTTTTGTCATATATATTTTTTTAAAACGCTATTATTAATTCATAACATCGTATCAGAAGTACCAAAATATAACCATAAATAAATAATTTTAACCTATAGAAATATTATTCTTTCAAGAAAATAATATTTCAGTTTATGTTTTTCGTAATCCAAACATTTATCTTTAAAAAACTGTCAAGTAAAATCTTTTCACTCGAAACAATATTTATTTTAGTACAAATCCTTTATTTAATTTTTTTTTTTTATCAAGAAGATATCCTTAAATCTCATGCGGAAATTTCGATGAAAATTTTCAAATGATTTAATTTCTCAAGAGGTTCACCTTCGCTGAAATTTCAATAATCTTAGTATTAGAATATTTCATAGATTATAAAACTATTTCCTTAAATATTTTTTACAAAATAATCTTTTCATTATTAATTTCCTTTATTAATAAGTTGGGGCAAAATAATCAATTGGAATCTGATGATTACTTGATATAGTGTAGCAGGTTTTTAAGACAAGATGAAGGAATGAATAGTTCATGTCACTAACGGGTAAAGGCAGACACGTGGTTACATAATCATCCTGATCACTTTAATATCGATGTTTCAACCTCCTTTGAACTGTTCTCAAAAACAGGAAGACGAAAAGCGGTATTCCTTAGTCAATGAAGGGAAATCTATTGTTATATGAATTTTGGATTTGGGGATCCCAAGCCCCGAAATTTTTGTCATTACTTATCACTCTGTCGATAACTAATTGACTGACTCTTTTGAAAAATCTCCAACTCTCACGTGTGACTGTTTCTCACTTCAGCCTCGAATGTCTTCGTCGTTATCCTTTTGACGGCCATGCAGCTGTGTCCTAGACCACTGATGGTTAGAATAAGCCACGAGATCTTACTTACGCTCAGTAGATTTTAGTCACTTTTTTAGATGATCAAATTATAGCTCAAGAATATTGGAAAGATTAGACTGTCCCTAAAAATAGAGAGATGTAAAAAAATCACATTACAACACAATTTTATCTGTTTGCCAGTTATATAGGAATAAAGTGAGACACTGGCAATTGAACACCGATCACTCGTGGACGGAGGTGGCGGGCTTCTAGATAATATAAACAGAGGTACCGAGTTATTAGCAAGAGAACACATGAGACGAAAAGACGTTTGTCGGTGGACAGCAGACGGACTGGCCTCAGTAAGAAAGACCTTTAGAAATATCTTGGCCGGTATTGTATGGATAGTAACTATCTTCTGTTTGTCTTATTTTCTGTTAACGTGTTCTTTCAGTTGAATGAAATACTTATACTTTTGTTGAGTTGTCTGTCAATTATTTTCTCTTCTCTTTATGCACATGTGAGCCTTACAAAATCACCGAAAACTGCATTGAGTAATAAAACTTTCTCACACGTTTGACAGTCAAACGTTCTTACCTGAGTTTTTTGGCGTTTCTGGATATGGGCACTCGGAACACGAAATATTAAATTATCTCTCTTTGTCGGCCATCTTTCAATGAGCGGATACATTTTATTTATGATTATCAGATTTCATCGCCGTAACGTTCAAGGGAAAGAATATAAATTCGCTATAAAATTGTTTTAAAAGATAACCCATTATACATTCACTCTTTTATCCTTTGTTTCATCCTTTTTTAGTTTTGAATGTTTTTGTTTTTGTTTGTGTGTGGGGGTTGTTTGTTTCTTTCTTTCTTTCTTTCTTTCTTCTCTCCCTACTTCTCTCACATTTGCGTTCAGTATTTGTGTACGTGCAATCTTATATTTTATTTGTTTATTTGTTTATTCTCTCTCTCTCTCTTTCTCTCTCTCTCTCACACACACACACACACACACACACACACACACACATACACACATACACGTTATTTTCTTTGCCAGCAAGTTTCTTTCTTTCTCTCTTTCCTTCTTTCTTTCTTAACAAGAGACAAAAACATCAAGGAAAATAATAACAATCAATGTGAAATTTCAGAGCAAATACTTTCTTAGATTCCTTAAAATCCCGTTAGAAATATTAATTTAGCTTGGAGAAAATCTACGTAAGCCTTGTAACATATTTTGTCATGTAGAATTAAAAACAATACTACAACTGTCTCCAAAAGGACAACATATGTAATAAAATACATACGTTTCAATAACACACACACATACCATCACATTTTTGTAATAAATCCTTAATGTTACAAAAGATATATTGGCCATTATTCTGCTCGTTATCTGGATTTATATATTAATCCATTCACCTTCTGAGCTACGTATATATTCACAGAAACAGTAAAAGGGGTTTGCGAAATTTTAGGGATTATCAACACTTGTTGTATTATTTAATGCCCAAGGAAGTCATTTTGTTAATGAGAACAATTATATAATTTAAAGCAACTAACGATAACACGGGCCCGAGTAAAGTTTTTTTTCCAAAGGTCCAAGGTTTTATCAAAGGATATATAATCGCTATTTCATGCTGAATTCAAAATTATCATTGTGTTTGGTCAGGTCTGATTTTTAAGATGTCATTAAATACTTCACTGCAAGTTGTAGACAATAATAACACTTATTCAAAAGCCTGTGGACTCTAATTGTCACAGCTGATCATCGGTGCACGATGTTCAGTATAGCATATAATGTTGTACATATATCTTACTACAGTGTACCATCGTACTAGCTAACATGCACATACTTAGAGTGGGTGGGGCATATCCCTCAGCTTAAAAGGATTTCAATGTACTGGGTCAAGTGTAAACGACGTACTCAGCGCTAATTTATTTTTCTCTATTTATCTTGACATCTGCAAGAATGGTTCGCAAGTGTAAGAATAATCCTGACAGCTCCCATTCTATCTGCAGTAAAGTGGTTCTTCCTAACTGTCAGGCAAAAATTATAGACTTAGGGAAGAAGGCATATCCCGATTACTTTGTGATTTAGGGGATTAGAGTCATTTAGGGGATCAGGGTAAGCCGTTCGCTTCCCAAGTTTACTGTAAAACGTGTGGAGAACTTGAAGGATTGAAGGAATGGTAAAATGGTATGGCATTTGCCATTCTAATGGTCTGGAGGGAAAGAAAAGATCACATTACGGACTGATATTTCTGTATGATAAATCTAAAAGGAATAAATCGTAAGAACAAGAAATATGTCCAATACCCCGATGTTCCTTCTGCAATATGACCAATCCCTCACGGCCTAGATCTTCCTTTTCCTGAGCTAGATGGTAACTTGGAATATAGCTCTGATTTCGAACATAGTGACATGACTTTTGTATCAGGGGATGATGCATACAAGCCCGAAAACGACGACCGGCCAGTACTTTTGACATAAGCAGACCTCAACGACCTGACACGAGACCTGAGCCTTTTAAAGTAAACTGCGAAACATCTGTTGGCAGCAGGAACAACGTTATATTGGTATCGAGACTGTGCGAGAAAAGTAAAACAGTTTTTCACGTTCCCGGAAAAGTCATCTTTGGTTAAAGTCAATAACATTACTGGATTGATCAAATCAATGGGCTTAGAGTATGATGCTAAAGAGTGGGAAATTTTTACTGAATCATCTAGCAGAAGTCTCAAAGCAGATGTTCTACATAATGTCAATAGCTTTTCATCTATTCCTTTTTATCTATCCCTTTTGAGCATTCAGTATAAATGAAAGAAACTAACAACAACATGGATCATTTGCTGTCTACAGTTGACTACAAGGAGCACAAATAGTTGATCGGTGGAGATCTTAAAGTGGTTGGACTCGTCCTAGGGGTCCAAAGTAAGTACACAAAGTATCATTGTTTACTGTGTCTCTTGGTCAGCCGGGCTGACGACCAACATTATATTAGACAAGGCTGGTCGGTATGATTATTGTTAAAACCTGGCTCGCATAATGTTCAGTCTCACCCTGTTGTTGAACCAAACCAAATACTGCAACCATATTGCATATAAATTTGGGAGTAATGGAGTAATGGAGAATGCAATGGTAAGGGAAGGCAGTGGGTTTGCTTTCTTCCAGGTGAAGTTCCCCCGGATAAATATTGAGAAACTTAAGGCTGGTATAATTGACGGCTCTCAAATAAGAGAACACATGCAAGACCCGATGTTTGACGAAGCACTGAGTAAAGCTGAACTGTACATTATGGCAGTCACTGAAGTCAGTTGAAAGAAACATTTTAGGAAACCACCGGTGAAGGAAATTGAAGAGTGATTGAAGAGTCTCCACCAATTCGGGATGTGAATGTGAATCAAACTGAACTTTCTGTGATCATACTAAGACTATTTTCCGAAGAACTGTACTAATTTGAATGAAAAACATGTAGAGCACTTTCACCAAGATATTTGCTTATAGAAGAGCGCAACCAAGGCCGGCTTTATGTAAATTTTCTCATTGACCTCTGCGAGCGCTTGAAACAAGATGAAATGGTTGCCAAGTACAGGAGAAAGTCCCTGAAAAGACATTTATCCATGATTAGCTGCTTTTGTTTATTTTTCAGTTTACTATGACACCATGTGAGCTTTCTGCGAATATATTAGCCCTAACTTTAGCATTATCTGTTTAAGTCAAAAAGATAATAAATAAAGTTATGATACTGTTCTATATATTTCAAGTAAGAGCTTGAATCTTAAAAAAACTTCATCTGATAAGAAAAAATGAGTATAAAATTGCAATTCAGCGTCAAAAGCTGCCTTAAAATCAGCTATAATATATTCGACCTTAAAACCATCGCTGGCTAGTGTAATCATTCACAATAAATTATATCGTCAAGTAACAATTCTTAATTCAAGTAAATGGCTCACAGATATCGTTTTAAGTATTCATGTTTGGTACTTATAATTTATTAACAAGTATTAATGTCACATGATTATTTCTATTTAATAATTATAACCATTTATTTTCACACACGGAAAATCACTGAACAAATGAAAATTCTACTACCCTTCTTAGAAAAGAAAGAGCCATTTTCTGAAAAATCCTTACCGAACATAGTCCGACGCAGCTATCACACACTCCTCTGTCTACTGGGCACACAGCCATTTTTCCTCTTTGTTACTGCAGTACAAAAAATGTACAATGCATACGAGGCATAATTCACTTTAGTGCAGCCGCGGTACACAAGCGAGTAAGAATTGTCAAGGGGAGACGTCACACTTCTCAGAGTACTGAAACGAAAGCGTCGCCTCTGAATGTCATTTAGTGTTATACCTAAGACACACCAAAGTAGGTTTTATTGTCCTTGTACTTCGAAGTGGTTATCAAGATAGACAAGTGTATTCCATAATTTGCTGACAAAACCTTTACAAAAACCATCAAGTTTCAAATCTGTCCGCTACTCGCTCGCAAAATGAGATGGAACGTTTCCTAAATAATATAGCCAAACTCCTATACAAGTGATGCCACATTACATGTGCTGCATCTCTGGCAATGATTCTCACATCAATTTTTATTTAATTTCTCCGATGGTAGTGATAAAAAAAATCAAATGGAATTAATTCTAACGCCTTACCGTGACTGAGAACCATTTATTATTTCCCCATACTTTGCCGAAGGAATATTTCTAATTGAAATATTACACTTTCCATAAATTGCCTTGTAAAAACAAATCCTACCTCTGACCTGTATTCTAGGATGCCTTTTTCATTCAGAATCCATACTTAATGGTCATTAAATATTTTAAAGGAAAATGGCAGGTTATTCAACAAATTAGGTAAATTTTAGATTACGAGTTGGCAATAGGAACCGCTGTTTTCAATTGCATCATTTTCAAGCAAATAAACAATAATAATGGGCCTTTTCGTGGCCCAGAACATTGTCAGCATAACCTTCTTTACTGACTGCTGCACCTGAAACGTTTCCCTTTACTGGAGAGTCCGGGTATTTCTACTTCATATACAGTGTTTTCGACTCAGGCTCATAGTGGCAAACCCATATTTAGCCTATTTGTAATTTTTTTTTTTGCTAAAACTTGTTTCCCTATACATATCACACATTCATGCCTAGTCGGCTCGGGTTGTAGAATACACCGACTGCATCTCTGCAGAGAGGTAAGACCCCCCCCCACCAACGAGTGTCCTCGATATGGCACTAAACAATCTGATGGTGATGTTCCTGTAATATAGGAACTTTGGGGAATGCACACCACCCCTTCATTGCCATCACTCGCTGGTCCACTCTGGCTCAAAGTGGTAGCACCTGATAGGATCATATCTATGGGTCAAATAGAAGTAAACTGCGTAATTATGCTTAACTGAATTACTTGAAATAGAACTGTTTTGATAATTAAATTGCGTACTTACGCTAAACTGAATTACATAGGAATTTCCTAATCTTTCTCAGGTCATCAAACTTCTTTTTTTCCGGACTATTACTGCCTCTCTGATTTTGCTATCTCCGACTTTTTCACGCCATTTAATAGAACGGCGTAGTATAGTATATTTATTACTATATTTTTTAATCGCTAAATTTAAAGGTTGTATATCAATCGGGTGATACTGGAATGTTTTTTGTGAGTAATGTAGTGGCCACCTTCCACCGTGAGTGACATTGATACCCGGCTTTGAAGCTGACAACACAAGTTCTATCATGAGACCTCGCGAGTACACTTGTAACACGACAAATAGGGATTTTTAAAGAGGGTCAGTCGGATAGTTATCGTCTAAATTTCAAGACTAAATAAAACTCTCTCCTCATCGGAGAAGGACCACGAATGGTCGAATAATAGATCATTCTTTGATCGATTGAAAATAACATTTTTCATCTTCAGAATCAAGTTGTAACATTAGCAATATGTGATGACAATACGTCTAACTTTTTTCTTTTCTGAATCGAAGAAACTCATCTCGTCCTCCTTTCTTCATCTTTTTCTCTCGTCTGTTTTTCTCTGCAAATTTTTTGGAGATTCTAGCAATACAGCAAGTGCCATGAATCCATTTTAAAAAATCGGCTGCTTACACTGTCATATAACATCACTTCTGTATGTGGCACTTGCGAATCTCTTGAAAATTTGGAAACGTAAACAGTGAAAATCGGCTGCATTGGAACGAATCAGTTGTTAAAGTGTTAATTAATCATGAACAACAAATACTGTAGACAGCACAAGGTTATTTGCTAGATAAGAGTAAACCTAATAAATACATCAAATAAACTGGAAATTCTTCCAAGTTATGGTTATGTTTGTGCCATTGTATTGGTGCACTATTTGAATTTTAACGAAATGCTCGGAGAAAGAGCTTGGTAGAAACTATAGACATATTCTTCGAGCTTTTTTAACAAATCCTAGAAGCAGAATGCAACAAAACAGCAACTGTATGGATACTGAACTCTCATCACAGAAACCATTTGTGTAGGATAATCAAGACATGCTACACACAGCTGGAGAGATTGGGATGAACCCATGTAGGTTGTTTAATGCCAAAGCCATTCTCCTTGAAAAACAGCAGTGGTGCTATTTAACTCATAGCTGGGAGGATAAGGGGGTTCATACCTTTCACAAGGGTATTTGCCCGAAAGTGAACATAATAGCGTGACTGGAGTACGAACTCGCTTACTACGATTCCACAGACCATCGCTTTAACCATTACACCACGAGGCCAACCCCAGAATACCTAGAATAAAATGATGATGATGATGATGATTGAATAAAACATTTTCCCGGGTTAAAATATTCGTCACAATTATTACTAAACATTGTCAGACGCTCGATGAGGCTTTCAGAAATGAAGACCTTAGATCGGCATCATTGTTTATTTTGCTTATATCTTTATAAATTCAATCTGAAATAAGAACCTTACAACAGCTTGCAAATTAAATTGTATACTATAAAATTCTATGTAAAGCTTATTCGTTATAAACTGTACTGTATGTTTGGAGTGTAAATGCCAATGTAATAAAAAATAATTTCGAATGTAAATCAATAAGTCTGCGATATGACACAGTTACCAACTGACTTTTCGTCAGATATTTCTATTGTATACAGTTCGATCTATTTCACCTATGATGAATCGTTAAGTGCGTTCATAACAAAATATATTATATTGGAAAATAGATATTTGTTTTGCAAAATAAATGTTCTCTTTATCATTATACTAGAGACTTGATGTTGAAGAGAGTAACATAGTTATTGTATCCGCTTAACCCAAATCACATTGAAATATGATGTATCTTATAGTGAGAGAAGACTGATATGAAAAAATATCCACGAAACTTAATAGAAAGCAATCATGTTTTTAGGAAGAAATTTACGTGGTTGATAATACAAAGGTAGCGATAACAGGGTAGAAAAATGTTGTATCTTACAAACGCAGCTTTGGTGTTTCATTGTGAAATAACTGCTACGAAGATAATCTTGCAGACTTTTACTGCTGGGATGAGGTCTGTATTATTGGCAGATTCCTGTAATATTGCCACCAGATAAGCTTAGAAAAGACGGTTTACAAAACCCCTACCACAACACAATGCAAATTTATCTCATAAACCAATTCTATAACGCAGTTTGCTTGCTCTTTGCTCTCAACTCCGCCACCGGAACTTTGAGCTAAACTAAACAAATCAAGCATGGTTTTCTGTGATTAATGAATAAGATCTCAAACATATAAAAAATGATATTACCAACTCTCTAGGAGTTAAAACTGTGTGAGTGTTGTATACCTGTCTGATATAAGAAAAAATTGTATCTTCTCATATATGTTTACGCTGATTGCAGTTAAAGTAAAAACAATTCCAAGTTCACCTCAATAATTCGATATACTTCAAAATTCTTTAGATACAGCAATTTCGAATTGTAAAAAATAGTTTATACAATCCAGAGATTTACCATTTGAAAATCCTATTAGGATAATTAAGTTTTTGGGGAATTTTTAATAAAATAGAATTTTTTTTTATGAAAATTGCCTTACTTTGAATGTGCTCACGCATATGAAACTTTCCATTGCTCTCAGTGTCGTAACTAGTCATTGTTCTTCTTTATTCGTGATCGTCCATGTTTCATTAGCGTTGAGGATCGACGGCAGAACTGTGCTGTTGAAGAGATAGAAAAGAGGGTCATGATTAAGAATGGAATGGTAGCACATTGTGGTCAGCGATGTAAAAACCATCAGACAATCTGGCCAATATAGAGATAAGGAGAATTAGAAAGAAAAGAGTTACTCAGTCTTAGAGTCTAAAAGGTTGCATACCATAATGAGAACTTAATTCTCAAAGACAAAAACTGAAATCAAATTAAAGCCCGGTCAACATGGCTTAGAATAAACTGAGTGTATCCCCCTGGAGGTGGGTAAGATTCCACCACCAAAATATGGTGTCCTGGATGACAATAAACTGCATCAGATAGTAAGGCTCAACTTATGGATATTTGGGAAGTGTGGAATATCCTTCCTTTGTCATAAATTTCTGTTCCAGTCCGACCCAGAGTTCTGGTATATGTTAGGTTTCAGTCTATGAGTCAAATAGATCTGTTTAAGAACTATTCGTATTCGGTAGGATTATTTACAGAAATTGAAAAAGGCTCTTAAGAAAAACCTACACATAAAAAATATTTAGGTA
Organism: Sepioteuthis lessoniana; assembly: GCA_963585895.1. NCBI lineage: Eukaryota > Metazoa > Mollusca > Cephalopoda > Myopsida > Loliginidae > Sepioteuthis > Sepioteuthis lessoniana. Next base: position 76,717,983 of record OY757905.1, read on the forward strand.
CAAAGAACGTGATTCACTTACCTATGGTAGGAAAACCCTAGATAGGTTGATATGTCGTCAGTCGATCTGTTATCAAAGTATGATATTAATAAAAAATTACAAAATAGTTTCAATTAGTGTTTTTGGAAGGAATTAAACTTTAGATTTATGAAGAATCATAGAGCGAAATATATGAGTCGTTTTGATATTAATGAATAATAATGAGGAAGAATCAAAACTTTCCGAAAGATATCTTTACGAACATCGAATCAGATAATGCAGAGATAAATGGTTTATTGATCCACATTGACAGCAGCTATTAAAGATGAGTGGGAAAATTAAAATAATACCAAGTAGTGTATATATATATATATATATATATATAAATGGAAACAATTTTTTTCTTTGGGTACCAGACTGATCACTATATATATATATATATATATATATATGAGAAAGTCTTTTGTATTAGATTAGAAAATCGCTGTAGGAAAATGCGTTAAATATTGAATATTAGGTAAAAATAATGATTCCATCCGAGAATAGTATAAACTGCTAAACCAAAACGTAATAATCGTGATTATAAATGTTAAATTGCTAGAAGCAGCCCCAAAGAAATCTGAAAAAAAAAACAAGAAAATTAGAAATAAAAGAAGTTGAAGTAAGATTAAAACTGTTTCGACATCTACACTGTTTACATCGACAAGAATTGTCTGAAAAATTCTGAGGATTTGTAGAAACGGTCACTTGGTGTAAAATATATTTAACAGACAGTTTGCATAAAAATAGATAAACTACGACAATTATTATCAAGTGCTTAAAAGCACTTGATAAAAATTGTCGTAGTTTATGAAAACTGAGGACAATCAAAGCAATGAGTATTTGATAAAGTTTCTACTGGTATTAGATGTAGTGTTTTTCTCTGGTGGCCAGAACCTTGTTTTTCATTATACTTTCCTGTTTTATTGTCATCTTTGAGGTATATTAACATCATTGATGAATGGTAGCAATGCAATTTCTTAGCAATATCTTAAATTGAGAGTCCACAATTATTGTATTCAACAGTTTGACCTTTTTCAAACTTAGAAAACTGCTTTCTAGCAATCAGCAAAGGTCTAATCATGAATTAAGATATTTTATTTTCTGAAAATTTTTTTTAGAAAATTGCAACTTTTCGCTGCATCTAAAAGAATTTTGACAACAATAATTAAGGAAAATAATCACTTATGTGACTCAGAGCCAATTGAAGTTTCATTGAAATTTCCGGTAATAATAACTTTTTTGTTTTTTATTATGTGTTTTATTTTGGAGGGGTGTCCATTACTGTAAATTATTGTAAAATATATACCATTCATCAGCCAGGCGTACTGAAAATACAGATTCCCTTCTCTCTCTCTCTCTCTCTCTCTCTCTCTCTCTCTCTCTCTCTCTCTCTCTCTCTCTCAGTCCCTATTGACTCTTAGCTAGCTCTCTAGATAGTGTTCAATATCCACATAGAGATAATAAATGTAAGATTTTTGCAAGACGGTCAACACTGGTGTGTCCATACATAGGATTCCCCTGGAGATCATTGTTTCAGAGTTCGACCTTACTTCTCTTGATTATATCTAAACAAAGAATAAAGGAGTAGTGGTAAAATTAGTGGGTATTTACAAGAACTTAACTTTGCATAGAGATACATATGCAGTTAATGATGATAAACAAATATCATTATTGGTTCATTTTTTCTTTTGCCGCAAAACTTCCCAGTTATTTTATAAGCAATCAGTTGAGCAGATTGAATGATTCAAAGACTGATTCTAACGGCATGTCAATGTGTTATGTTATGCGTAGATATTTGGGAAACCAGTTCATTGCACTTTTTTTTTTTAACTTTTTTGTGTTGTTTTTCCTTCAGAGATTTTTTTACAATTATATGATATGGAGTATTCCTATCAAATACAAATATTTTTAACACAGTAATATGGATTTAGATGTTAGGTTCTCCTTCTACGTATCTTGATTGTCTATCACCCAGATTCTCTCTTCGCGTTTTTCTGTCACTGTTAGTAGTGTTTCTCGCCCTCAATATTGTTCTTCGCTTGCTGTGTCGTTCTGTTTTTAAGTTCCCCTTTGCAAGGATGAAAAATAACGCAGTCTACATTTCTGTTCCTATTCAACTTTTATTAGACGATTAACATTTTACCCATGTGCAACTACGGAATGCTTGTTGGATTAGACCCGAGTTGAAATTAGATACACTCGCTTCGGTGATTTTTTTTGCTGACTGAAGTTTAGTTATAGTCTACTTCTAAACATTTTAGTATCACTTGATCCCGTGAATTTTTATCCAATGAAAGTCAAGCTCTAAAATGATCCAAGAGTCATCACCTCTCAATTACAATAGGTGATCCAACAGTTTTTCCAACGGCTTAAACTTATCTACGTTACAGGTCCAATAAAGAATTTCACTAATCTATTATTTAACATTAAATATTACTAATAATTTTATGGTTTCAAGTATCTATTTATACCTGATAATATTTTGTTAAATAATTGTTGGGCCGATTATTTTATTTGATAAGTAGAGTAGTTTATTTAAAGAGATCCCTTTATGTCTTGCTGAGGTCCGCTCAGTTTGATTGACAGGTGTTGCAGGTTCAATAAGTATGTCGATCCCACAAACTTTTAAGAATGAATGATTTGACAAAAGCAAGTCAAGAATAACATAGGCAAGAGGGTAAATTTAAAATGGTGACTTTTGTTTTGGCAAACTATTCAAGAAAAATATAAAGCTGTCACATCTACTCGTGGACAAAATGTTATATATTGAGCTGTCAATCAAGAGATGCACCTGTGTAAATAAGCAGAAGAAGAAGCGGAAGCAAGTGGGTGTTATGAAAGAATATAGGCAGATGCCGGCGGCCGTTGAGTTAGTTGGGACAGGAATGCCTGAGTGAGGGCCAGCTCGCAGAATAAGGGCTGTGGCCCTCAGCGATCTCTGGTTGAGCAACCATAGCCAAGATGCGGAAGAAGTGCTGCTATGGTCAGGAGAAGAAGTTGGGTCTATATAGAAGTCTATCCATGTCTCCACCCATCACTCATACACCACAGAAACATCGAGAATAAAGTATGAGACATACATATTTTTTAAGAAGTGTGTTCGTTCGTTCAATGAAGTTCATCATTATCTTTGATTATGTTTCCGTTTATTTTTGTATATGTATACGCGTAGTATACAACATAAAGTCGTGAATCGTGCAACTTGAAGACCAGTTTATATGACCTAAGTTGCTGGGTGCAGCTGTTCTGCTATAGAAGTCGTCGACGCTTCTTTGCTTAATAAGTCGGCGAATTTCACGGGATGTTGATATGTTTACTTCTCAATAAAAGGGCTGTTGAGGGAAGATAAGACTGATAGTAACCAGGAAAAGCACAATGGTGTTTAAACAAAGCCCTGTAGTCCTGAAAATAACTATTAAATGACCTTGCTGATTGGTTCGACCAGTACGTTCAGTGTTGGTATCAGGTCACCTGGACTTCAAACCAAGGAAAAGAGCCGGGTATCTTTTCACCTCGGGCATGTGCCCATTTTTTAACACCTAAGATACATGCTTCTGCATGTAGTCCAAGTAGCAGCGTCTATCATTATTTTGTACTAACCATGCTAGTTCAGTAAGCGTCCTGTCGAAACTCGTACACAGACATAATCACACTTTAGTATGATAAACTCAAACATATTTATCTTTCCATACAGCAAACACCAAAATATTACAATTACTCCACGTGAAACTATCTAGAAAAACACTTCAGAAAGCATGAAAATGTTATGATTTGAAAAAATTCTATGTACAATGTGTTTTGAGAGGTGTGTGGAGGTGAAAGAAAGAAAATACCCAAAAGAGGAAAAAATTCAGCAAAAAGATTACTCATTTTGGTTACCCTGTGTCCCTCCCCTATCCAGTATGTTGATTGCCAACTGTTTTCCAGGTTCGAAAGACAGAAAAACAAGTCGAAAAATGCCTATCAAGGAGAGGGTCTATGCTAAGTGGATGTACAAATAAATAGTGAAAAGTGAGGGATAGGAAAAAATCAGTTTGTCCATGATAAAAAAAATAGACAGACGAGTAAGCAAGGTTGAAAAAACCTGGAGGAAGAATTGTGGGTCTCTAGACTGGATGATGAGGCCTATTACACAAATATACTGCTTACTGGGGCATGGAAAAAAGGTAAAAACTAGGGTGGAGTCCCTCAGAAGAAATTTAATTTTTGTGTAATAATAAAGAAATTTATATAGTTTCAAAACAAAATGTTCAATATAAAAGAAATTTTAATCAACAAAATTTAGAATGAAAAAGATAACACAAAGAGCTACATTAAATATTGAAAGGGGTAATAATTTTAGGGGGTTTTAGTGTGTACTTTGAAACGGTAAGTTCCATAGCTTTCTAGTTCGGATACTGATTCAAAAATATAATGCAGATAACAAAGTTTTAGTTAGCAATTTAATACAAAGTAAGCAAGATAGAAAAGATACAAAGCATAAACTGTTGCAAATTTGGTGTCATTTGCAGGAATTTAACCGAGATAAAGTGTCCAGAAAACAAAGTTCTTTGAATTATTTTCTTTTCGTTCTTTTGTTAAATTTGGTTTAGTTCTTTGCAAAGTTGTCTTTCAGCGGAATTCTCGGGTTGAATTTTAGTTTTCATTTCATTTTAATTGAGACTTCATGAGACTAAAAATTGTAAAATTTACAAACTAGATTTTCACTTTCAATTAGTTTAACCCAATCCTCCGACAGATCAACATAAATTGTCAGAATTTTGATCAATATTTTGAAGGCTCACTCCCGCTAGCACATGACCAATTGTGTATAAGAGGCATCTGTAATGAAGAAAAATGACTTTGTTGTTATTCATCCCACAAAACAGATAGGAACACATTTTTTTTTTAAATAGAGGAATTATATTATAAATCTAAATTACCATGGCCAGAAAAACCGGCAATCAAAGCGCGCAATATAGGGAACCACTGAACCACATGTTTTGACCTTATTAGGTCTCATTTGCAGTGAATACCTTTATCTCTCCACTTGGGATCGAACTAGCGACTATAGAATGTAGAGCCGAAACTCTACCACAGAGCTACGCGTCACATCACATACAAGCGATCCCAAATTAACTAGCTATGATAAAAGAGCGGTAAATTAACCTGTATTGTGTCTTGTAGTTACATCGTACTCTTACAAATGACACGTTTATGGCAATTATAAAGCAGATAGAGTTGCCATGAAGAAGAGAAGATGCTTGTCGAACAATTTGTGTGAAGTGTTATATGGTTTCAAGTAATCCTTAAACAATTATAACGTCTTAATACAAATAATTTACAGTTATATCATATCAGATATCCCTGATTAATAATTTTCCAAAAAGACTATTTGATCTATTGATGAGGCCATCAGAACAATGCGAAAAACATTTATTAAATTAAATATTGCTTATATAGCTCGGGTTTCGCATTGGGTACATGTTACATGATGGCACTAAAAACTATTTGATTTGCCAATGAATTGTAGAGGATGAATTCTGAGAACGATGAATAAAATAAACAAAAGTGAGAAATCTCATCAGATTCAATCGACATTTAATGGTGATAATAATTGGCTTTTGATTAACATTGACCAGCAAATTTTAAATCAAAGACAGTGACCTCAAAAATAAAAAGACAATCACATTGCTTTCTTGACATACTCTATTATAAATAGGACTTTGGTTCACAATCATATCAATGTAGCGCTGTACGGCCACTTGCAGCAGGTCTACGGTCACTAACCACCCATCACGAAAACTATCCAAGTTAGACGATCCAGACATGCGGGACACAGCTGGAGAAGTAGAGACGAACTCCTAACTGAGATACTTCTGTGGGCACCCTTACATGGATGAGCAAAGACAGAACGACCAGTTAGAATCTACACACAACAGCTCTGTGTCGATACAGGATATAGCCTTGAAGACCTACTGGAAACGATGGCCGATAGAGAAGGGTAATGGGAAAAGGTCAGGGAGATCTGTGCTGATAGCGCGACATGATGTTGATGAGTGCTTCAAACTACTTTATCTTCTTATTATAGTTCTAGGGACTATGTCCTGTTCCCCAAAATCAAAATTCGACTACGTGCTTGCCGTTTAAAAAATCTTGAGAGTAGGTAAAAGGTAATGACAAACTAACTGAAATCGGTGTCAACTGAAGACTTCAAGTACTGTTTCTGAGAGTAGGAACGGTATCTTTGACAGTATGTGGCTTCATAATGGAATTTATTCTGAATTAAAAAGATTTGATTTGATAATAATTCTTTGCATGTTCTCATTTATCAATAGATCCAAATTGTGTATAAATCATTTGTATAAGTGGTAAGCTTGCCGCGACCGGCCGACAAACCCTTGCCGCGACCTGCCGATAAACCTAAAACATATCAAATTACACGCCCGAGTTAGGACGATTATATCCGAGTACGACCGGAACTGACTAAGCCCTTTTTTTCTTGCTAACGACCTTGACATCTAGTTATAGTTAAAAGAAAAGGGAGAATTAAAATTAATAACATTCACAAAACACTTCGGCCAAAAATTACCTGATAAGACTTGAACTAATAGTCGTCGCCAGCCTATAGCAGGTTAGGAAAATACTTTACGGCTACACTCATTTTTTATCAAAGAATTTTATATCCACGCGGCTGGAGCTGTGTGTCACAGCACCTTCGAAATATCAGCAAGCCCTTTTCAACGCTTAAACGGCGTGCTCCCCGGCTTTTTAGCTGGGCCGTCTGGCATTCGTGCCGGATGGGCGCTCGAAACCAAGAGCAGACTCGGGGCCGAATAGGCCCCCAGCTTCGGCTGGGCAACCTTCGGGTGGGCGAGCTGCACTTTTGTCCCCTTTGTACGGCACTAGACCAAGCGTCTAGTTTAAGCCGTAAACAGGCATACGTGCCCGGACCCACATTTGGGTTCGTAAAACCGCTTGCCTCATCAGGCTCACATTGCACTAAGTGAGCCGATGAGCAGCACTGACAAGCAGGGTTCGAGTCTCGGCTCCTTCCCGACCTTCCCCTCCCCTTTATCCCCACTTTAATTGGCCTTCAGGCTTTTGACCTTGTGTCAAGTCGTGTCTGGTGGGAGGCAGCGACAAATACTACGGCGTGCTCCCCGGCTTTTTAGCTGGGCCGTCTGGCATTCGTGCCGGATGGGCGCTCGAAACCAAGAGCAGACTCGGGGCCGAATAGGCCCCCAGCTTCGGCTGGGCAACCTTCGGGTGGGCGAGCTGCACTTTTGTCCCCTTTGTACGGCACTAGACCAAGCGTCTAGTTTAAGCCGTAAACTGGCATACGTGCCCGGACCCACATTTGGGTTCGTGAAACTGCTTGCCTCATCAGGCTCACATTGCACTAAGTGAGCCGATGAGCAGCACTGACAAGCAGGGTTCGAGTCTCGGCTCCTTCCCGACCTTCCCCTCCCCTTTATCCCCACTTTAATTGGCCTTCGGGCTTTTGACCTTGTGTCAAGTCGTGTCTGGTGGGAGGCAGCGACAAATACTACGGCGCGCTCCTGGCGAAGCTCATTAAGGAGGAATCCCGCATTCTGTGCGGTCGCATTCACCTTAACTTACGGCGTTGGTCCCACTTCTCGTGGTAGACCTGCCTTTCTCCCACCTACATAGGTATGCACAAAGGTCCTTTTTAGGACCATAAGAGGTCTCTGTCTGCGGGTCAGAGCATCTCTGACTGGTCAGTAATGATCAGTCGAAGTAGACGGCCAGGCGGCAAACACGAAGACGGATTCTAAGACCAACCGGTCTTAACCTCGGTTCCGATAGTCCGATAAGCTGCGCAGCGCTAATGGCACGGTCCAGCCTTTAGCTACGGCTTCACTATCTGCGCAGCGCTAAGATAACGCCCATCTTAGCCTCGGCCTCATGGCCTGTTCGCTCGTCAGCTCGGCTTTGACCCGACAAAGCCTTCGCTTTCGTCCGCTCGTCCGCACGGCTTTGCCCCGACAAAGCTTTCGCGCTAGTCCGCTCGTCCGCACGGCTTTAACCCGACAAAGCCTTCGCTCTCGTCCGCTCGCCCGCACGGCTTTGACCCGACAAAGCCTTCGCTGCTGTCCGCACGGCTTTGACCCGACAAAGCCTTCGCTCTCGTTCGCTCGTCAGCTCGGCTTTGACCCGACAAAGCCTTCGCTGCTGTCCGCTCGTCCGCACGGCTTTGACCCGACAAAGCCTTCGCTCGTCAGCTCGGCTTTGACCCGACAAAGCCTTCGCTGCTGTCCGATCGTCCGCACGGCTTTGGACACGACAAAGCCTTCACTCCCGTCCGATACGTCCGCACGGCTAGGGGGCCCAGCAAGGCCCTAGCCTTTTCCTCAACCTCGACGCTCTTGCAAGGTACTACGCAGTCCACGTAACGACTCGCTGTTACGGACTGTTCTACCACTGCAACACCTGACTCACGTACGACCCGCTGTACGAGCCAGAGACCAGATCAACACACCCCCGGTTAACCCAACATACCGTCATAACCAGGGATGTCGACCTACCGACATCGGCGCTCCTGCAAGGTACTACGCAGTCCACGTAACGACTCGCTGTTACGGACTGTTCTACCACTGCAACACCTGACTCACGTACGACCCGCTGTACGAGCCAGAGACCAGATCAACACACCCCCGGTTAACCCAACATACCGTCATAACCAGGGATGTCGACCTACCGACATCGACGCTCCTGCAAGGTACTACGCAGTCCACGTAACGACTCGCTGTTACGGACTGTTCTACCACTGCAACACCTGACTCACGTACGACCCGCTGTACGAGCCAGAGACCAGATCAACACACCCCCGGTTAACCTAACGTACCGTCATAACCGGGGATACCGATCTACCAACCTCAACCGACCTCAGATGTCCGCGACGACTGCTTAGCTGAACTCAACGACTTGACCGACCTCAGCTTACCAGCATCCAACGACTAGCTGTACTCACCGACCAGCATCGACCATCTAGCTGTACTCAACGACCAGCATCGACCATCTAGCTGTACTCAACGACCAGCACCGACCATCTAGCTGTACTCAACGACCAGCATCGACCATCCAGCTGTACCCAACGACCAGCATCGACCATCCAGCTGTACCCAACGACCAGCATCGACCATCTAGCTGTACTCAACGACCAGCACCGACCATCTAGCTGTACTCAACGACCAGCACCGACCATCTAGCTGTACTCAACGACCAGCACCGACCATCTAGCTGTACTCAACGACCAGCACCGACCATCTAGCTGTACTCAACGACCAGCATCGACCATCTAGCTGTACTCCACGACCAGCACCGATCATCTAGCTGAACTCAGCGACTCGACCGACCTCAGCTTACCAGCATCCAGCATCTAGCTGTACTCAACGACTCGACCTACGCCAGCGACCCTCGTCGAACGCCCAACTGCGAACACATACAACCGCCACGGACATTTACATTCACGCTTGTAAATACGACGAAATAAATTGTCATTTGTAATTATCATCATCTCACCTTTGTTCCTTCCTATTGCTTTGGCTGTTCTCATTCACATAAACTCATTTGCGGGGTCGACATACTTATAGGCCCCGCAACAAGCTATTTGAATTATATCCTTTTTATTACAAATCGGATTTAAATAAATCACAGAAACAAGCCATAACTCTTTATTTTTGTTAGAGTTTCCGATAAGAAAATTATGTATTACACAGGAATCGTATTTACCCATAACCATATTTCAGTTTCCTCTGAGGGAATAGTAGATAGATTTAATCTTGCATGGCAATTATATTATACAAATTAATATAAACAAATTGACTTCGTTGATATTCTTTTAAGAATTTCTCTAGAGGATTCTTTTTTTTTATGTTCTACTTTGCTTATAATTCTATTTTTCCTTTTTTTTTTTTTTCTTTCATGTGTTTATGTTCACCCTCTCGGCGGAGGGGTAAGACACGAGACCACTCGTTGACCGTTAGCGGCTACTCGTAATGCTTTAGAACGGTATCCTGGTAGCTGGACAGTCATTGACCCAACAAACGAAGTGGTCATGGGGCGGGTAAAACTGGCAGTAATCCAATTAGGACCTTACTGGGCGGTTGGAGGGTCCTAATCCGATTAATCGGCTGCTTATATCAAGCCCGAGCACCTAAATGATTGTCACCACTCAACACTTTTTATCTTAAAGGTGCGAGAAATCGGATGCTAAAGGTCAAATGTGCTCACATAGCAAGCCTTTAAAGCAATTGAACTGTGCACAAATAAATGATTAATATTAAATCGAATTATTATTGCTGGATAGTATTAGTTGAAACCATTTAAATGTATACAGACAGATGATTAATATTATTAACAATGCGCAAACAAATGATTAATATAAAGATAGATAGAAATACTGGATAACTAGAATTACGGATATTAAATAGTAATACATGAAACCATTTAACTGCGTACAAATGAATAAGTTACATCAAATAGAGTTATTTGTATAAACACTACTTGAAACCATTTAACAGTGTGCATATATATGAGCTCTAACTCGTTTAATAATAAAGGTACAAACTATTTACTGACAATATGTATATATATATATATATATATATATATATATATATATATATATACGTGATACATTTAATAAGTTTCCAGACTTTTTTGTACAGGCATTTAAAAATGTTGTAGACTTTTGAAAAATCACTATGTTATTGCTATACATCTTATGAGATGACTGACCAATTTTTATGATTTCAGGTTCAAATTAACAGCTACAGAAGGAATTAGAATACACCCTACTAAAGTACGATTGTCACAGCTGGTGAATTTCAAAAATGCAGTCTGAACGTGAGCTCACTTTAGAAGATTGATATGCAATGAAATTCTGTTTTAAACTTGAAAAACATGATGCCTCAGAAACGCATGGAATGCTTCAGACTGTTTTTACACCATCTTGCATGAATCGAGCATCAGCTTTTGAGTGGTATAAGAGATTCAAGGAAGGCAGGGAGTATGTGAGGGATGATGAAAGGTGTGGGAGGAGTAAGAAAGTCAATACACCAGAGTTCATTGGCCAAAAGTTTAGGGTTAGGGTTACTATGTTGAGGTTTTAAGGGAGTTCAGGAAGAGATTCCGTCGGAAGCGGCCAGCACTCTTCAAATCGGGTCAGTGACATTTCCACCAGGACAATACAACAGTCCACAACTCTATCCTTGTCACAGAGTATTTGAGCAAGATGGGCATCAAGACAGTTCCTCAGCTTCCCTATAGTCCAGAACTTGCTCCCTGTAACTTTTGGTTATTCCCTAAGCCCAGAAGCTGTCGTTATGAGACAATTGAGGAGATGAAAGAAGCTGTGACGAAGGTCATTGATACGCTCACACAAGAGGACTTCCATGGGGCCTTCCAGAATTTGTTGGAACGGTACAATTAGTGCATTGCAGCTGAAGGGGACTAGAGTTTCATGTGCGTACTATCAAGAAAAGTGCCCATACGAAAAAAGTCTTGAAACTTATCTAATTCTCCTCGTATATATAAAGTGGATGTGGCATTAAATACCTATCAAAGATTGATGTGACGATAAACTAAATAAGCAAAGTTGAGGTGTTTATATAAAAGGAAAATGAATACTGAAAACTGTTGAAAAGACGGTAATATACGTAAAAATGGTTCTAATGATTCGTATAAACATCGAAAATATTCTACTTGCATAGATGTGTCAAATTTAATGATTATGTAACCGTACAAGGATAATTAAATCCCATCACTTAGTCCCCGCGGCGTAGTGTATATAAACATATAGATATTGATTATTTGACTGATTCCACAAAAATGGTAAAATCATGTTATAATTCACCCCAGAAGATGACCGTAATAAATTCAACACAAGATTAGACTCCGGTCACAGTGTTGGACGCCGACAGAAAAAGTCTTACCACATTTTATTGACAAATAACAATGGCAAAACCGGTACTTCCGTTTTCCTTAAATAATGTCATAACTGGTATCCCGGATTCCTTAAAACTCAATCACCAAAACACAACACAAGACATCTTTGGTTTTAAGATAAATGGAACATTTCATTTTCTTTAAATCGTAAATGGGTTCTCATTTATAGCAGATAATGTCTAGTCTAAAATGTTTGTTTATATCAAAATTGCCTTTGTCTTATTTCTTCTTTTAATTAAGATGAAATTAAAGTTATGTACGTGCTTTTAAAGATTTAAACGAAGTACGAAAATCAATCCTATTTTTTCTCACTAGTTTTTTTTTTATTCGCTACTTGACCAGTTTTTATCCTAAAACTAAACTTACCCTGTCGAGTGGGACTGTACAATACACCGACTATACCCCCATCTCATGAGTGTCCTAGATATGACACTAAACAATCTGATAGTGAGGTTTCAGTGACGCTGGAGCTTTGGGGAATGCGAAATACCTCTTTATTACCATCGCTCCCAGATCGTGGTAGGCCACGATAAGGCCCTCTCTACGGGTCAAATAGAACTAAACTGCGTACTTATGCTAAACTGAACAGTTTCGATTAGAACTGTTTGAATAAACTGAATAGTTTGAAATAGAAATGCTTTGAGAGTTAAACTGTGTACTTACACCTAAACTACGTACTTATGCTAAACTGAATTGTTTGAAATCGAACTGTTTTTGACAGTGAAACTTTACTTACGCTTAACTAAATTGTTTAATATAGAACTGTTTTGACATTTAACTGTGTGTAAACAAAATCTATACTTATACTAAACTGAATTGGCTGAATTAGAACTGTTTGAATATACTGAATAGCTGGAAATAGAATTGTTTTGACAATTAAACTATGTACTCATGCTAAACTGAATTGTTTGAAATAGAACTGATTATTTGTACAAAAAATATTTGTCATGAAATAACCTACAAATGTTGATATGTCATGAAACCCAAATAACCAAAAAACCAACGTAAAACTAAAGGCAATATTCATGTCAAGTAACTATGAAAAATTATATGAACTAGAAATGAAAGACAAACTTGTAATGATATTTCAATTTACATTTTTGAGCAGATGTTGCATGTCTTACTGGTACGCCGCCTTGCCAGTTAGACTGTGACTGCAAACTGAAAGACAACATTAAAATTGAATCAAATATACTTTCTTTACAAACTGATATTTAATCCACACGATATAGTTACCTTTTCACCTAGAAGAAGTAGAATTACTATTCGACAAAGTTTGATTTTCTTTTTGTTTTAGAAAATTCCTTGCTATTATTAAATTCTTTTATTTCATTTCTCTTTCTCTTGCTTTTTATCGTTTGTTTATTTATTTTTTGCCTTCTATGATCGTTAAGTATTCATCATAGATCGAGAGATAAGAAATAAGATTCTTACAAGATAAATGTGTTAATAATCATCTCAAGAAGTTTATAAAGAAAGAAATGCTTTGGTACAGAGCTAGTCACTTGGTAATTAAATTAATTTTCATCGAGATGAATATCAGATTATCTTCTGCTAAAAGAAGATCAAACCCACGTGATAATACCAAAATATAAGTGACTATCTGTTTTATAGATTAACTGGAATAAGGAATATAGACTTTTCAGAAACAAGAAAAATGTATTCTAGTCTGACTCATGGATGATATAATTACATATTTTCTAACAGTGTCAGACTTGACCTTTCAACTCTCAGTCAAAAGCGAGATTCGAATGCTTATTTCTTATGGAAACATACATTCCTTATTTTGAATTTTGGTATACTAGATGGGAGTAGATTTTGGAATGTTTACACCAGCATCTCAATATCTTTTGATCTGCTGTTTTTGTTGAAATAGGAGTGTGCATTTGCAACTCGCTCTATACTCATCCGGCTTTGCTCTTTCCATAATATTAAAATCCATCTCAGCGACAAGATTTGAGGACGTGGACGAGTATTTAGAGTCTCTGACAGTGAAACGTCAGACCTTATCAAAGAAAAGTTTCAGAAGTGTTATGACCAATGGAAGACTCACGGTAATAAGTTTATTGAATGCCATGGGGTCAATTTTAAAGAAAATAAACGCCTCACCTATTACTTATTTCTTTTCGTAAATATGAATGGGATATTTCGAATTCACCTCGTGTATACACACACACACACACACACACACACACACACACACATATATATATATATATGTGTGTATGTGTGTGTGTGTGTGTGAGAGAGAGAGTATGTGTGTAAGATTGTGTGTGTGCATGTATGTGTGTGTGAGCGTGTATTTAGATTCAGTTCTGGAATTGTACTGGTTTTTATAAAATATTTTGTTTCCTCTTTAAAAAATAACTGCGATATTATGATATAACTGGCGTCGATATTCTATTTATATAGCCATAATGATATCAACAGTAATAATACTAATAAAAACGGTGCGAACGAGTTGATTTCTCTCAACCTTCAGTCGTAGCGAAACGAGGATATAGACACAAATCATAAAAGCATATGCTCACCATACTATGCTGCCCCCCCCCATGTTCGGTGTAGCTTGTCATATCTAAGACCTTAACTCATTTCTGCCGGTAGAGACCCAAAACTGATCTGATCTGATCTGATCAGATCCGAAAAACTCAATCACGTGCTTCAACGGTCGACCCCAACTACTGGGTTTTTCAAAATCCTCAAAACTATCCGGACATCTCTTCCGCGCATGACGTCATTCACCCACTCAATTCACTCCAACGGCCATCCAGCCCAATTTTCTATCTGGGGGTTTATTAAAAACAGATGATGATTGTCATATCCTTTCCGCGTCGGTGTAAGATTGCACCATCTGACTATGCACCTGAACTAAGAGAGACTGAGTAGATCAAAGCCTTACCAAACTGAATAATGAAAAATAATTGACGAAAAATGATCAATATAGTTTTTTTTACCTTGATTATATACAATTCCTCATTATTTAAAGAACAAATCCGAATCGGTTTATATTAGTTTATTCGAGATTACCAGTTCGTGAGGGATTATAGGATACGTGTTTTGCTTGTTACTTGTCACTGTGTGTTAAAATTCTCTTGTGAATGTAGCGACTGGCTCGATATGAGTATATAAGTTTTACTTAGTGCATAGAGAATAGACATAATATGAATAAGTAGTGTTTATTTAACCAATCTCTCTTTCATGAGCATTCGGTCAATTTTTCAAGCAAAGTTTAACATACTTAAATACAGTTTTCTTTCGAGACCAGTTCTCATAACAATATCAAAGAGCCTAGTCAGTTCTACAAGCTACCCATTGCTGGGGGGGGATTCCAATCTTTCTCAATGTGAAATGACAAAATACCTCGTCTAGGACATGAACTCGGGTCAACGTGTTCATTTCTAACGATAATAAACGTTGCACCATGAGTTTTTCTTTGTGAAACTGGTAGTAGCAATAAAAATAACGAAAATTGCGTTTTTATTGTAAAGTGTGCTAAATAGAAGAAGAATACAATGGTGAAAAAATTTACTGTCAGTTATCGATAAAGTTGATTTGGAAATTTCATAAAGCGGTTTAGTGTTATATTTCTGGATCGTCGCGTAAAGAATAAGATTGAATTGCTCTGATGTGATCTGAATGTTTCATGTGTGTTATCAATGTGTACGTTAATCACCCGTGTGGATGGCGGGGCAAAATCTGTTAACCCCAGGAAAGTCTGGCTAAAAATGTCGTATTTGAGTTATGAAGAATTAACCTTATCACCATTTCTGATTGGAATGAAAATATTTATTATGTTTTGGTTACTGTAATTTACTTTTTCTTTCCCGTTTCGTCATTCAACTTCCATCATTCGGAAAATGAAGGTGGTCGATACAGTTGTATGACGAGCAAAATTAATTGAATGTATCCACAGGTCAGATTTGTTGGAGAACTAAAACATTGATGTTCATTTTTAGCAATTTTTGGTGAATTAACACATGTTAATGAGACTCATTATCTTCCCTCCAGTTTGCTCTGGCAACAATTCCGCAGTTATAGGCCTCCGAAGTACAAAGGAGTATGTATATTCACAAAAGATTATGAATCATCTCATGGTGGAGGCGCTTAAGTAAAGCTGATCGACAGAATTACGAAAGCAGATCAAAGGCTGATTAATAAATAATTACAAGTTGCAACAACTTTTGTTATGTCAGTCGAAAAGTATGCACGTCAGTGAGAGGGTTTGGTTTGGTCTAGTTTCTTTGCTTAATGGTAATACCAATCTTTGTAAGTTGTTTAATGGCAAAAACATCCTTCAAGAATAACAGTAGTGGTATTATTTAACCCATAGCTGAGACTCTGAGATAAAAACGGATCACCCCCTCCAGGCCGGAAGACTACACCTAGGTTTGATTAACAAAAAAAGAACCTGCCACGTAATGATCTGGCTGAACCAGCAGACCACCGAGGGAAAGAAAAAGAATACCTGGACTTTGGCAGAAAACTGAAAAAGCAGTGGAACCCAAAAGTGACAGTAATACCAATCATAGTCAGGGCCTTTGTAACAATCCCTAAGAACCGAGAAAAAAGACTTGATAAACTGCAGACTAGTGGAAGAGTCGAAACCATGCAGACCTTAGCACTACCAAAATTTACCAGGTGAGTTAAAAGAGTCTTGAAGACCTGAGGAGACTTCCTGTCACTCAGTCATAAGAAAGAAACATCAATTTGTGCTAATGTAACAAAAGATTTTCATGGAATAAAAAACAGAAAACGACGAATGACAAAAGGAATAGACTATCAAATATAAAAAAAAATTAGAACGCTCCGAGAAAAGGAAAATTACAAATACTTTGGAATATTGGTAACATACGCCACAAGATAAAGCAGAGATGAAAGAATAAAATTTAAAAAATACCTCAGGAGAACGAAAAAATAATCGAAATTAAACTATATAGCAGAAACCTCATCTGAGAGATAAATACCTGTGCTATCCCTCTTATAAGTTACTCAGAGTCATTCTTAAAGTCAACGAGGGAAGAACATCAACAAATGGACCAGAGAACAAGAAAACTCATGATGATACCTAAAGCCTTACATCCCAGAGATGCAGTAAACAGGCTGTATGTATCAAGAAATGAAATAAAGGAGATACACCAGCAGTGAAGATAGCATCAATGCATTGATACAACGACTAGAAGATTATATAAAAAAAGCGCGGAGGAAGACTGGTAACAGCCACGAGAAATAATACAGACAACACAAGCATTAACAGAACAAAAATAACCAGTAAACAAAAATGTGAAGAAAAACAAAAGAATGGACATTTCAAGAGACAAACAAGCGAAATCTCACACGTGAAAACTTGAACATGGGTAAAAAAAGGAAACCTTAAGAGAGAAACTAAACCTCTTCTGATGGCAGTACAAAACAACGCCATTAAGACTAAGTCAAAGCAAGAATATGAAAGACCCAATAATTTAGCAGATATAGATTTTGTGGTGACAGACACGAAACGATCAATCTCATAAGCAAATGAAGAATATTGGTACAAAGACAGTTTTAGAGTAGAGACGATTGGGTGGAGAAGGTGATCCACTGGGAATTGGGCAAGAAGTTCAAATTTGACTATACCAGCAAATGCTATATGCACAATCCGGGATCAGTCCTGAAGAATGAGATACAAAAACTTCCCAAGGATTTTAAGATAACAGATCATTTGGCTGGTACTCCCTTAAATTCCAACTCAGGGATTCTGACCGAAATCCTACGATTGTTGGCTGTTCTAATTTCAAGTATGCAGACAAGGGCATCAGGGCTCAATAAATCTAATATAGACCAAAACAAGAAATATAGTAAAAAGACAGCAAACAAGTAATCAACTGCTATTCTCTAAGAAACCTCACACACACCTTATGGATCTTTCAAGAGAGAGATGAAAAACTCAGGGCAATAAAAGTGGCTGTGATACTAACAGTAGTTGAAGCACTTCAAACAGTCAGCAAAATACTGAAAAGAAAGACAGCCGGAACTGGAGATCAGAGAAAGAATAATGACTGCTTAAACAACGACTCAGTTAAATTGAGCAAAGATTCTGAGAAGGGTCCTGGAAACCTTAGGAGACCTGCTGTCACTCAAACTTTTTTCAAAATCACCAGTTAAAACTAGAGTGAAAAAATCGCTTGAGTAAAATTATCTTTTAAAATGTAGGTATCAGCTGAGGTCACGTAGAACATGACCAGAATATGTTAGAAAATGACATTCATAAGATCCATTCCAGTTCCAAAGATAACAAACAGCCCTGTCATCTACAAAGCACAACCCATGGAGCAGGACAGTATCTGCTTTTAAACGCACACATGTAAGGACATTATTGATCTTGGGCTGTATTTTCCATCATGGGGAAACAAATAAATATATTGTAAAGCTGTTCTTTTGACTATGCGTCAGCTTCAAAATAGTCCAATTAGAAGTTCATTTTACTGTGCTTCAGAAGAAATTTTCTTTAGTGTTGGAAGGTTTAACTAGCATTTGAAAATTATAAGCGTCCATAAGAATTTTAATTCGATATCCGGTGGGTAATTAAGCGAGAAGTCTTACTGCAGTAGTTTTTTATGTAGCCAGGATTCTTTATGGACATTTACGCTTGTTATTGTAAATCATCAGATGCTGTTGCTAACTTCCACTTGTTCACCGAGAGAAAAAAAAAGGACGAATTAAGCGGAGGCATTTGTTTGAGCTTCAGCAGACAACACTGAAGCTGACGCTTCGATTCTTCTGAACAGTAAACTCAGGCAAATCAAAGAGTGATCAGAACATGCAAACACAATTATGAAGTGTTTTTGTTTATGTTTTCTGCTTGAGTTTATGCTTCTGGTAAAGTATTAATCTTAGTAAATAACTTCAACACAAGTTTCTTTTTAGGGCACTTCGTATAGTGTATTAGTTAATAAACAAGATTTGTGGGCCATTCTTAGTAAGCTCGATTCTCTGTGTTTGTCCCATACTTCTAGGTTTGCACTTAACTAAACAGAACTTAGTTAAAAAAGAATTTTCATTGAAGTCAATTACAATAATTAATTAAGATTATTGTTATAGACTTCAATGATAACGCATTTTTATGCATACCGTCAGGTAGAAATCCTTAGGAAAGTATAAATTTTAGAAAATATATAGTTGAATTGTTGTTTAATATAATTTTCTGACTTGGATTGGTAATTACTTGAGTAAGACGAAGGTCTTTCAGTATTTTGGTAACGTAAGGCATAAATCGGCAGCTCCAGATACTTTAGATGAGATCGTGAATGTTACAAACCACACTTGACTGTGAGATACCATGCAATCTTGATACTTACCGGATTTGCCTTCATAGCTTGAAGCATGGTATTAGAATCCAATTTTAGCCCTACATGACCTTGCCTGATTCTCTAGATTCTTGCAAACTAAGCGAAATCTCTTGAACCATCTGATTACTACACAGAGATCAACGGCGCCTTCACATTTAGCACAACGAGTTTTTTGTCTGCTTCAAAGGCCTGCTCAACAAAAGAATAAAGAGATAATAACTTTCTAATTTCTCTCATGCTGGTGCTGTCTAAGACCAAACTCTAATAGATAGATAGATAGATAGATAGATAGATAGATAGATAGATAGATCCAACCACGTGTCCTTGTTTATCTGCAAGAATAGAGACATTGGTTTTGAATCATATAATGCGTCACAAAAACGACACAAAATATTTCCAACGTTTTCTATGTATTTACTTCCAAATACCAACTTCTAGTTGACACGATTTAAATGTTTCAGCAGTGTTAATGCACGCAAAGTGTTAACGCACTCAAGTCTAATTTTTTTATGTATAGTTTCATCGTGCTTACAATATTTTTATTGCAGCATGCAGAATCTAACTTCATTAACACATTTGAATCATTTATTGCCATACAGAATACAGGTAAATTCCTCAATGGAACTTTAATTGTCATGACTCTCCTAACAAATGTAAGTGCTTTTTTTCAACAAATTTTATGGCTTTCATCTTTCTTTTCCTCTTATCTAGTTGGCTAATCTTTACAAAGATTCTGTAGACAAATTATAATGTACTTTACCTAACCCTAGAATACTTTGATTTATAATAACTTTTTATATCCTCATATGCTGGTGATGACACTTGTTTCTGCTTCACCCTGTACTTCTGAATCGTATGAAGAAGAGTTTTTTTTTATAATGAAGCACCGACTGTGCTCTAAACACCCAATATCCACAAGTAGATCGCAAGATTATTAATAATTAAATTCACAATGTTAATTTTTTGAGATTGTTGCGGAAAACTAACTCTGGCTATAATTATGTGTTTAGCAAACTTAAAGAATGTTAATCTTTTTTTATTCAGTAAACAAACTTTTAACAGATAAAATTCAGTTTTTTTTTTCTAAATAATAATTGAACATTCTGCCACATAAAATATACCTTTAACAAACTAGATTAATTTCTTTTTAAATTAATTCTATGATTATTTTCAAATCCATGTAGAGGAAAATATAATGGAATTCATTAACAAAAAAAGAATTCATTCTTTGTTTCGCCTTTTCAATCTTTTAGGACAGGCTTAATTCTTGCATAGATTTCACTAATTTAAATCATATATTTTGATCAGATTTTCCCGAAAGGCAGTTTATAGGTATTCTGTAGAGGGCGGAGTATTTTCAAGGACAATTTTCTAAATTTCCTCTATAAATGTTCAATTGGATTTTAATCCGGACTATTCGCTGACCCCATCACTGATATCATATGTCTTTCCTTCAGAAAAGTATAGACACCCCATAATGCAATGGCTAACGTGCCGTACAGTGACATCACAGTACACAAGTTCGAACTCTAGTTACACTATTACGTTTACTTTTAGATTGATACCCTTAGAAAAGGTATGAATCCTCTTGTCTTCCAAACTATGTTTTAAATTTTCTCCTATTTATTTATCATTTGTTTTCTTGTGTATTTTCTGTTTTCAAAAAATATTGCATTGTGTTTTCTTTCTTGATACTGAGATGTCTTTCCGTCTATATCAGTATGTTCTTTTTTTTTGTTTTGCTTTTAACCACTCCTTTTCTTTTATATTTGAACCTGATTTTAAACACTGCTCACTAGAAACAGATAAAGTATTTCGCCGTACTCTACAATTAATTGCTTTCTTGAATGTGTTTTACGATCATTTCCATACTTTCAATTAACAGTTATTTTTTTTGCAGTCATGTTTTCTTTTTTCAGTTAGTTATGTCCACACGGTTTCTCAGGGCTGCGAGAACTATATTTTATCTGCGCACTAATATGCATATTTAGGCTTCAATTGGTATTTGTTTTATGAATTCAAATTACAAAAACGTTCCCTATTTTTCCTCAGTATCAAATATATTTTCCCGTGGATAGTTTGAAAAATATACCCTTAATTGAAATAATTTAATCTAGTTTGTTTAATGCATATTTTTTTCAGATTTTTGTTGTTTTCACAAAGAGGTAGTTGATTACTAAGAAGACTAGTCGTGACACCGTATAACAAGGGATCATACTGTGTTGAAGATTTCGAAGTTAGCTACAGATGACAGGCAGCTATGGGCTGACAATATTGCAAATATTGTTTTGGGTTAATTAGTGTAAAGAAAATGACCCTTGAACTTGATTTGAACAATGATTAATTTGGGATGTATTTTTAGCGGTGGAATTGATTTGAATTATGAATGGATGTGCATATTGAACTAGGTATTTTAGCCTCAAGTTACTTGGAGTCTGGACTGCGAAGAGAACGAATTGACTCGTACTGAAAGAGAGTAGACTGGCAATTTTGATAAGAGTCGGCTGAGATATAACCCCGTATAAGCGTATATCTCAACGCAGATATCTACACACTCATCAGGGAATTACTCAAACATTTCACTAAGTTGCTAAAGTTAAGTTTAGACCTACACTCATATAGTCAATCCAGACGCTGTATTGTTTTGTATAACTGTAGATGACATACAATAGTTGGTTGCATTTTATTTAATATACAATTATTAAACGGTAATTCGTGATTAACGGGTATTATTATCTGTTCCGAAGAAGGGATTGACTGATCCTGTTCATAACATTCATTACCAGAAGAGATTGCTACGGCTTATTTGATTTAGAAACATCCATTTCCTTGACCTATCAGTAATTTACGAAGCACTTTTGCTTTGATGTGGCACAAGGCCAAATGAATGGGACACTCAATTATGACACTTTCATTTAAGTGTCAAGGAGTTGGCTGGCGAAATTAATTAAAGGAAATTAATTAATTTTATTAAATCATGATAATAAGTATTTTATTAAAAATAAATTCATTTTTGGATGTCCAAGTATTTTTTGAGAACCGTGTATAAAATAAATATCAAGTGATTAAGTACGAAAAAGTTTGAGATCCGATCAGGGCTTGTTGACCTATAAATCTGTCACCAAAAAATAAACATTCGCACAACTGCAAAAAGCTGTCAAGAGAGCCATCGGATTTCAAACTTTAAACAAAAAGATGTATTTTTAAAATAGCGGACAATTTGGGTTGGTGTCACCAAGTTTGGCACAAGGCCTTGAATCACTAAATCATTGGTCAGCTAACCACGGGACTGCTCCTTGTGGCCCCTCCCAATGACTGTGGCTGATTGGCCGATTGTCTAAACCAATCAGGGGCAAACCGGGGGGATTGTTACGATGATAGCCATTGGTCGGCAGTCCCCATTGGCTGACCAATCAGAAACTGATTATTCAGGATCCGGGCCCATAAATGGAGGACACCCAAAGCGAAAAATTGAGTTGGTTCAGGAATATTTTCTGTGTTTATAAAAACGAATCCTTTTGCTGTATAGCCTCATAATACATATGCAGAATCATAACGACGACACAATAAAGACGAGTGACACAGTTCTTTAGAAAAATATACCTCTCACTTTATTTGAAAGGGTTCGAAAGGGTTACTAAAGGTTTTACTGTGTGAGAGGTGAGTTTGAGGCTGAACAGAACAGCAACATATTGACCCCCACTCTTATGGCTATAACAGCGTTTCTTTCCCGTTCTCCTGGGCTGCTCAACCGGGAGCCAAGGGCCCAGCCTCACTGGGACATGTTCATCATTCCAGCATCTTCTCTCCAACTGGTTTGAACTTCCTGTCGCCGGGGATATATAATAATTTGACTCCCACTCTTCTTCCTGCGAGCGTCACAAATCGCACTCAATTCAACCCCTGGACAGTCAAGGTTATATCCTAATTATCCTCGACCGGATGCACCTGTTATTTACGCAGGTGCATTTCCTATTTTGACAGCTTGGCCGGGTCGGAGGTAAATATACAACACTTTTCTAAATCGATGGAAATATCTTTGGTGGTTTATTTCTCTTTTAAACGACGTTTCCTTAAAAAAAGTTATGTTGAATTAATTCCACAACCTTATTGCCTTTTCTATATTGACAGCGTTTTACATTTCTCATTTGCTACTTGAGTATTGTTATATTTATAAGTTAGTCGATTCATACGATTCGTATCTTAATTTTATAACTTACTATTAAATTACAGACAAATACAGACCCTTATCATCAGTATGATAGTATCACTGCCGTTCTTCAACAAGTATGCCTTTAGCATCAAATAACCCACGATGATTGATATGCCATTAAATAAAGGAACCAGAACATGTACATGTGTTTATGCATTGTCAGGATGTTACTCGAAATATCTTAGCTAAGTAAAGTTTGTTCTAATTCAGTGTTTCCCTTCTTATAAATGCGTTGCCAACCCGAGTTTTAAAAAGTCCAGTCTGTTGTATTATTTACTCATAGCTGGTTGTAGAGAAGAGATGGATTCAGACCTTTCTTAAGAGCATTTGAGCTAAATTAAGCGCAAACAAGTCCCGTCCAGGATTTGAACTCGGGTCACTGAATCAATTTCCTACAAAGATAACACGTACAAGTAGGTATTGTCATCAATCAGACATGTTAGTATAGCAGCAGCGTCATTGAATCTCTCGCAAACCGATTTTGAACATTACTTATTGAATGACTACGGCGAAAGCAATTAACGAAAAACAAACAATTAGAAAATTATAATCAACCACAGCTTAAGATATATCCAGTCTAAACATCATATCTAAAAAACTGTGTAAAAATATTGTAATTTAAGAAATTTACCCAAGAGATCTTTGTCTTTTCTTTTTATCAAATGGAATATAAATGAAAGACTGATGTATATATATATATATATATATATATATACGTGAATCATTAAATAAGTTTCCAGGCTTTTATCGTCTGGGAACTTTTGTTGATAGTACACACATGAAACTCTAGTCCCCTTCAAAGTAATCTCCGGCTGCAATGCACTTATTCTTCCGTTCCAACAACTTCTGTAAGGCCCCATTGAAGTCCTCTTCGGTGAACGTGTCCATGACCTTCGTCAAAGCCTCTTTCATCTCCTCAATTGTCTCATAAGGACAGCGTCTGAGCTTAGAGAATAACCAAAAGTCACAGGGAGCAAGGTCTGGACTATAGGGAGGCTGAGGAACTATCTTGATGCCCATCTTGGTCAAACAGTCTGTGATAAGGATGAAGTTGTGATCTGGTGCGTTGTCCTGGCGGAAATGCCACTGACCCGATTTGAAGAGTGCTGGCCTCTTCCGACCGAATCTCTTCTCTTAAAACCTCAACATACAAATGGTAACCCTAACCCTTTGGCCAATCAACTCTGGTGTATTGACTTCCTTTATCTCCCACACCTCTCATAATCCCTCACAGACTTCCTGTCTTTCTTGAATCTCTTATGGCACTCAAAAACTGATGCTCGATTCATGCAAGATGGTCGAAAAACAGTCTGAAGCATTCCGTAAGTTTCTGTTGCATCTTTTTCAAGTATAAAACAGAATTTTATTGCATATCGTTCTTCTAAGGTGTCCTCACGTCCAGATTGCATTTTTGAAATTCACCAGCTGTGACAATCAGGTCTATTTCAATTCTTGCTGTAGCTGTTCATTTGAACCTCAAATCATAAGAATTGGTCAGTCATCTCTTAAGATGTATAGCAATAACATACTGAATTTTCAAGAGTCTACACCAATTTTAAGTGCCTGTACAAAAAATTCTGCACCACGTATATATATATATATATATAGTGTATTCCATAAGTTTCCTAGACACTTTTTTTTTCGAAAAAAGTCTGGAAACGTACCTAATGATCCTCGTATATATCAGTAATATTCAGTCAGCGTCCGAAGAGAGTGGGTGTGGATTATTCGTGTATAGAATATATGAAGAATATCATGTAAATCTATGTGAGTGCTCGATTTATGGCTATTGTTACATCTCTTTTTCTTTTCAGGTTTATATCACAAAACTCACATACAGAGTGTATATAGTGCAATTAGAAGGAAACTCGACCTCAAGTCTAACAATTAAAGTCATCTGACGAGACGGAGAGTATAATCGTGTTCTCTAGCGAAATAAAACTATAATGACAATTTAACCAAGTTTGAGATTCCTTCTGATTGCATTTTATATATATATATATATATATATATATATATATATATACGTGGGTGCATGTGTGTGCACGTGCATATATATGATTTTGCTGAACGTGGGAGGTGTTCGTGGTGTAATGCTTACCGTTTTAAGAAATGGACACGACAACACAATATCAAAGAGTCTCGCCTATCAAGGCGAGAATCTTTGATTTCAAATAGCGCTAATACTCCCGGGAAAGCGAAGAATCCAATAATTCTCCTTTTAGCTGGGTAAATTGTAAGGAAGTCAGGGTTTTCCACCTTGGTATGGCAACCAGTCTAAGAAAAGAAAAACTTTGAACTCAATCCAGTTAATCTCTGCTTAAAAATTTACCTAGGATCGCATCTTGCTTTTTGTTAGGGGTATATATATATATATATATGTATATATATATATATATATATATATGTTGTGTGTGTGTGTGTGTGTGTGTGTGTGTGCGTGTGTTACTTCCATATTAAAATACGATTTGATTGATTGCAAATTTAGGGAATGGGAATCATTCATCATTTTTTCTGTGTCACATTTTTAGTTAATTGATTAATCGGTTTTAACGACATGTTAACTCGTTTTGGGTTATTTTAAGCCTAGAGGTAACGGAATAGCCTTTATTGTAAGTTTGTATTTATATTTTTTTATAGATATTTCTCGGCAGTTTGATTGTATTTTTTTATAAGATCCCATCGAATACGAATTCTTTTTTGAACAGGCTGATTTGACCCTAACAGGTACTACCAGTCCGTTTCAGAGGGAACTGGGAGTAATGACAATGAAAGGGTGCGCCATGCTCCACAGATCTTAGGTTGTCGAAACTAATTCTCAAACACCCGTTATTCGGGGGTGGGAGTTTAACTTCTCTGCACGTGATACAATCACAGTATTATAAGTCCTGCCGACATTCATCCTTTTTTTTTACAGTATTGAGTTTTTATTTATTTTAATTACACTGATAGTATCTAACTACTTCACCTTCGTATTGATCGTCTTCTTTTTCAATTTATCGTAGTCTTTTCGTAACTTTCATTTTTTGATCGGGCTTCTATAGTTTATCCAAGCACAAATCCAAGACAAGTCTAGACAAGTAATCTTCAGATTGTGAAATAAATTTATCACACTAAAAATATTGGGATTATTTAGGTGATGCTATTATTCCCTCTGCGGGGAATTAAGTCAGTGTATAGCAGGTCTAACCTTCTGAAGCATCTCGGTAAATATTACACCGGAGAGATGTACATTGTGATAGATAGATAGATAGATAGATAGATAGATAGATAGATAGATAGATAGATAGATGTTATTAAAAAAAAGAAACATTTTTTTAGAATAAACCTTTTTACAACGATTTAATGAAGCATTTCTCCTTCAAAATACTCCCAACTCTGTTTATGAGTCGTCACCAGGTTAGTTTTTAGTACGTTCTGGAAACCATTTTGATATATATTATGCAGGCCAAATGGCATATTTTCTACTATATTGACTATTGTTTGACATCGCATACTTTTCAAGGCAAATTTCAGCTTTATGAACACGGATATGTTCATTGAATCCGAAGAGTTGAGCATATGTAGTTTAAGAGTTTTATATTTACTCAATTTAATCGTCGTCTCTTGACCCGAACACTCGTCAACAGTTCTGTCTAATTTCAAACGGTCTTATCAGAAGTAACAGTGTTTATAGTTCATACAACCCCCATTATAGGTAGCCCAGTTGGTTGTGGCTGTAGAATACACCGACTGCATCTCTGCAGAGGACTAAGCCCCCCCCCCTAATGAATGTTCTGGATATGACACTAAACCATCTGATGATGAGTTTCCAGTCCTAGAACTTAGGGGGATCTGGAGTACCTATTCACTGCCATTGAACCCAGGTCCACTCTTACCGAATGGTAGCACCTGATGGGGTCCTATCTATTAATCAAATCGAAGCGTTTGGCGTCTAAACTCCGAGCAAACGAATGATTTATGCTAAACTGAATTGTTAGAAATAGAACTGTTTGATCATTTAACTGTATGTAAACAAATGACTGATGTTTATTTAAATTGTTAGTAATACATAGCAATATTTGGAACCATTTGACCGTCCGCAAAAGAATTAGCTAAGACTCATTTAAAAAGAATTTAACAAAATGTATTTATAAATCATATATCTTTAATATATATGCATAAAGAGGATTTGGCATTAAATGACCTACATTAGTTGATATGCCATAAAACACAATACAACCAAACCTAACCTTCATCATAAGACTAATTTACACAAGGAAAATCTCCTTAAGACAATTTTAGAATAATGTCACCTAAAATGCTTTATTATTCAAGTCATCAAATGAAGGATAAAACATGGCATGTACCAAGTGTAGTCCTAATAGATATGCATTTGTTCAATCTTTCCTCGGTGTCTGTAATCAAAATTCTTGGAGAAACCAAAAAAACAATGGTTTTTCCCTCAGATTGTTTGCCCTTCATCCGATGATTTGACAGATAGTCAGATTCTATGATGTTGAGGATCAAGTTATTCTGATTTTCCTAAACATTTTTTCTACTTCAAGTCGTATACGACGTCGTCTTTCTTGGTGAGGGGGAAGATGCAGCCTTTTTTCCATTTCTCTACTTTGTTGCACAATCGAAAAAGTGTGTTGTCAATTTTTTTTCTAATACATACTTCAGGAGATATTTTCCTGTTTTTAGTTGTTTTTTTTTTTTTGTTTCAATTCGGTGTCAAGTCCTCGGATAATATCTAATTGGCTATTTATATATTTCAGTTGATTTATCGGTGATTTGGAAAGCTTTAATAGCTGATTTTTTTAAAATATTCTTTCCAACTCTTTCTTCTTGACTAGCATTTTTTAGTTTTGCACTCGAGGTGCTCTTCTTTCCGCTTACTTTATTTACTCTCTTACATGCTAATCGTGATGGTCTACCTTCAACAAAATTTCTGATTTTTTAAAATTATCATCAAATATATATATATATATATATATATATATATATGAAACGAAAATGGACGAAAACTCAGCCACTGTTATAGTGCCATTATAAATCTCTCTCGACGAGAATTTTTATTTCCCGCCTCATCAGATAACTAACAGGATTTGGGGGGAGAAATCAGCAAATATAGTCTTCCTTATATATATATATAAGGAGAACAAGAAAGAAAAAGATAAAAAGAAAGAAAAAGGAAGAAAAAGAAATAGGGGAACGATCAGGCGAATAAAGTAAGGTAGCAAATCAATGAAGTCATTAGAATATATATTGTACAGGCACATGCATATATCAGATATTTGTAGAAGCGTGTGCGTAGGTTTTGATGACGGTATTCGTGTACAAAAGAAATACTGTCACAATTTTTCAATTAGTTTTAGTATCATGGGAAAGTGGTTTATATTTTATTACAAATAAACAAGGCAATTTTAGGGGAAAAAAACTTCTACTATGATCAGAGTATCTTTATATAAATGTTAATAAAACTTTATTCTTACATGCCATCTCTCTCTCTCTCTCTATATATATATATATATATATATATATATATGATTGAACATAATAGACATTTTTGTCAAGATATTTTTTGTTAATCCTTTCGAATTGCCGTATTAATCTTATGATATTCGGCAGGAATTGGTTGATAAACCTTCCATAATTAGTTAATTCCCAAGTACTTTCTGCCCAACTTTGGGTCATCATCAGGGGAGGATGTATTAAAAAGTGATGTAACTTTTGTATGTACATTACTACTTTATAACTATGAGCGTTTTTACTGTTGTATTGTATAGCGTTTACTTTTCAAATTTGTTTCTATAAATAGCGTCAGTAGCTAAAGATATTAGCACTGGTTTCAAAATTAATTCTATGAGGTTTGGGTTGTACGTAACACTACACATTAGGAACATCCAGGGAAAGGAGTAGCGCTCTCTCTCCTACACCTTGGTGTAGTAGCTATCGAAAAGGGAGTCTTCGGGTCACCCTCCACTACGGTCACCAACTTTACTTTCTTACTCTATACAATATCTTAGTTTTAGATATGAATACTCGATATAATTGTTAGTATTTTTCATCTTCAGAGATAATTTGTTTTTGTCATTGTAACAATGGACGATATACTGTTGTCCTCAGTTCTCACCTTTTAACCAGGAAAAAGAAAGAATTTACAACAGTGAAATCTCAAAATGGACGGTGGATTGCAAAAATTTTTGAACAGAGCATCTAGTAAAAAATGTGCCAGGTTATTATTGATTTTTTTTTAATCTCAAGTATAGACAAACTTTTTAACTATTGTTCGTAAAAAATAACTGTTTTTCAAACATTGGTCATTGATCCACCTGAAAACTTGCTGTCAGCCTATTTTCGACTTTTAAATATAATGAAGAAGTCATTTTGATATAGGGTTCCTTCTCACCTAAGATGGATTCGAGGTCATGAAAAGGACAAGTTAGGTTTTATAAATACTCCTTTTTATAGACGAGTATCCAAACACCAAAAATGAAAAAAACTACATTTAAAGAGACAAAGTAAGTTTTTAATATATCCTCATACGAGCGTTATACATATATATATATATATATATATATATATATATATATATATATATATATATATATATATCAGACAGAGAAGTATTTGGTTTATAAAAAGACTCATCATTTGAAGAAGAAGAAGAAGAAGAAGAAGAAGAAGAAGAAGAAGAAGAAGAAATGAATGAACGAATGAATTATTCAAAGAAGAAAAATGAAATATGCAAAAGAAAGAATGAAATATACAAAGAAAAACAAGACGAAGAATGAAATATACAAAGAACAAGAATGAATGAATGAATAAAACAAAGAAGAAAAAGGAAATATGCAAAAGAAGAATGAATATGAAATATACAAAAAATAAAAACAAGAGGAAGAATAAAACTTACAAAAAAGAAGAAGAAGAAGAAGAAGAAGAAGAAGAAGAAGAAGAAGAAGAAGAAGAAGAAGAAGAAGAAGAAGAAGAAGAAGAAGAAGAAGAACGAAATATGCAAAAAAAGGATGAAAATGAAATATACAAAAAAGAAAAACAAGAGGAAGAATAAAACTTACAAAAAAAGAAGAAGAAGAAGAAGAAGAAGAAGAAGAAGAAGAAGAAGAAGAAGAAGAAGAAGAAGAAGAAGAAGAAGAAGAGTGAAATATGCAAAAAAAGGATGAAAATGAAATATACTAAAAAGAAAACCAAGAAGAAGAATAAAACTTACGAAGAAGAAGAAGAAGAAGAAGAAGAAGAAGAAGAAGAAGAAGAAGAAGAAGAAGAAGAAGAAGAAGAAGAAGAAGAAGAAGAAGAAGAAGAAGAAGAATGAAATATGCAAAGAAAAATTTAGAAATAAAAAGGAGAATGCTTCTCAGAAGATTACGTTAAAGAAAGGCCATTAGTGATATTTGAAAAAGTCTAGTTTTCTATCGAAAATCAACAACAGCAGATGGACCAGACATTTTGTTGTTGTAAAAGATTTTGCTGATAAAGATATTTCTGCTGGCAAATGCTTCAGGAGAAGCAATAAATAAAATAGGAATAATGAAAGACACTTCTTCTTTTACTTATGCTAAGAAGCTAAACAAACAGACATGAATATTTTGACTATTTATACTGGACGAATAGATTCAGATATTTTAAGCAAAATTACTGGACAAATATTCCAACATACGTGCACAGAGGGAAAAAATGGATAGAATTCCTATACCCGGGGGTAACGATGGTCTGTCTATTAACAATAGTCTGGGCCAAGAAGACAATCGACAAAGGAGACGAATATATTGTTTGTTTTTCTTTGTTCTTGCCCACCTAATGAGATATGCTAAATATAAGGTTGGCTATATATATATATACGTACATATATATATATATATATATATGTGTGTGTGTGTGTGTGTGTGTGTGTGTGTGTGTGTGTGTATGCGCTTTGTGTGTATCTCTCTGTGTGTATATGTATAGGTTTGTGAAAGTAAATATATATATATGTATATGTGTATGTATGTGTGCCTGCATGTCTATATGTGCATATATATATATATATATATATATATATATATATATATATATATATATATATTTACATGATTCCCCATATTCATAAAGAAATAATCCTTAATTATAGAGCATATATAGATTTAAGTTTCAGCAAACCCAAACTTGTTTGGTAAATGTCAGTTTCGCATATCTTGGATCTTCAGACAAAGATCTATCTATCTATCTATGTGTGTATGTGTATGTGTGTGTATGTGTTATGTGTGCATGCCAATGAAAAAAGCGCAAATATACACGCATTACTCAATAAAGCCCGTGCTTGACATATAGATGACGCTACTAATAAAAATCCATATGATTTTTATAAAGTACTCACCTTCAAATGACACATGTCAGAATTTGAACCCAATCGGATTATTAGTTTACAAATTACAATTATGTAATTGAAGTGAAGCAACTGTTGTTAATTTTCAAAACAATAGCAAATTCTGAAATTCGTGTGTTGATAGTATTGTTTTCGGATGGAAAAAAACACGGTTCAAGCAAAGCAATGACTTCTTAAGTCTTATGCGGACTCCGTCGGAGTCATTGGCGGAGACATGAATGCCCAAATCGGGAAAAACGGAAACAACAAATACAGCCTCCACAACACGTCAAATAGGAATGGGCAACATCTAACAGATTTCATGATAGAAAATAGATTAGCATGCCTCAATACAAACTACCAAAAAAGAGAGGGCAAACTATGGACATACACGTACGCAAACAATACTAAAGCACAGATAGACTACGTCCTTATAAACAAGAAATGGAAGAATAGTGCATTGAATTGCGAGGCATACTCCTCTTCTGAGGGTGTGTCCACCGATCACCGAATAGTCACGGCGAAAATACGGTTAAGCCTAAGAAAAAACGCCAAACGAACAGCGACCACCAAACACTATGACTGGGCCCTATTAAACAACAAAGATGTAAGAGATAAATACGTATTAGAATTAAGAAACAGATTCGAAACACTACAAGAAAAGACGGAAAAAAGTACACTAAACGACGAATACGAAAATTTCGTCAATGCACACCTCGAGGCAGCAGCAAAATACATTCTAACAAAAGTTAAAACTAAATATAGAGTCCCATGGGAAACTTTAGCGGTGAGAGAAAAACGTGCACTAGTGAAAACAGCCTCCAAAAACTATCGAAAAAACCCAACAAACACAAATGCCTTAAAACTAAAAACGGCACAATATCAATTAGCAGGCATATATATAAAGGAACAGACAGAATACATTCAAAATCAGATAGATAAGATTAGAGACTCAGTGGAAGATAGACAATCTAGAATAGCCTGGCAAACAATAAACGAAGTGAGTAGAAGAAAGAACACAGCCAAAGCAAAACTTAAAGCATCAAACCAACAAGAAAGAATAAAACTGTGGAAACAGCACTTCGAAAACTTACTTGGAAACCCACCAAAAATAACGCATGAACCAATCACCAGAATAATTAGCAAACAATTAGACATTAAACTAGGACCGTTCACACAAGAAGAACTCGACTCGGTTCTCAGAAAAATTAAAAATAGGAAAGGGGCAGGGCTGGACGAAATTCCCCCGGAAGTATGGAAGACCAGACAATTCGACGACATACTGCTCCGACACTGCAATGCAGTATACAATCAAAATCCGATAGATAGATGGATGAAGGAATGCATACTCCCCTTCCCTAAAAAGGGGGACCTCGGATTAGCCAAAAACTACCGAGGCATAACACTTACATCCATAGCTGCCAAAATCCACAATGCCCTACTACGAAACCGAATAGAACCCAAAATCGACAACATACTTAGAAAAAACCCAAATGGCTTCCGAAGAAATAGATCCACGACCTCACAAATATTAACCATCCGCAGAATCCTTGAAGGTGTACGGGCAAAGAACCTACAAGCGACATTAATATTTGTCGACTTTACCAAGGCTTTCGACTCCATTCACAGAGGAAAGATGGAACAAATCCTACTAGCGTACGGCATACCTAAAGAAACCGTAGCGGCAATAACGATTCTCTATAGAAACACTAAAGTAAAAGTACGATCACCGGATGGAGACACAGAATACTTTGACATTGTAGCAGGAGTACTACAAGTGACACGCTGGCCCCGTACCTCTTTATCATTTGTCTAGACTACGTTCTTAGAACATCGATTGACAAAATCAAAGAGAATGGCTTCGAACTGACGAAGAGAAGAAGCAGAAGATACCCCGCAACAACAATTACCGACGCCGACTACGCCGATGACATAGCGATACTGGCAAATACACCTGACCAAGCTGAAACACTTCTGCATAGTTTGGAACGAGCAGCAGCAAGCATAGGCCTCCATGTTAATGCACACAAAACAGAATATATGTGCTATAACCAAACGGGGGACATCTCCACTCGAGAAGGAACCCCTCTTAAACTAGTAGACAAATTCACGTACCTAGGAAGCAGCGTCGAATCAACCGAAAAGGACATCGAAACGAGGTTAACGAAAGCATGGACAGCTATCAATAGGCTATCGATTATATGGAAATCAGACCTAACCGATAAAATGAAACGCAGTTTCTTCCAGGCAGCGGTCACATCGATACTGCTATATGGATGCACTACATGGACGCTAACAAAACGGCTGGAGAAGAAACTAGATGGCAATTACACAAGAATGCTTCGTGCAATCCTGAACAAGTCCTGGCAGCAACACCCCACAAGACACCAACTGTACGGCCACCTGCCCCCTATCACGAAAACTAATCAAGTTAGACGAACCAGACATGCAGGACACTGCTGGAGAAGCAGAGATGAACTCATAAGAGATGTACTCTTATGGATCCCCACACATGGCCGCGCAAAAGCAGGACGACCAGCTCGAACGTACATTCAGCAGCTATGTGAGGATACAGGTTGTTGTCCTGAAGACCTACCTAGGGCGATGAACGATAGGGAGGAGTGGCGAGAGAGGGTCAACACGATATGATGATGATGATGATGATATTGACTTTAAACGTGCTTGTACATACACAAATGAGGCTAAACTGCAGTTGTGCTGGAAAACGCAAAAAAATCCACGCACTCGTTTTGGCTGATCGTAAATTGAAGTTGCATGAGATAGCAGACGAGTTGAAGTTATTAGGAGGCAATGTATTCGCCATTTTGCATAAACATTTGTCAGTGAGAAAGCTGTGTTCAAAGTGTATACCGCGTTTTCTCACAGTCGATCAAAAACAACAACGCGTCGAGGATTCAAAGCGTTGTTTGCAACTGTTTCAACGCAACAGAAAGGGGTTTTTGCGTAAATATGTGATAATGGATAAAACATGGATCCACCACTTTACTCCAGAGTCAAATAAGCTGTCAGCTGAGTGGGCAGCAACGGATGAAAGATTTTGGGATGTGCAAGGTATTTTGTTTATCGATTACCTTAAGATGGAAGAACCATCAATAACAAATATTAAATAGCATTATTATAGTGTCCGAAGGAAAAACCGACAAAAAACGGCTACAAATGAAGAATAAAAAAGTGCTCTTTCACCAAGACAATGCACCATGTCACAAGTCGATAGCAACAATGGCAAAACTACATGAACTGCACTTCGAATTGCTCCCGCTCCCACCCTATTCACCAGATCTGGACCTCATCGACAACTGGCTGTTTCCAGACCTCAAAAGAATGATCTAGGAAGAGAGACTTGGCTCCAATGAAGAAGTGATATCGAAAGCTGAGACGTATTTTGAGACCAAATACAAATTGTTTAACAAAAAAGGCATCGAATTGTTAGAGAAGCGTTTGAATCAGTATATCACCCTAGAAGGAGACTATGTTGATGAATAAAGTCGATTTTTGCCTAACAGTTGTTTTATTAGTTAGACCTGGGACTTATTGAATGATATGTTACATACATACATACATACATAGACACATTTGAAATTATGTTTATATCTTAGTTATAAAACTAAACTACATTCACTCGTAAAGGTCAAATTTAAGAACTCTCGGGGAATGTAGAGTACTGTTTCAATGCCATTACTTCCAAGCCCAATGTAAACTTGAGTGGTTGTACTTGTTAGGCTTCCATCTATGGGGTCAAATAGATCTGTTTAAAAATTAGTCGTATTTGATAGGAATACTTAAAAGTGCAAATAATTGAGTATAGAAAAATATAAGTGCATTGTTTTTAGAAAATACAATCCAACGTCGAAAATTTAATTATAAACCAATTAATTAAACATTTACAAAAAAATGAAATTCGGCAAGAAATATCCCATAAAGAGTTGATATGGCGTTAAACAACAGCAAAAATAAGGACAGACAAAACCAAAATCTTATTCATTTCAACGTGGGCTCTGAAAACGGTAAAAAGATGTGAAGATATTGTCTCTCGCTAAACTTGCAAGTCAAAATAAAACGTTTCATCTGCTAATTCCTCTGGGAAATCCATGATTCTTTACTAAGCTTAAAAGCTTAACACTGGCAGTTGTGATAAAAATATTTCACAGTCACTTGTTAACTCCGACGCATTTCAAGGGTGTTGCATGTATAGGGAAGAGTAACAAAGCTAGTACTAAGGTGATTCAAAAGTTTTGCAATATTTTCATAACGTGAGGCACAATTCGGCTGATTCAGATGCTTTTTTTGTGAGGGCGGAAAGGTGACTAACCTCAATGGACAGTGAGATGCAGAGCTCCACCGATAAGTTTGGTAATCAGTAAGAAATCGTTATTTCTAGCGAAACTTATATTCGTCAGAAATCCATGACTATAAAGCACTCAGTGGGGATCAAACTCGCCACTCTGTCGTTACTGAAAGACAAGCCAACCTTTTAAACTACACCGAGACGCCCGCTATTTGTTAACTCATTCCACACAATTGATCGACACTGTATTTATCAAATCTCTCAGCCCCGCTTCTCTCTCTCTCTCTCTCTCTCTCTATATATATATATATATATATATATTTATCTATCTAAAAGCAAATTAGTGTCGGGAAAATGCATATTGTGTGGGTTTTATAAGAGTTTATAACCAACTTAGAAATACCTCATAGATATTTGAAATACCTCATAGTTATATTAAATTTTTCATTGGCTTAGATACTGTGCACGAGTGACGTCGAGAGGGAATAACTATCTACTTCACCAACCAAAATGATTTTTCTACTCACTACATATATATAGAGAGAGACAGAGACAGAGAGAGACAGAGAGACAGAAAAACAGATAGACAGACTGACAGACACATATAGATGGACATGTACTTAATACTTCTCTATGATTTTAAGTTTATTATATTAAAACAAGAAAATTATTTGAAAGAACTAAATCATTGAAACAGAAACAACGAAATTGCTTATATATATATATATATATATATATATATATATATATATATATAATTTTAACTAATTTTGGGACTGCGACACATTCATATTTTTATAACAAATTTTCAAGGTCGAAGAGTTTGACAATAAATAATAGCTAATGATCTCCACATTGACTAAATGATGCCTGTCATATAGTATAGGAATAAAAAATATTCTTATCTAATGATATTCTATTTCATTAAATATTTGTTAATTTTTGTGGTAATCGTTTTTATTCTAAATATTTTGTAAAGGGAAATGAACGCTAGAGTCGCTGTTGTAAAAGTGATAAAATTCTGTGTCTGTGAGTTCGGT
Source organism: Sepioteuthis lessoniana (assembly GCA_963585895.1). Classification (NCBI taxonomy): domain Eukaryota; kingdom Metazoa; phylum Mollusca; class Cephalopoda; order Myopsida; family Loliginidae; genus Sepioteuthis; species Sepioteuthis lessoniana. The sequence continues at coordinate 76,755,184 of OY757905.1, forward strand.
TTGAAAATTCCTATCTCCAGCGTTTCAAATTTAGAAAAAAAACTGTAGCGTTTTAAATTATCGTTTGCTCAATTAATTGGCACGAAATCTGAATTCGAAAGAATAATTTGTCTAACGAGAAATATTATAAGGAACATTCAATTCGTACCGCAAGGACGTACATTTCTTTCTCCGGTTTTCCATTTAGTCGAAAAATCGAAATTCAAATATCTATAAAGTTATGATCATAACTTTTATCATGAATTTTTTCCTAGCTTTTATAGATAATCATTTATGTATTAAGTAACATCAATTATTGTAATTTCAACAAGCAAGCTTATTAGAAAAAAAAGGTGGGGACACTTTCGATATGAATAACTCCTTTTAATACGTAAGTAAAAAACGTATTTTTCATATCAAATTTGACTCGTGTTTCTAAAATTAGTAGAAACCAAGTTTCATTTTAAAATGAAAATGCCTAACAAGTTTTGTTAAAGATTATTGTTTGATATTAATTCTCAAGAAATTAACAAGACAAATGTTTAATTCCCGTTACATTTGTAGTATCGATTGATCTAAAATTATTTAAAACTATATTATCGAGTTTTTTCTATTGAGGTACATTTGCTTTTATTTTGTAATGCAAGAAATATTTGAAACAAGACTATATATATATATATATATACCAAACCCAAGATGCAACACAGGGTACATTTCTAAACGGAGTTTAACAAGATTAAATTTAAAGTTTTCCTTCTCCAAGACCGCATGCCATACTAAAGTCAAAGAGTCAGTCTGCCCGTCTATTTACCCATAACTGACTGAAGAATAGTTGGATTAATACCGTTGCCAAGGTTAATAACCCAATGTGATATACAGTCTCATCAAGGATTTGAATTCAGGTCTCAGTATCAATTTTCTACGTAACTAATAATAATTCTTAGTAAACATTTCCTGTAACCAATAAATATTTCTAGTAAACAGTTTTATCTTAAAATAACTATTCTTAACAGAAATGATTTATGGTTTGATGGTATCAAGCAATCCAATCGAATTCGAAGAATATTTAGACACATCTATGTGACCAGTAGATGGATTCCTAATAGATACGACCACACTGTTCAGTGAACCAAGGAGTAGTGGCAAAGAACCAGAATTCCATACTCCTCAGATCTCCAGAATTGAAGCCTCACAATTAGATGCAATTTAGTTTCATTCTCAGGACACCGGTTTTGTTGGTCTTCCCTCTCTGCAAGCAATAAATCAAGGTATTCTCAACACCACCAATAGTGCAAGCAATCATTAAACTTGGTCAAGTCGTAAAGTACATGCCACTAACCTACTAAAGATTACATTACAGGAATGTGTCTATATTTGTATATGCTTAGCTTACCTTAATTTTTCAAGGCGCTAAAAGCGAAAGGCCTCTTGTCAATTTTGAAAATAGTCTTACATAAGATCAGAAAAATTTTTTTCCCTAATCTGTGTATTTTTCCCTGAATTCCTTGACCGCATTTTTTAGTGGGAGGCACTTACCCCTGACATATATTTCGAATCACAGTGAAAACTCACCTCTCTCTCTCTCTCTCTCTCTCTCTCTCTCTCTCTCTCTCTCTCTCCGTTTTTTAACTTTTTAATTTAATTTTTTTTTCTTTTTGCTTTCTCATCGTTTAACTCAATAATACCTTTCTTCACTAGTCTTTTCCAGCTGCGGCTACGTGTGAGGTCTGCTTGCAATGGCGTCACGATCTTGATCTTGCAATCTGGTTATTTCCGTTTGACAGTCTCGTTAATTCTTTAATCACGCGAGATTTTTGTATTTTGCTTTTTTACAAATATTCGTAAATCGGGGGACTTGACTTACTTTTTATGTCATAATTATTCATATGGATAAATTCTACAAATATATGGTAAGCTTAAATCCATAAGGATAAATTTAAAGCTGAAAGCAAAACATACATATATACAAGTATCTAGATATATACAAAACACAAAGTGAAGTCATGAGAGAGGGAGAGGGAGAGGGACAGACAGACAGACAGAGTTTCATCAGGTGACATTTATTAAACTAGAAGTAATTTAATACATAACCTGAAGATTAGCACACATGAAACACAGAGTTATTAATAATAATTTTTTTTTTCATTTTTTGATAGTGTTATATTTATTTTTTCCTTTGAGGAGATAGTAAAATATTCATGTATAGTACTTTCTTTTCCAAAATTTATCATCGTTTTAGTTTTTATCCAACAGTAAGTGTTTTAATTTCAATTATACATATATATGTATATAGGAAATACTCGTACTCAAATGTTTACCGTCTTAGAAAAGGACACGACCGTCCGAGATCAAATCATGGACGAGGCCGTTTACATTTCACATTGCACGTACCCTGGGGAAAGCGTTGAATTCAAATACTCTCTGTGGGTTAATTGTAGGGAGGACGAAGCTCCTTAACGTTGGTATGACAACCGGTCTAAGAGAAACTGTGAGTTAATTGTAGGGAGGACGAAGCTCCTTAACGTTGGTATGACAACCGGTCTAAGAGAAACTCTGTGAGTTAATTGTAGGGAGGAGAGAAGCTCCTTATGACAACCGGTCTAAGAGAAACTCTGTGAGTTAATTGTAGGGAGGACGAAGCTCCTTATGACAACCGGTCTAAGAGAAACTCTGTGAGTTAATTGTAGGGAGGACGAAGCTCCTTATGACAACCGGTCTAAGAGAAACTCTGTGAGTTAATTGTAGGGAGGACGAAGCTCCTTATGACAACCGGTCTAAGAGAAACTCTGTGAGTTAATTGTAGGGAGGACAAAGCTCCTTATGACAACCGGTCTAAGAGAAACTCTGTGAGTTAATTGTAGGGAGGACGAAGCTCCTTATGACAACCGGTTTAAGAGAAACTCTGTGAGTTAATTGTAGGGAGGACGAAGCTCCTTATGACAACCGGTCTAAGAGAAACCCTGTGAGTTAATTGTAGGGAGGACGAAGCTCCTTATGACAACCGGTTTAAGAGAAACTCTGTGAGTTAATTGTAGGGAGGACGAAGCTCCTTATGACAACCGGTTTAAGAGAAACTCTGTGAGTTAATTGTAGGGAGGACGAAGCTCCTTATGACAACCGGTTTAAGAGAAACTCTGTGAGTTAATTGTAGGGAGGACGAAGCTCCTTATGACAACCGGTCTAAGAGAAACTCTGTGAGTTAATTGTAGGGAGGACGAAGCTCCTTATGACAACCGGTCTAAGAGAAACTCTGTGAGTTAATTGTAGGGAGGAAGAAGCTCCTTATGACAACCGGTCTAAGAAAAACTCTGTGAGTTAATTGTAGGGAGGACGAAGCTCCTTATGACAACCGGTCTAAGAGAAACTCTGTGAGTTAATTGTAGGGAGGAAAAAGCTCCTTATGACAACCGGTCTAAGAAAAACTCTGTGAGTTAATTGTAGGGAGGACGAAGCTCCTTATGACAACCGGTCTAAGAGAAACTCTGTGAGTTAATTGTAGGGAGGACGAAGCTCCTTATGACAACCGGTCTAAGAGAAACTCTGTGAGTTAATTGTAGGGAGGACAAAGCTCCTTATGACAACCGGTTTAAGAGAAACTCTGTGAGTTAATTTTAGGGAGGACGAAGCTCCTTATGACAACCGGTCTAAGAGAAACTCTGTGAGTTAATTGTAGGGAGGAGAGAAGCTCCTTATGACAACCGGTCTAAGAGAAACCCTGTGAGTTAATAGTAGGGAGGACGAAGCTCCTTATGACAACCGGTTTAAGAGAAACGGCAAAACACTGCTTAAATTTTGACCTAGAGTCGAATCCTACATGTGCAGAGGGATATATATATATATATATATATACCCAATCCCACCTCAGTTGTGTGTCGAAATGTAAGATTCCATAAAAGAACGTCGCTGATAAGTTCGTCTTTGCTTCGCCAGCAATGCCCAGCATGACTTGTTCATCTAAATTGAATGTTTTGTGAGATGGGAGGTAGGTAGCCAAACAACTGCTGGTTTGTGGGTTGATGCTCCAGAATATGTTCAGTTCAGTACACAGCATCCTTGCTTAGTTCCACCAAGATTTTTTCATAAAAATATGAGTTGTGCATCCGTGCAGTAGTACTGAAAGTAGATTGAAAGAATTGTTGTTTTATTTTGTCAGTGATCAAATTTCCAGATGATCGCTTGTCAATAAATAGCAACTCTTGTCTTTCCTATCCGTATATTGTCATCACTTTCAGTAGATGAGATATTGCGACCTAGGTGATCATATGTTTACTGCAAATGGAACATATTGACCCTCGACTGAGCCGTCAATCAAGAAACAGGTGCATTCGGTCGAAGATATTGGAATATCATCTTGACCTGTGGACGAGTTGAATTCGGTTCAGATGCGCACGTCCACAGGAAGCAGGTGGACGACAAACAATTATATAACCATGTGCCACAGACGGTTTGAGTTAGTTGGAGTTCGAGGCAGTGAGAATCAGCGCCAGACAGAGGTCTTGGGCCCTCAGGGCCCCGGTTGAGCAGCCCAGAAGAATGAGGAAGAAGTGCTGCTATAGTCAGAGGAACTTGGGGTAATTTTGTGGCAGTCTGTTCCGTCTCCAAATCACCTCTCACACATAACCAACATCAACCCTTTCGCAACCCTTTCACAACCCTTTCGAGAATAAAGTGAGAGAGGTTTATTTTTCTAAAGAAGTGTGTTCGTTCGTCATTATTGTTGACTATGTTTCCGCGTATAGTTGTATATGTATTATGTGGCTATACAGAGACGTGTCATTTGAAGCCAGCATGGCTCCTTTTTGTTTAGAATATATGAACTATGTTCTGTTTGTGTTCACGTAGAGACCAATGCCTCTTACTGCTTGCCCCAGGCTCTGCTGCAGGGATTCGATTTAAACAAGCGTATTTACCAGAAGCACTAGAAAATCATCCTAGCCAGCATTTGTAATATTTTTGTGGTATATGGTCTGCTTCTTGCCTCTTTTGTGTGTATGAAATCATTTTTTTCTCATTAGATCTATAGACGTTCGTAGTAGGTAATCAAGGCAGATAATAAATAGAAATGATGGTAACCTATTTCATTGCAAGATTCCAGCGACAATGTTAAGGAAATAAGTATTATCAGGTGAGTGAACTTATTACTTTCGTGTCTTTATAGAGCATCATTATAGCGGTAACATTTTATCTTTGAACAAATGTTAGTTGTATTTACTCCTTCTTTCCTTTATGCATGGAATCAGTTTCTTTGGAGAAATGTAAAAATAGAAATGTTGCTTTGAGATTTTTTGCATGTACTCCGATGATTCGACGAAAAGACAGCATGTGAGAAATGGTGGATCAGTTTCTTCGAAAAAAAGTTCTGATTTTTCTTTAAAATTTCCTCGACTTTCATCGGATTCGATTTTGAAGCTGGGCATTATAAACCTTCGCAAATATGGCAGTAAGAGTAATGACACCGTAGTTCTTATTGATTCCGAGGTCGCCTTTTTTGGAGAAAGGGTGAATCCAGCCTTTCGATTATTTCTCTATAATATTTAGTTTATATACGATGTTGCATGATCAAAGAAGTATTTCGTCAAATTTCGTCGTATACCTTACTTCCAGGATGTATTTCATCGTGGCTTGCAGTTTTTCTTCTTTCGGTTGTTTTTAGATCTGATTCCAAGTTTGATGCCTAACTGACGATTGCTAATTTCTTAAATAAGTTTTTCAGTGATTTCTGGAAAGTTTCTGAGCAGTGTCTGAACATTGTAATCGGTACATAAAAGAGAACCTTTGCATGATCACATATTAGATTAAACGTTTCCAAATGTCTATACGAAAACAAATTCCATCAAAACCAACCAAAAAAAAAGCCATGTACATAAAGAAAAACATGTAACGCAGGTGGAAGTAGACGTTACGTGAAGAGAACTTTCTATGTTTGTAACATTTCTTTATATGAAAATTGTAATGTCATCAAAGAGACTGTCATAAGTACGAATGAGAAATGTAACATGGTATCATATCATATTACATTTCAGTTCAATTTGATCGATACAAATATAAGACTTAAATTTTAATTTAAAGGTATATATATATATATATATATATATATATAGGAAAAAGCAATAACTATAGTGAAGGTTAATTGCAATACAAAAAGCTTAAATGAAATAAAAAGGAAGTGTTTGACATAAACTTACTCTTAAACTTACAAATCTTAATATTCACGTTTAGATATTTGCTTAAAAGTATAAATAATAAAGTCTGGAATTTTAACCTGCAAAGCAGGAAAAAAATTAGAAATCCAATTCCCCCTCTCCTCGAGAATATACATATATATTCTTGATCCTAGCCGTTGACCTATGAGGTTGTTCCACTTAGCATCTGGGTAAGCGCAACGTTGACCTATCTTTCGATTGATCCGTATTGCTTCACATCCACCATGCTGAATCCGATTGCTTTCTTTGATATACGCTTATATATATATATATATATATATATATATATATATGGTTCACACCAGAAACTGAAAAACAGGATGGAAATAAATTTATAATCCTAAAATAACCGGTCTTTGGCTTTTTCTTTAAAGATATATATATATATATATATTATAGTTCAGTCAGGAACAACTGCTATTCATCAATCAGGGTGGCGTTTATTGATGAGAAAAAAGTCACCCAACGAAAAATTACCATGACAATAATTCAAACCGTGTATCCACACCGTATTGCCCTTCACACGTGTTATCAATAGGTGCGTTCTATAGAGGTTGGATCGCTGGCCCCAGTGTTCGAAAAATTAGATAAGGAGCCTAAACCCAACTTCCCTATATTCGGAAACTCGGTTAACATAGCGACATTTAACGTTAGGACTTTACACACAGTTAACCATTTACCTGAACTTACATCACCAGCAGCCAATCAGAAAATAGATACGATATTCATATAAGAACATAAATACTATCATAGCGAATTAGAAATAAAAAAACGATGCTAGTAATGAATGGATATTTTTCGAGGCATCTGCGTGAAAAAAAAAATCCTTCAACGCCATCAGAGGAGGTTTTTGAAATCTTTTCAGTGCTCATGCTTTAAAATCACTAAATAGCTAATAGAGAATCCAACTGAGAATCATGAAAGCTTCATTTAATGGCAACCACAGTCCACAATCGTGTATTGCTAAAGTCCCACCAATGCCATTGATGAAACAGATATCATCACTTTCAACAGCAATCAATCTGCCTTTGTCCGACACATTCCCAAACACAACGTTCAATCATCTATGAAGATATGAATGCTTATATAGGCAAGGGTGGGAATGAGAAATTCTGCAAATACAACTCGCCAAACAGAAATGGGGAATATCTAGCAGATTTTTCATTGGGTAACAGGCTTGCATGTCTAAATACTGAATTCCATAAAAAGAAGGGGTACATAAATTGTGCTGTGGCTCTTTTGAAAATGTGACTTTCCACCGCAGAATCATCTCAGAGAAGATTCGCCCGAGTCACAAACATGACTAATCTTCACTTAGAAAAATTGATGTTAGAAACTATTACCGATAGCTGTGAAAAAACAAGTTTAATACTCTTCAGAATATATCTGACAGAGAGTAGAACCCGGTTGCCGTGATGTATTAATTGAATTAATTATTTTATTATCAGGTTGAGTGAAGCTGCGAGTTTTTCACTTACCTGTTAAGTTAGCTAAAATCTTGGAGCGGAAATGAAAGTCAAATAGGAAAGTCCAAGTGAGTACACCAGTGACCAACACAGGAAGACCAAATTTGAACAAAATGGATTCATGTCTTGTCATAGGTTTTATTGGGGAAACGAAAAGTGTGAATTCGGAGACAGGTGTGTGATGACGCAATAAATTAGTGAGATGATATCACACTACTGACAGCCTGAATTTAGATATATAAAATAAAATAAAGCGAATTTTGAATAAGTGGTCAGTTTTTAGTTGGAAGATGGCGTTCAGAGAGTTCGGTCGGGTGGGGTGTCTCTTTATGTCTCCGTTCATTGACCCTTACAGATTTCTCTCTCTCTCTCTCTCTCTCTCTCTCTCTCTCTCTCTCTCTCTCTCGTGCTACTGTATGCAGTCTGAATATCGAACAGTATATCTGGATAATAAAGCGACAATTTTCTATTAAGATATTGGACATATTACAGTTGCACCAGTACTTTTCTAATAATGATTTACCCAGGGCTGTAGAATACACCGACTGCTTCTCTGCAGACAGATAAGAACCCCCGCCCAACGAGTGTCGTAGATTGGACACTAAAAGATCTGATGATGAAGTTTGAAATAGTACTGTTCTTAAATAGAACTGTTTTGACATTTAACTGTTTGTAAACAAAAACTATACTCATACTAAACTGAATGGTTTGAAATATAATTCAACGTTAAATGACCTGAAAAGGTTTGATACGCCGTAAAACAAAACTACCAACCATCCAACCAATCAAACAATAAATGATTGTTAATTGTTGAAAGAGAGTACTTCTTGTTTTTGAGTTGCCAACACCTCGGCAACTTTGTTCCAACGAATCACCTCGACTATTGGAAGAAGTTCCGGATGGATTGCGTCATTCCCTATCAGTGGATCTTTCAAACACAACATGGGTACAGACGTGATTGATAAACAAACTATCTGGAAACACATTTGGCGCCGTTCTCAAAATAAGACTAATCACTGTTATTAAATTTGGTACCACAAACGTGTTGGGCACAATGGTATTTCATTTGGCTCTGGTATCGGCGTGGGTATCGGAGAACGCGAGATTGTTTCAGGGGTGCCGTGGCAAGATATTGTTACATTTAGTACCATACCAAAACAATAGCACCACAAATGGTGACTGACCCAAGAACATAGTACTACAATTGGTGCCGGACCAAACGATATTATCACATTTGCTAACCGACCGACCCCAAACCATAGTGTTATAACAGACTGAATGATGAATAGGAAAACATTGTTACTACATATATACAAGCAGCAGCCGAGTACATTAATAATAAAACCAAGAGCCAAATTTAGATTGGTTTGGTTTGGGTTGGTTTCATAGCATATCGACCATTGTTGGTAATTTAATCCAAAATCCTGTTTTTATAAATATATTAAATATTTGTCAACACATTTTGTTGATACACACAATTAACTGATCAAACATTTCTATTTCTAACAATTCAATTTATTATAATTCAACCTGGTTAAATTGTTCCAAGTATTGCTATATATCACTAAAATCAATTGAGCAGACGTCATTTGTTTACACATCGTAAAATGATCAAACAGTTTAATTTCAAACAATTCTATTTAGCATAAGTCATTTGTTTGCACTCAGTTTAAATGTCAAATACTTCTATTTGACCCACAGATATGACACTATCATGTGCTATAATTCCGGTCCAGAGAGGACATGGGAGTAATGCCAATGAAAGAGTACTCTGATTTCTCCAAACCTCCAGAATTACTGGAGCCTCACCATCAGTCATATCCAGGACACACGTTGGGGGAGATGCAGTTGGTTTATTCTATAGTCCTAGCCGACTGAGCGTACCAAATCTATAGTTTCATGGGAGTCAATAGTAATTAGAGAAAAATGAGATAGTATGAAAAAATCATCCTTACCGAATAAAAGAAATCCAACAAATGCTTATATACAGAAACTTAAAGTCCATAGAAAACTAATTATTATCAACGAAAAAGAACAACTGGAATATATTCAAATCTAAATCAATAAAATCAGAAATTTGGTAGAAGACAGATAATCCCGATTTACATGACAGACAGTAAAAGAAGTGAAAGGAAAGAAGGGCATCTCGAGAGCAAAACTAAAAGCAGCTAGCCAAGAAGAAATGAAAAGAACATTTTATGAATTTGCTTGGAAACCCGTATGAATTCAGTGATAAACTTGTCAAAAAATTATTAATTGCCAACAAGGCATCAAACTAGTACAGTTTACGGAGAAAAAGCTAAACAAAATTAAAAGCAAAAAAGCCTTCAATAAATATCTCCCGAAATTTGGATGAAAAGAAAATTCGATGACATTTTCTTTCCATTATGCAAAGTTGTATATAAACAAAATACAATTATGAAGTATACAAAAAGTTGTATCCCCACTTCTCCTAGAGAGGTAACCTCAGAATCACAAAGAACAACAAAGGCATAGCTCTTAGTGCTTCGGCTGCAAAGGCATTTAATGCTCTGATTCTTACCCGTATCGAAACTGAAATCGAAAAAATTCTTTTAAAACTCAAGACGTTTTCGGAAAAATCGATCCCCAACTTTACAGATTTTGATAATCCGCCGAATCATCAAAGGAGTTCAAGCAAAGTCTAAACACCAAAGGAAAGATAGAGCAAAATCTACAAGCATATGGTCTCCCCAAAGAAACTGTTACAGATATAATGATGCTTTGCGAAAACAAGAAATCAATGGTTCCCGCGTCTGATGGAGACTTCTTTGAAATTGTAGCAGGAGTCTTGCAAAGAGATACATTAGCGCCATATTTGTTTATAATCTGCATAGACTACGTACTTCGAACGCCGATAGATCTATTAAAAGAAAATAGATTTTTATATAAAAAAAAAGTCAAATAGCAGACGATATACTGTAGAAACTATAGCAGACGCAGGCTACGCAGACAAAATAAAGCGGGATTCCTTCCAAGCAGTAGTTGAGACAATACTATTATATGGATGCACCACATGGACGTAAACAAAAGACATTGAGAGGAAGCTAGATTGGAACTACACAATAATGCTGCGAGCTATTTTTAACTAATCCTGGAACTAACACTCCACAAAACAGCAGATGTACGGCCACTTACCTCCCATCTCAGAATGCATCCAAGTAAGACGAACAAGACATGCGGTCGCACTGCTGGAGAAGCAAGAATGAACTTATAAAATATATTCTCTTATCTACCTCTACAAATGGACGCGCCTGTGTTGGCCGACAAGAAAAGACTTACATCATTTCGTACAGAGGATAGAGTTTAGAGGACCGGCCGAGAATGGTGCAGGGTAGAGAGAGATCGTGAGCCAAGGAACCCATGCCATCATTACAACTTGATGATGATGATGATGATGATATATCACTATATAAACACACGTGCATACACACGTATATATATATACATATGAAAACAACTTCCTATTAATCAACATGAAAACTAACGATTCCATAGACTAATAAAAAATGAAATTAAGAAATATAACAACAACAATAATAATAATAATAGTAATATTAAAGAAAAAGAAAAGAAGGTTAAGTGCTCTTGGTACAATCACCAAAGGATTGGTTAATGGACCAGAGGACTTGGAAATAAGAGGAAGAGTGGAGACCATACAAACTACAGAATTGCTGAGTTCGGCTAGAATACTGAAAAGAGCCCTGGTGACTTGAGGAGACTCGCTGCCACTCAAACATCAGTGAAAGACTATCAGCTAACACTGATGTGATAAACTCTCAAGGAGTAAAACATTAATAATAATAATAATGATAATAATCAACGAGAAAAGAGAAATTGCCAAATTGTGGACTTTGCTGACCCGGCTGACTAGAGTAGAATTGGAAGAAAACGTAGGGTAAATCAAATACCTCGACCTCGCCAGAAAATTGTAAAAACTGTAGAACATTAAAGTGACGGGTATACAAATTTTAATTGGTGCTCAGAATACTGAGAAGGGCCCTGGCGACTTACGGAGACTTGCTGTCGCTCAACTCCAGTGAAAGACCATCGGCTAAAACAGATGGGAAAAACTCTCAAGGAGTAATATAATAATACAACTACATTGAAAAGAACAAAGAACTAACTAAATTGGCCAATAAAAGCCCTGATATTATAAGGACAAACAGAATAACAAAAATTAGAAAACAGAAATGAGAAGAAAAACAACTGTATTGATATTTCAAGTGACAAACCTAAGGAGTCTCACACGAGAAGGCCTGGAAATGGCAACGAAGAGGAAACGTTACGGGGAAAACTGAATCTTTTCTGATAGCAGCACAAAAAACACCATAAGGACCAATTATGTTATAGTGAAAATTGATAATATTCAACGGAATAGCAATATTAGATTATGTGAAGATGGAGACAAAACCATTAGTCATATAATAAACGAATGTAAAAAAAACTAGCGCAAACGGAATATAAGACTAGACACGACTGAGTAGGAAGGGTGATAAACTGGGAATAGTGCAAGAGATTAAAATTTGACCATACTACCAAAGGATACGTGCATAAACCGGAATCCTAGAAATTGAGACGCTTAAAATCCTTGAGATTTTGATATAAAAACAAATCATCTAATCTCTTTGGGAAGACCAGATGTAGGGATGATTTACAAAGAAAAATAACTTGTCATACTGTGGACTCTGCGATCCATGCGGACCACTAAGTGAAAATTAAAGAAAACGAAAAGAGAGACAAGTACTTGGACCTTGCCATGCAATAAAATTAATCATTTTAGCTTTTAGCGATGAATCGTGTACGAGGTAAAAACTGTGAGTTCGGAGTTGCAGGTTTTCGATTTCTGAAAGTCAGGATTTGCTTAGAGCTTATTTTGCATTCGCATGTCACTCTTGTCAAAATAGAGTAATACTGTCTATTTTGAAATCAGCTGTAAACTAAATATTAAAGGTAAACATTTCGGTGGATGTCAGCTGATATTAACTATGACGTGTCACAAAAAGTTTTAGTAATTACGTGTTATTAAACAGTTAATAGTGAGAATAATTCGAAGAAAATACACAAGAAGAGTTCTAAGACGCAGAATCATTTGGAGAGTAAGAGTTGGGGGTGGCAGACGGAGGAGTCAAGAGTTGGGGTCGGTCACAGTTAGAGACAAAACCGAGACAGACGAATTGAAGGGGTGAAGAAGAAATGTTTAAATCTGTAGGTGTTCTTTTCGCCTCGCATAATAACTGTGTCTATATTTTCGCCTCCCGCTCCTTGTTCTATCTGTCGATCAAATGTGCTCAACGAATTCCTTTATTCTACCTCTCTCTTTTCTTACCCAGTCACCTGGGGTTGTAGAATACACCGACTGCATCATGCAGAGGAGTATGAATTCCTTAACAAGTGTCCTGGATATGACTCTAAACAATGCTGTAGCTTTAGGGAATGCGGTGTATTCATTCATTGCCATTGCTCCCAGGTCCACTCTTGCCCGGAGTGGTACCACCTGATAGGGTCCTATCTACGGGTCAAATAGAACTAAACTGCGGGTTTATGCTAAGCTGAGTTGTTTGAAAGAGAGCTGCTTTGACATTTAAGTGTGTATAGATAAAACAATACTTATAATTAACAGAACTGTTATAATTATAACTTTTTAACTAAACTGAATTGCTTGAAATAGAAATGTTTTAACAGTTAAACTGTGTACTTATGCTAGACTGAATTGTTTGAAATAAAACTGTTTATTTGTATAAAAATCGATTTGGCATTAAATAGCCTATAAAGGTTGATATTCCAGAAAACCCAAACAAACAACAAACAAACACACTTTCTTGTTTCGGCAACTGCAGTAAAAACAGTTGGACCAATAAATTTTCGTGTCAAGAAACTGGAGTCGTTTTGTACTGCGTGCGTGACAACTTTGATTCGACCAGTAACGCTACACTAATTCATATTTGGTGCCGTACTGTCACAGCCAGGGAACTTAGAAAGCTCTGGAACATGCGGGTTACGGTGATACTAACTGTAATTGGTGCACTATGAACAGTCTTTAAGGGATTGGAAAGGAAGCTGGAAAATTAAGAAATCCAAGGACGAGCCGAGACTATGTAAACTACAGCACTGTTAAGATCGGTTACAATATTAAGAGGTGCCATGGATACCTGAGGAGACTTGCTATCACTAAGACTCAAGTGAAAGATCATCATCTAACGATGGTGTGAAAAACTCGCAAGAAATATATATATATCTATATAAACACAAATGAATCAAATACAACAGAGGAAATAAATTAACAAATAAAAAAAATTGATAAAAATTGATATAATATAATATTATATAAAATACCCTCGTAAATAACAATACTGTAGAAAATAGACCACTCTTCCCAGAATTCCTTATGAATTGGATAAACTTTCCTCTTATGTCCCATACAAAAGTATATATTATGTTGTAAACACTTTGTTTGACAATCGCGTGGACGAGAAACTGATCAAGTGCCGTTAAATTTGTGCTTTCACTATCCTAATATATATATATATATATGTCACGACAAATATACGTTTGAACCTGCGCAGGAATACGATGCAAACAACTATAACTTAGACTATGATAGGTCCCTGCTTAACAATAAGGATATTAGTGATAAATATACGATAACTCTAAGAAACAAATTCGATGCACACAGGAAATACCGGAAGCATCTATCCCGAATAACAAATATGAGAACTTCGTCAATGCCCACATAGAAGCGTCAGCTAATGCATACCAACCAAACTAAGAACAAAGCATAGAGTTCACTGGGAGATATTAGCAGTTAAGAAAAAACCCGTACTTGACAACTGCATTCCTATGCAACAGGAGAAATCCAAATAACTCCAATGCTCAGAAATTTAAGAAGGCACAACGTGAACTAAATAACGCATACCTCAAAGAACAAACAGAATACACCCAACACCAGTTCAAAAATATTATAGACTCGGTTGAAGATAGGCAATCTAGCATGGAAGAAAAAAAATAGGTAAATGTAAGGAATAACACATCGAGAGCCAAACTAAAAGCCGCCAGCCAAGATGAACAAATAAACCTGTGGAAAAACATTTCAAGAATTTGCCTGAAAAATCTTCCAAAGTTAGGGATGAACCAACCACTAAACTCATTAGCAATCCACTAGACATCAAACTAGGACATTTTAGGCAAAAGAACTCGACGTAGTACTAAGAAAAATTAAAACTAAGAAAAGCTGCAGGTCTTGATGAAATACCCCCAGAAGTATGGAAAACAAGGAAATTTGACAACCTACTGCTCCGTATAAAAACGCCGTATAAAAAACAAACATATTAGACAGATGGGTAAAGGGCTGCATATTCCCTTTCCGCAAGAAAGTTGACCTCGGAATAGCCAAAAATTACTGAGCGGCCACGATTTACACTACTCTGTAACTTAACCGCATAGAACGTGAAATTGACAAAGTTCTTAGGGAGAACCAAATTGGCTTTCGAAGAAATTGATCCATGACATCACAAATTTTGACAATATGTCGGATATTGGAAGGCGTTCGTGCAAAAAACTCAAGGGAAGTCTATTATTTGTAGACTTCTCCTAGGAATTTGACTCCATACACAGAGGGAAGATGGAACAAATACTTCTCGCCTACGGTTTTCCTAAAGTCCTAGCAATAATGATATTATATAAAAACACGAAAGTAAAAGTCTGCTCACCGTATGGAGACGCAAACCATATTGACATTGTAGCAGATGTACTGCAAGGGGACACATTAGCCCCGTACTTGTTAATTATCTGCGTAGACTATGTGCTTCGAACGTCTATAGATTCAATGAAAGAAAATGGCTTTACGCTAGCAAAGCCAAGAACCAGATGATACGGACGGGGACTACGCTGATGACATTGCACTTCTGGTAAATACACCTGCTGGGCCCAATCCCTGCTGCATAGTCTGGAACGGGCAGCAGGTGACATAGGTCTCAGTGACAACGCAGACAAAACAGGGTTCATGTGATATAATCAAAGAGTTGACATCTCTGCACTAAATGGTAGATCTCTAAAACCAGTGGACAAGTTCACCTATCTCGGAAGCAGCATCTCATCTAAGAAAAATATCAACACGTGACTAGCGAAAGCTCGGATAGCTATCGATAGACAATTGGTCATATGGAAGTCAGACCTATCAGATAAAATAAAACACAGTTTTTTCCAAGCAGCGGTCGTGTCACTAGTACTGTATGGATGCACCACGTGGACGCTAACTAAGCGTTGGGAGAGAAAGCTTGATGGCAATTGCGCAAGAATACAGTGAGCTGTATTGAACAAGTCCTGGTAGCAGCATTCCGCAAAGCAACAGAAGTACGGACACCAACCACCCCTCTCAAAAACTATCCAAATTCACCACGCAAGACATGCGGGACGCTGCTGGAGAAATAAGGACGAGCTCATGAGTGATATATTCCTGTGGTCAACCTCATACGGACGAGCAAGGGTAGGGCGACCGGCTAGAATCTATCTACAACAGCTCTGTATTGACACGGGATATTGGAGGGAAGATATACCGAGAGCGATGGTCAATAGGGACAAGTGATGGGAAGAAGGTCAGTTAAATCCGTGCGATTGACACGCTATGATATATATATATATATATATATATGTGTGTGTGTGTGTGTGTGTGTGTCTGTGTCTGTGTCACGACAGAGACAGAAATAAAGACTGGCATACAAAGAAATACGTAGATCAATATCAAGAAAACAGTTGCTTTTATCAGAAATAATCATTTTTTAAGATATTTTTCTTCATTTTAAACACACTTTGTGGCACGATAATGACCATTAATATATATATATATATATATATATATATATATATATATATATATATGGATTCGCTCTGTGCGTTCGTAGATGTGTGGACACAATGGGGATCCTCTCTCCAGCATCTTTGATGAAGACCCTTTTTGCTCTCCGAAAACCTGCGAAACCGGAAAAAAAGGACGAAGGACATCTGTCAGTCAAGAGTGAGACTCCGGGGCTCAGTTGGGAGTGACATACTGGAGCATGGAGTCAAAACAGAGCTGTGAAGACGATGAAGAGATGAATCAACATATTTGGTACCTGAGTGAGATTTTCGCTGAGTTCTCGCAATGGTCATGAAGATACATACATACATAGAATGCTAGTGCAAATTTTCCTGCGTTTGCAGTTCTAAATCCGAGTTTGTTTCTTTCATCCGCTATTTTTTGTTTATTTGTTGCTTTTTAAAGATTTTTGTGCAACCAGTGAGCTGCCCACCCGGCTGCATGTGAGAGAAAACCACGGGGTCCACCCCACTAGACAAATGGCAGGGCCAAAAAAAAACGCCGTTTGTGGGTTGTTTCTTAACTTAACGAATTTTCAAGAATCAAATATTATGCAGTGAAATTTCCTAATTTGAACTCAGCTAAAAGTTATGTCCGAATTTATCAACATATATATATATATATATAAGTGTGTGTGCGTGTGTGTGTGAGCACGTGTGTATATATGTGCATTGTTCTAGACCTTTTTTCCCTAAAGACCAGCGGATAATTCTTGCTTGTTTTTCGTAGTTGGTCTTAAAAGCTTTTCCTTGTTAATTTCAGCATGATAACAATTGAGGAAAAACTCCCATCTTTTTTAATGTCTTCTGTGAATTAATTTTTATCTAAAATATACTATAATACTGAAACTAAATGCAACGTCTAACACAGCCGTCTCAGAAACCTTTCTTCACTTAATAATATCTTATAATAATACTAACTGTAAATCGTGACTATAGAACCTTGATCGACATTATGGCTTCCGTCCAATCATGGGCTTTTTCTCGGTGTTGAAGAAACCACAGGCAAGCGATAACATCTGATCAATATTTCATCTTCTATTTTCTGTCTTTTCTTAACCAAGTAGAAAAGAAAAATATTCTTTTAAATATATATAACATCGAAGTTCTCTTTAATCAAAAATATGAGTATGCAGCAGTCAAAAAATATATATACAATTTATTTATATATTTATACAATTTTTCCTTTTGCCTACAGAGGTCAGGCAATTTTATTTTTGGTTAAAAATCTCATTGCTGTTGAATTTGGTCATAAATAATTCATAATAATATCCATTTTGATGTTGTAATGTCCCATGGGAAATAATGAAATCGTGTTATTTTTAGTTTAGAAGAAAACATTGCTTTAAAAATTAAAATAATAAAAATAATCTTTTACAGGATAATATTAACTTAATGAGACGCTAAAAAGATGTAAAGTTGTGGGTGACCGGAGTCGAGGGCGACCAGAAGGCTTCCTTTTCAATAGGTACTATAGCGGGGACGCTACTCCCTTTTCCTGGGTTGCTCCACTTTACCCTCGATACGTACCTTATATTGCAAGGAGGTATCAAGTACCATTTTAAAAGTCTTTGGTATCACGCAACCCGGAACTGAACCCCGGTCTCCCGGACCACTAGCAAACACTGCACCCACTAGGCCATTGAGCCTGTTATTAAAAGACGTAATTAATTAAAATTTGGGCGAGTCAAAAGTTTTTCAATATTTGGGTAACTTATTTGCTTTATTGTTCAAGTTACACAAAATAAGATTAACATTCAAAGTAGAGGTCATCAGGTAGCACCGTCTGAAGCCACCTTTCTACCAGTTCTTTGATCTCAAGCTGATAACAGTTCTGGTCGTTCGAGTTGAAAAACTCCTACACTGAAGCTTCTACCTTCTCTTGGTTGTTGATTGGTCGAGAGCAGAGGAATTGAGCCATGAATCAGAACAAGTAATAATCCGGATGTAAGTTCGGCCTATCTGCTGGGGTGTGGTGTCAGCACGATTTTCTCAAGTTTATCGAGTTTATTCCGGAAACTAACATATACGCAAATATGGAAAAACTTTTAACTCACAAACGTAAATAATATTTATCTAAGTATTTAAAATGCATAATTCTATCAAGACTTGACAATCAAATCTAAGGGGAAAATCTATATAATCTCAGACACATTTTGGTGGAACTTTACACGAGAGGATGCTGGAATCTTCACAGCCAAACCAAAAAGGCAAATACATTTTATCTATTAACTTTTTAAGAGTTAAAGAAACTTGAAAACCCTCGTGCAAAGCGTGTTAAAGAATATGGAATTGCATTTTCGTTTCAATACTTTGAGGTTATTCTGAACTTAGTCACGCTTCATTAACCTATGCCTACATGGTATCAATATTGGTATCTTTAAAATGCTGTATACGCAATTTTAGGAATTTACCATTCTTATCAATCCGTGGAGATTTCGTTCTTATACTATCTTCGAGCGCCCGCTCATGGCTGTCCGGAATTTATACATTCCTGATACACTCTTGCTATTGTTTCCCTGCAAAAAACACAAGAAGAGATACGGACTCGACATAGAGCACTCAATCTATTTGGTTTGAAAAAGTATTCCGTGAAAAAATATTGTTAAATACTAACCTGTCTTATAGCTACCACACATTACTACAACTTCTTTACCTTTAATATGTCACATATGTACACAGATGGTCCAACACTATGAGCACTCTTTAATAATATTTGCGATTTTTATGTTCCTGTGGGAATATTGTCTGCAATCTGCTCAGTTTCACTTGGAAAACAACTTCAGGCCCAAGTTGTATTTATTTCTTATTCTTTCTCACTCCTTGTAGCTCTAAATACGGAACATTTAAACAATAAGAATTATTAAAGATTATCAAGAACTTTGGATTGAGGTCATCATTATTAATCTAGGTATTAACTGGACAAATATTTTCATCAACAAAGACGTTCTATATAGCACTTTTTAATAAGAGCATATTGTTTGTGAGGAAACGATGTTGACTTGTTTTGAATACTCAAAATTGGAAGACAAATAAAAGAAAAAGAACCTAAGTTCGAACTATATAATCGATATTTTATTTACGTCTACAGTTCCTCTAAAATTTTGGACAAATCATTCTCATTTTATCCATTGCTTTATTTTATATAAATGCTTATGACAATCTATACGGCAGCTGTTTTTTTGTCCTTTTTTTTTTTTTTCTTGATATCTCTTCATTTTTTCGTATTCTTGTTAATTTATTTCCGTAATTTATCACTTGGTGTCCTGGGCTATTTACGATAACTTTCAATGTTTACTGTAGTAAAATTCCGAAATGAATCAAATGGTTTGTTCTCAATATTCATCAAGAGTTTTTATTCCGGTTGATTCAATCAAGGGTTATTTTATGCGTCGAGGTTAGAGAATTGTATACATTGAACATTTATATTTACATTTTTGTGTAGCTGTGTCTAGTATTAAATATTTGAAAATACTTCAAATTCATATAAAGTTTTATGGTTTCAAGAAACTATATCTATTTAATAATAATCATTATTTTGCACACATTCGTAACGCTTCGATTTACCTATAATGATAATCCTCAGAAAAATATGACAGCTTCAAGTAACTATTTTCAATACAAATAATCTACAGTTAAATGGTATCAAATATTCATTACTAATCTTAATAACAGATGTATTTGACACATAAACAGGACTCTGATATGAATTACTACTCTTGCTCAGAGTAGATCTGTAATAACAATAAACAAGGTACTACATACTCCCCAGAATTAGAACCTTATTTTCAGAGGACACCTTTTTTCTAGGGAGGGCTTATCCCTTAGATAGGGGTAAAGTCAGAACCTTCTAAGTCCTACTAATAGTTCTGTTTTTAATGCGATGGAAATTATTGAATATATCTTACCTATAAGCAAGTGAGAACTATAAATGACGTGCAAGTTCCTCTGTTATAAAGGTTTGTTTGAGAATTGATTATATAACGATTGTACAATGAGACAGTGATACAATTAAGAAGTGTTCAAAAAGCTTCAAAATACTTTCTTTTGCTTTATATCAGTTCATGTCTTTTAGCCATGTCTGGCTATAAACAAATACAGTAATTGTATTAATTAAAAAAAAAAAGATATTGATACAAAAGTTGTTATGCTTTTATTCATAAAATACATAGCATTTTTATTCTGTCACCAACGTAGTTTCATTGACTTTTGATTACATTGCGACATCTTTTAGGAGAAATGTGTCTTCTACGATAAAAGAACGATTCTTGTTTGAATTCAGTGATTTCACTGATAACTATTTCGAAATCTTGAACTTGTTTGAATTGCTAATCAAATGATTAAAATGTAACAAGACGAACATGAGAATGTAGAGAGATTATGCAGTCGAAAAATGCACCCCCCCCCCATCAAAGTTTCATCACAGTTTTTTCGTCGCATTTGAAAAATGATGACTGCCATTACTCTGCTGCAAAACAATCGATCGACTTTCTTGCCAAGTTATTTTTGTTCAAACACCTCATTCAAACAAGCCAACTGTAAAGTCGATTGTCGCACTGTTACAGTTTGTCAAGCATTCAGAAACTTGTAATGAATAATTCATTCTGAATCCCACAAACAAAGTGAACATCATTTTCCCTATCTGTGTGTTTAGTTCGTAATGTTGATTCCTGCCTTGTATAAAGCCACGATTTTCTAGTTTACGATTTTTGTAATGACTACATTTGTAATGACTATAGACTACATCGATAGTAAATAACATTTTCTCCGTCAAGCAAGAAAAAAATATGAATTTTGGGCTTCATTTTCCAAGATGCTAAATTTTGGCTGCCTTGCCGGCGGGGCTTAGTATACACTAATGGTATCCCCTGAAGATAGAAAAGAACCCCACAAATGGGTCGTCCAAAAGATACAAAAGATATGATTTCAAAGCAATGAAAGCAGATTATACTAACAGATAAACGGAGAAAGAAAGAAGAAAATTGAACGACTGGGTACAAAATAAACAAAACAATTCTGAACTGCGGCAGCAGAGACAGTGACAAAACAGAAAAGTCGATTTTTCATATGAAAAAGGAAGTACAAGACATGAAAGCTGAAATACCTCTTGAATTCCTTGGAGGAAATCATAAAATTTGCTAACTGGAAGTTACTAGTCCGCGAAAGACAAAAACTTGGTAAACATCTTGACCTTGCCAAGAAACCGAAAATAATTTGGAACATGAAAGTGACAGAGATACCGATAATAGCTGCTACCCTTGGAAATATTCCAAAAAATCTAGAAAAGGAACTGGAGGGTCTTGATATGCATGAAATGATTGAGGCTCCAGACCATAGCACAACTGAGAATATTAAAAAGAGCACTGGAGAACTGAGAAGACTTGTTATCACTAAGACTCAAGTGAAAGCTATCGGCTATTAAAAGTATGAGAATCAACAAAGCGTAAAATTATAATGTTATGCCCTGGAAACTGTGCAAACGGCCGGGTTTTGATCTGTCAGACCAATGATTAACAAACAAACAAAAATCTATTTAAAAAAATAAAAGCATCAAATTTCATGTCACTCAAATGGCTCTTCCAATTCAAGGTCAGATCGAAGTATTATAAACAAGCATAAAAAATCTATCAGATACTGAAAAACAATTGCAAATTAATATAAAATCTGGCAAAATATCGGCCCCTGACTAAAGAACAGAAAACTTAAGGAGCATAAATGTTACAGTCATATTTATCAATTAGGGTCAATGATCCTAAGTCATAAAACATCAAATGCGAAGCACCCCAATCTGGGTGTAGTAAATTAAAGTTTTCCCAGCTTTTGTACAACCGACAAAAATTAGAATCATTGCTACGACCGGGGATTTTCCAAGAGACTGTACCTCCCCATTAGACTAACCAATGGAAAATAGAGAGTACGGGTTAATGCATGTTGCATATAATCAATTGTGCAGAATATATTGTTTATTTCCTCTGATATAGAAACAAAAAACGACAGCTAATAAGTCTGGGATTATCTTATACCAAAAGGTTTAGGAATTGCATACATTGTAAGTTTATATAAACATTTTTGTAGTTTTGTAAGAAATACTTTTTTCTCACTACTATATGATATCAAGTATTCCTATCTAATGAAATAATTTTCAAACATCTATTTGAGCCATAGATTAGACTCTAACGGGTTCTATCACTCTTGGTCAGAGTGGACCTGAGAGCACTTGCTATGAAGGAGTACTTTCCATACTCCAGAACTCCACACTGGAGTCTCGCCACCCAGTGTATTTTAGTATTACACCTAAGACAACCTTTTTGAGCCGGATTTCACAGAGCAATTTCAGTCGTACCATTAGGGCATGTAAAGATGTTATCAGACTAACTTTATTCTCAAAATTAAAAATATCGATTCAACCGAATAGTAAGATTATGTAGCTCAAACATTTCTTGGTAGTAAGGGATTTCAAAATTTCAATGGAAATGTTTATGTTTTATTTAAGCTCGAATCCAGTGACAAAGCAAAGTACTGATGTTGGCACAAGGCTTAATGGTGATGAACATTATATTACGTGAATTTTCTATATCATTTCTATTTTCAGAATCACTATTCAGAATTTTCTATTGTTATTATTTTTCTTTTATTCATTTTTGCCTAGGTTCGATGATCGACCGCTGGGAAATCATTCGACAAACTCTACCGTTCGATTGCTGATCCGAAACTATAATCGAACAATCGATCTTTACTCTGGTAACTTTTCCATTCTCAATATTCATGTACTTTCAGTTTGTAAAGGTTACAGGAAGTTTCCAATGGCCGCGTGAGGGTTAAAACAAATGTCGAGGCCGTTAGTCATTGCATTCGTGCAGATATCGCAGAGTCAATTTATTGCCATTCATTTTTATGACGGCTCAGTTCCGCATGAAAACCGAATCGAGCATGTACATTTGATAGATTGTCGCAGATATCCTTCTAATAAAAATAACAATAAAACAGCTTTCACGTTATCACCGCCACTAGTACCTGACCTTTCATCTCTTATATAAAATTGCGACCACAATATTAATAACAAGTATAAATGTAGGCACGAACGTTATTCGCATTGTATCATTGAAGAGAAATAGATTATTTTATTTATTATTTTATCAAATTTATTATTCTATTTATTATTTTTATTTGTAAATGAAATAGTGTAATTGTTTTGAAAGATAAATCAGATAAACCACATTTCCTTGCAAAAATCATCATAATAGCAGAGATGAGATGTTCAACCTAGTGATAAAATAAAGTATCGAATTAGCTCTGGTGGAGAATTAAAAAAAATGATTGGGTTGGAACTGCGATCCATTTTGTATTGTGTAAACGGCTAAAATAAAATTTTTAACTTTGGAAAGAACCGATTTGATGTGGCTATAAAACAAAATGGGATAGCATTTGAAATATATCATTGTATATTAAATTAGACTTGATTTGAAATTCACAGGAATCAGATCTAGTAAAGCTGAGAAAATATCTGCTTCTTGTCAGAAAGATGCCATGGAATATTAAAGTTACTGTTGTTTGTCATTATTGGCTTTACTTTACTGTTAGCACAAATGTGTTGATATTCTGCGATGAATGATTTTACGCATATTACCTGAATTTCTTTCATACTTTTTTTAAATGAAATATTAGTATTATTATTCTTATCTTTGTTGCTTTGATTCCTCTGTTTCAGTCAGCGTGGTCCTTGAAATGAATAAGTAAACTTGCCGACCGTTGTCGTGGGCGACCGTTGTCGAGGGCGACCCGAAAGCTCCCTTTTCAATTACTACTACACCGAGGTGTATGAGGCACTACTACTTACCATGGATTGCTCCACTTTACTCTTGATATGTACCTTATAGTGCTGAGTGTTAAGCAAGGAAGACTCTTTTTTGACTCTTTCCTATATCTCCTAAGCCATTGCCGAACACTTTCTGGAAAGTGAAATTTCAATTTATTCCATCAATTAATTGGACTAGCATTCACATCTTTTGTATTTTTATAGATAAGTTTCGACTGGGATTTTCTAAGGTCTTTATCATTTCTACATAGTATAATATCCAATTGTCTTCAGCTTCATGTTACCTCACTATCAGTCAAGTAACTGTAGATACTATCAAAGGAGCTACCGATGTGCCTACTATTGCAGACCAGAAAATAAAAAATGGAACAACTGAAAAATTATAAACATTGCCTTTAGAAAATATGGATGGAAAGATCCATGCCGGAGATTCCCATGGGAAATTCATTGATATCCGAGACGCAGTGAAGATAAGAATCTTAGACAATAAAAAGAAACGATGCTACGTGCCAAATGATCACAATAAAAATGAAGAGGAACATAAAGTTATCTGTAAGATAATCTAGGCTGGTTGCCAAGACAACAAAATATATTTCAATTGAGAAACGATTTAGCGGTGAGGCTGACGGTGGTACCACACAAATAAAGGCAAAAAGTAGATCACGATTATTAAAAAGAAACTTTTGTCAGCGATAAAACCCAGTCATATTTTACGTACGTAGCTGCCGGAAACATTATTTAGTTTTTCTGTGTTTTTATTTTTTAATCAATTTTAAAATAGATACAACCATTGAAAAGCAATCGACATTTACTACCAGATATGGCACAGTAAGCTGGAGCTGTAGAATACACTGACTGCATCTCTGCAGAGGGTAAGAATTCCCCAATGAATGTTCAGGAAAGGATACTAAACAATCTGATGGTAAGGCTACAGTAATGCAGGAGCTTTGGGAGTGTGGAGTACTCTCAGGTCCACGACGGCCCGGCGTGGTAGCACCTCATAGGGTCCTATATATGGGTCAAATAGAACTAAACAGTGTACTTATTCTAAACTAAATTGTTAAAAACAGAACTGTTTATATGTTTAAAAATAGATTTGACAATATTTGGTTGGGTGGTAGATTGGGTTTTATGGCATATCAATCTTTATAGGATATTTAGCACCAAATTCATTGTTACAAACAGTTCTAATTCAAACAATTCAGTTTAGTATAGATTTTGTGTACTCATTGTCAAATGTCAAAATATTTCTATTTTAAACAATTCATTTTATCGTAAGTACAGTTTCAATGTTAAAAACGGTTCCATTTCAAACAATTCCGTTTAGCATAAGTACGCAGTTTAATTCTATTTCCCACATAGAATGGGCCCTATTAGGCGCTACCACACTGGATAAGAGTGGGCTTAGGAGAGAAAGTAATGAACGAGTGCTCTGCATTTCCCAAAGCTCCAGCATCACTGGAACCTCACCATCTGATTGTTTAGTGTCATATCCAGTACACTCATTGGGGGAGGGGGTCTCACCCCTCTGGAGAGATGCAGTCAGCCAACTGGGCAATAAAATGTTTTTTTTCACATAATTCAGTTTGGCATACGTACACAGATTAACATAAATACATAGTTTAAATGCAAAAAACTAAACTCTCGAAATCAAGGAATATTTCTATTTGACCCATAGATAGAACCCTATCAAGTGCTGCCATTCTGGGCCAGAGTGTTCCTGGGAGTGATGCCAATGAACGGATATTCTTCATTTCCCAAAACATTACTGGAACCTCACTATCAGATTGTTTAGTATCATAATTAGGACACTCGTTGAGGGATCTTACCCCTCTGCAGAGAAGCAGTCGGTGTAATCTATAGCCTCAGCTTACTGGACAAGATTTTGCCTTAAAAAAACTTACAATTGTTGATATGACATAAAGCAAACCAAACCAAACCAAACTCCCTGATAATTATCAGAATTCTATACCTACAATAGTAATAATTAAAAGTTGACATGGTAAACAAAGAGACGGAAATCAAGAATTTATATATCTAATTTGATTTAATCTAATTTAAATATTAAAACCTAGTAGAACGCAGCTGGACGGAGAAGTAACCCCAAGAATGTTTACAGCATCAGTTTTTACATAAACTCATATCATTCAACGCTCTGTTAATGGTGATTACAATACGCTGACTGTATACCTTGCTCTATATATGGGGATAAGGCTTTACTTTTCTTTAAGTGTTTACAATTCACTGTTAACACTTAATTTTCTCCGAATCAAAATTCTTATGGAAGAAATATTACATACAAGCAGAAGAACCAAACTTTTCCTGAGATGAAATGAATATACCAAAGTAAATTTTATAAAAACAAAAATTGTTGGATTTCTTCGTTTAATTGCGTATCAACCTTCGTGAGTTATTTAATACCAAACCCATCCTTGTAAAGGAAAAGCTGTAATATTATTTAACCCATAGTAGAAGGAATAAAAGGATTCATACCTTTCCCATGGCTATAATTCCGAAAATAAACGTAATAGGGCTTCGGTAGTTCGAACTCGATTATATCGAGGACTCAGTCCAACACTTCAGCAGTTACGTCACAGGATTTATCCAAAAACGTGAATTTAAATTATTTCTGCACAAGTGAGTCCCATCAAAAATACATCAGCAAAACTTCCAGAAATTTAAAAACAAGAAAACAACACGCTTAGTGCTCTAGTACACTATTCGGAGGAGTGATGAAAAAGATTTAAGAGTTTATATATATATATATAATTTTGTTGGTCCAATGAGAGAGAAAAAGTAAATACTTTAAAATAAATACGTTCGTAAGTGAATTTGGTTTTAGGTTATTTGTTTGTTTGTTTTTTTACTTCTACACGTGTTTCTGACCTTCAAAGCCGTCTTCAGGAAGTTAATAATTGATTTGAGCGTTCCATTGGTTTTTATTATAGTGATTGTTTTGACATGGTTGTGCTTTTTATGTTTTTTTAATTCCTGAATTTGTGTCTGTGAATCTAGATACAGTTAATTTTCCGTGACAAGTTTTGGCCTTTGCAGATGTGTGTGTGTGTGTTTTTTATGGCAAATCAACTATCAAAGATTATTTAGAGGAAGAATAATAATAAAGGAAAAAGCCCAAAATCCTGAAAGTATATAACCATACGTGGACACAAACATTCACTCATACACACTAATACATAAAATACACTCATGTAAGTATACAAAAATAAAACAAACAAAAATAAATACATATGCATATGAGTTCGTCCCTCCTTCTCTAGCAGTTCTCAGTTTGTTTTATTTGGATAGTTTCTGAGATGGGATATAAGTGGTCGTACAGTTGGTGTTTTGTTTATATATATATATATATATATATATATATATATATATATATATATATATATATATATATATATATATATTGTCTTTCCAATTTGTTCCATTACGAAGTTCTGGGATAGATAGATAGATAGATAGATAGATAGATAGATAGATAGATAGATAGATAGTCTATAACACTTCAGTTTTGTATAAAACAGATAGATAGATAGATAGATAGATAGATAGATAGATAATCAGAAAAAAAGTACTGAAGATCGAAAGAATGGGGAGGAAAAATCACCAGGAAATGTTAAACTATTCTTTAAAGAAAGCTGTGCTATGTATTAAAAAAATCCTAATCCATCTTTTTTATGGTTCAACCGATCGGAAAATCTTACGATTAAAAAAAGAAAAAGATTTTTAAAAACCACAAAGAAGGTGTAAAACCCAAGAAGAAAAGATACTTTGGTTGTCGTTATCGTCGTCGTCACGAGATCGATAGAAAGAGATTAAAAGCTCGAAACTCCAATCGAATCAGTCATTAATTGCATCGGTTTAAATTTAGTCATTCTTCGTGAAAGCGGAAATAACATTGTCTGTTGCGTTGAATATTTTGGCATTATTTTTAATTGATTTTCTTTTCAAAAACCTCCATGTTGTAATGATGGAGGCCTGTGAACTATTTCTTGATAACATTTCCTATTCATAATAAAGAAAACACTGTGAAGTCTGCTTTGCCTTAGCTTATGAGCCAAGCATGCATTTTCTTTAAATACACTATTTGAATTCATATACAAGTTTCATTCAACAAATAAGGCGAATTTGGTTTAGGGAGTTACCAGTCGGTAGCGATTTTTACAGTTGAACTATTTTCAAGAAAATAAAATCGCAAAAGACTGTCTCCAAGACCTTTTTACGGACCACTGTACCAGGAACTTTTTGTTTAACGGAGAGTCAGTGTTTCCACTGCAAACCGTAATCGAAAAGATATTTTAGACTCTGGTTTATTATGGAAAATACAATATTTAGCCCATTTGTAAACATATTTTGACTTAAACATGCTTCTCTATACACATCACACATTCTTCGGTAAGTTTCCCATGGTTTGCACTTTTCAACCACAAAGCATTTGATTAATGAACTCTGTTCAAGCTTGTCCAGTCGGCTGGGGTTGTAGACTACACCGACAGCATCTTTGCAGGTAAGACCCCACCAACATGTTTCCCGGATATGACTAAACCATCTGATGACGAAGTTCCATTAATGCTGGAAATTTGGGGAGTGCAGAGTACCCGTTCATTGCCATCGCTCTCCGGTCCACTTTGGCTCGGAGTGGTAGCACTTTATAGGGTCCTATTTATTGCTCAAATATAACTAAAATGAGTATTTATGCTAAACTGAATTTCTTGAAATAGAACTGTTTTAATATGCAAACTTATACTGAACTGAATTGTTTGAAATAGAACTGTTTGACTTTTAACCGTATATGGACCAAAACTATGCTTATACTAAACTGAATTGTTAAAATTAGAACTGTTTGACTAAACTGAATAGTTTGAAAGAGAAATGTTTTTTACTATTGAACTTTGCATAAATGCTAAACTGAATTGTTTGAAATAGAACTGATTATTTATCTAAAAGTGGATTTGGCATTAAATAACCTACAAAGGTTGATATGCCATAAAACCCAAGCAACCCGACATCAAAATCTGGACGAGGAGCTTTGCACTTCAAAACACGGTGATGCAGAGAAAAGAAAGAGAATCTTATTTTTGAATTTAATTCCGAGTTAAAGCAAAAACCACAACACGACTAAAATTACCGTATATCATAGCTTGTCTCAATGACGGAAAGAAAAATAATCTGCCTTTTTATAGTTATTCTTTAATAAAATTATAGGTCTCTCGAACATCTTTAAATTGACGTTAAGTTGTATCTTGTCAGAAACTATAAATTGATCCTGTATTACCCGGGGCGAAATTTGAATAGAAATTATTGAATCAATGAAAACATATTAATTTGCTGCGATTAGTATATTCTTTAGACGTACCCAGTGTCTAGAATGAATTTAGAGTTACACAAATTATTCGTGAAACTATTGTAATGTGACAAAATAACAGATTTTTTAATAAGATATTAATGAATATTCAAGGAAAATATCTATATATAAAAATAATGGTTAGGCACAGAAAACTGAATACAATTTGGTGTCTCCATCATAAATTGGTATAAAGGTGATTGTTTTTCTAAAGTAAAACAATTTGATTAAACATTGGCGTATACGTATGGATCGGTGGTGCCAGACTTATATATATATATATATATATGGATCCATATTTACTGTCCTTTCGGAAAGACAAATACCAAATACTTTCTTACACAATATTTAATATGGATTACTTCAAAACGATCTGTATACATAAAAATATACCTATCTCTGCGTATTTCTAACAAAGACGGGAGGATTTTTCTTGTCTCTTGAAAAATGCAACATTTTCAAATATCATTCCACGTGCCAAATACGTACTTAATACTTTTGAATTAAGAACGCTATGGGCATGTTTGTAACTTTTCGTTGCATACATTTTATTTGCTCCTGTTATCTCGACAAGCGTCCATCGCTGTGTGAACAATTCTCGTGATATCAAAGTCCTGATGAAGGTTATTGAAACCAAAACGCTTAACGTTGGCTTTATGTAACAATAAATTCACCTATTTGGATTATTCTGTTTTTCTGCTTTCGTCATATATATATATATATATATATATATATATATATAAAGTATTGAACACTCCAATTAGCCAATAACGTATATTTAAAAAGGTTATACGTAAAAATTCCTTCATCAACGCAGAGAATGACGACTGACGCAAAGTCAGCCCGGTTTCAATCTCATCTTGAAGTATCTCACGTATCTAGCCACAGAAAAGAATTGTGATACAACGAAACAGTCTGTCTATGGATGAAAATATATATATGCTCCCCGACCATGAGTGAAGCTTTCAAGTTGGGAAATTGCCTCGGGCCACATATGCTGATAAGCAATAAACTCTTCTCAAGAAATGATCACCCCACCCCGCAGGAAGCCAATAATGTATAGGTAAAAAGTCGACGTAAGAATTTTCTTCACTAACACTGAGAATGACGAAAATATCCGACGGACGCAAAATCAACCGGGTTTTGATCCCAGCTTGAAATATCTCACATGTCTAGCTACACTGAAGCGTTGTCATACAACGAAACACTCAGTGGATAACTATATATATATATATATATATATATATATATATATATATATATATATATAATTTTAAATTTTGAATTTAAGATAAGTATTACTGTAATATTTACATAAGATTAAAAAGAAATGTTGTAATTCCCTGAATTATCATTAAATCTGGAGATTTACGTTGAAACGTAATTAGAATTTAAATTTTGAAAAATTTTTAACTTAATTTGCTGTAAAAAGTGAGTTTAGAATATACATCTAGTTACTTTATTGTGATTACAACCGGTAATAAAAAGAAAAACCAGAAGTGGGCAAATTGGGAGGAAACTCCTCACCCTTCTTCTATCCCCTTCCCTCCTGTGCTTATTCTGGCTGTAATTATTTTATCCATTAGATCTGAATAAGTCCTGTTATTTTTGGTGTTATTGATTCATATCAATACCCATAACAGGATGGAAATAAATTTATAATCCTAATGTGGCCGGGTTTGTTTTTTTTCCTTAAAGGAATTATTACTCTGTGATGTCAGTTACATTGAGCTCTTCACCAGGAAAACTTAAATGTTCATAGTTGAATGATTTTTTGGTCCTGACGGAATTATTCTCGACTCCGGTTTAACTGGACTGAATAACACACACACACACACACACACACACATATATATATATATATATATAAAGTTAGAAGTGCGTAGACATCGAAACATCGTCAATTGGCAGTTTGGGGGCTAAAAATCATCAGACCAAGTGATTTCTAGGTTGGAAAATACATGGAGCATGAAAAAAAAAGCTGATCAAGTATGAGGGGCATTCTGGGAAGAGGCGCTTTAGTTTATACTACGGCGTTATTTGAGTGGCTATATTGTATCAATTTTGTGATTTGTTGATCTATTTACTCAGTTTATGTTTAAACGTTTTTGTAGTGTTTTATTTATCATATGTTTTTCTCTTCTGAGAGTGTTTTCCCACTAGTGTTAGCTGATGGGTTTTTACTGGAGTCAGGGTGACAGCAATATTCCGCATGTCTCCAGGACTCTTCTTAGTATTCTGGCTGATCTCAACAAAGCAGTAGTTTGTATGGTCTCCGTTAGTCCTCTTAGTTACAAGTCCTCCAATCCCAATACCAAAACTTTGTAGACTGCACCGAGTACACAATTTCACATCTTGTGTGTTTTTCACATCAGCGTCAATTGATGGTCTTTCATTGGAGACAGAGTGAAAGCAACTCTATAAGACTCTTCTTCGAAAGAGAGCCGATCTTCATAATACAGCGGTATAGATGGTCTCTATTCTTCATTTGATTTCCAGTTATGTCAATCTCTTTTCTAAGTCTTTAGTGGATGTTCCTATGGCACCAGCAATAATTGGTATCACCGTCATCTTCATATTCTAGCCGGTTTTTCTTCAGTTCTTTGGCAATATCTAAATATTTCGGCTATCTTTCTGGGTTTTTTTCCATTTTTAGTCTGTAGTCCGGTGTAAAGTCAAAATCTATCACATGTCAATTGTTTTCTTGTTGACTAACTCTGGCCTTCGACTCGCGATTGAGTGAACCGTTTATGTCTCAAAATCCCGGAGAATTTTATGCATCTGTTTTTCTAGGATAGATTCTGTTTTGTACATAGATCACTTGGTAATCCTACTGGATCTCTCTTCCTATCCAGTCGTGCCTTTTCTTCTCTTTCTTTTAAGTCAGCTTGATGCATCGTTCATGTGATTAACCGTTTTATCTCTATCTGCTCATTGTCTAACTTTGCTATTCTGTTACGTAAAACCAATTTTCGCTCTTATATAATTCGTCTTAATAGCATTGTTTTGTGCCGCTATTAGTGTAGTGACTAACGTGCTGGACAGTAATATTGTAGTGAGTTCGAAATCTACTACGGCTATTACATTTACTTTCAGACAGATATACTTGAAAAACATATGAGCCCCCTTATCTTACAAGCTATGGGTTAAATGTTAATATTCCTGCCCTAAAAGGATAGCTTTGGCATTAACAAACCTACCAAAGGTTATAGGCCATAAAATAAAGAAACCAAACCGAAAAGAGATTCAGTTTATTCCTTTTGATTTCCTTTTTTAGTCATTTTCGGGAAGTCTTATCTGTAATCTCCCTTTCTTTGGCGCTTGAGATGTCAATACACTTGTTTTTCTTCCCCTTTTTTCATTCCTAAATTTTGTTTATTTACCATTTATCATTATTATTATTATTATTATTATTCCTTCAAATTTTTTCCCACCAGCGTAAGTTGATGGTCGTTGACTAGAGTCTGAGTGACAGCAAGTCTCCTCAAGTCTTCAAGGCTCTTCTCAGTATTCTGGTAGATCTTAACAATGGTGTAATTTTGATTGGTCTTTGCTCGTTCGAATTATAACTACTCAGTCCCCTTATCCTGCCTTTGGGGACCGTTCCGAGTGCACCTAACAACATTTGTATCACTTTAACCTTCAAACTCTACAACATTTTCGTTCTCTGGCAAGGTCTTAATACTTGTCTCTCTTTTTGTTTTTTTTACTTTTCATTCTGTGGTCAGCCGGGATGGCTAAGTCCACAATTCAGGCAGGTTTCATTCTTTTTTTTTTTCTTTTTTGTTTACTATCACAAGGTCTAATCTTCTGGCCAGATTTAGGGATCTGTTTGTATCTCAAATCCCGGGTTCTGGTTTGTGCATATAGCCTTTGGTAGTATGATCAAATTTCAATATATTGCACAATTCCCAGTGGATCAACTTCCCCAGCCAGTCGTATTTAACTTAATATTCTTTTTACGCTAGTTTAATTTATTCGCTTATCATTATTTGTTCATTTGAGAGTTTTCCACGCCAGCGCTAGGTGATGGTTTTCCATTGTAGTCTGAGGGACAGCAAGTCTCTTCAAGTCTTCAGGAATCTTCTCAGTTTTCTGACCGATCTCAACAATGCTGGAGTGTGGATAGTCTCCACTCGTCCACTTATTTCCCAGTCATCCAGTCCCTGTACCAATCTTTTCATGACGGTACCGAGAGCGCCAATTGGTACCACCGTCACTTTCATGTCCCACGTTTTTTTTTTCAGTTCTCTAGCAAGGTCAACGTACTCATCTCTCTTCTCGCTTTCCTTCAGTTTTACCCAGTAGTCAGCCGGAAAAGCAAAGTCCACCATTTGGCATGTTCTTTTTGTTGCTGTTGTTGTTGCAGACTATCACTGGAATTGGTCATCTGACCGAGATTAGATGATCCGTTTGTATCACAAAATCCCAGAGAATTTTGTGTGTCTCATTTTCTATGACAGATTCTAGGCTGAGCATATACTATTTGTTCGTATTGTCAAATTTTAACTTCTTGCACAATTCCAAGTGGATCAATATCCTTACCAAGTCATGTATTCTGTTTATTTCATTTTTTTTTTAGATCGCCGATGAGATAATTTTTTAAAATCACTCTTTAGGTATATTACGAAAATTGGTAGTCAGATTTTCACTCCGTGAGCCAATTTTCAGATATTTATAGATTAACATCTTTAATTGCCCGAAGATCGATTTATGAAGTGAAACTCTAAGTAGCGATTTTATTTGTTATCACATAAAGTAGATCACTCTATCACTTGATATTGAGTACATTTATTTTTAAATATTACTTGTCACTTAATACAATTTCTAAAATGTTTTGTATTGTTAATTATATATGTATATATATAGAGAGAGAAAGAAAGAGAGAGGTCTATTTAAGGATCCGATTGTTACAGTCGCACAGGAAAATTGCACTTCTCAGTAAAAATAATGTCTTTGTATGTCTTTGTCTGTGCTTTCCATAAGCATTATAAATTTAAGCACACCACGTGGTAGATTGCGTCTGAATACGATCCATTACACCTACTAGAGCAATGCTCTTCTACGTTTAGTTCGCAAGCCGCTAATTAATTCTGTCTTTCATTTCGTGAGGTACTTCTCATTATTATTATCATAATTATTAACTGTAGTAGTAGTAGTAGTAGTAGTAGTAGTAGTAGTAGTAGTATAACAACAACTGATTCAATTTCTTAATCCTTACACTGATAGACTATAAAGAAAGTCATGACTATATAGAAATAAAATAGGATATTACATTCTTTGGAAAATATGCAAATACTATGAAATACTGAAATCTGAAGAATTGTATAAACACCAACCAGAACCAATAACCGAAGCCAAAAGTCGAAACTAATGGTAAAATAAAGAGTAATGGACCAGATATAGAAGGTAAGGACTATAAAAAAAAAAGATGCCTTCTAATTGATATGGCAATGCCCACAGATAACAAATCAGTTTAAGACTATTTGAAAAATAAATGGAAATAGAATTTGAAAAAAATGAGGCACTTTAATACAACCCTGTGTCTGTAATAGAAAAACCGCAAGATATGATGAGCAAGGGGCAGATAAACACACTAACAATATTCCTGACAATCTCATCCGATATGATATACAAAAAAATATACTTTGCTGAACTGCTCATCTCCTAAGGAGTGTACTATCAAAGTGACTGCAAAAGTAATACCTAAAAGAATGAATGAAACGTAAATGAGATTTTATTACTATCCTCTCTCGCCATACGTCTTGAATAAAGATCTGGTGAAAGATACTTATTTTAGTACAAATATTTCGAGCACAGATGTCGGCAATGTAATAGGGATAATAATTCGCTTGTCAAATGTAAATGTCGAATCTAAATAAATTCAAAAGAATTGAATTTTTAAAAGCCGACAAGTAGCGAAATTCATCCAAGAAAATAAAGACAAAAACGGGCAACCAATAAAGACGTTGCTTAAGAAAATATTTCTGAAAACTGAAGACCAGCTAATTTTATTGCTTATTTATAAGAATTAGATTGGCTCAAAAATAGAATCAAAATAGATTAATTCATGTATGATTTTAATTGTTTATAAAAATCTTTTTATCTAAGAGGGAAAATTCTTTTAAATCACTTAGGGTTTTGATCTTAAAAAATTCGCAAGGCAAAACATATATTTTCGTCAGCAAAGATTATTGGTCCAAAAATGTAATTTCAAATTTTATGGTTTCTGAGAGCCTCTTTTCAGCACAAAAATTAACACTTTTTTTCCCAATATATATATATATATATATATATATATATATATATATATATATATATATATATATATATATATATGCCTGCTTGTGTACGTGTGCGTGTTTCTGTGTGTGTGTGTGTGTGTGTGATTAAAACGAATATAAACTTTATTATTATTATTATTATAATGATACCAACAATAAAATGAAATGAATCGATTTTCCAATAGAAATCTTCTTTTCTTCGAAGAAAGTTGATTTATTTCCTTTCTCTTTGTTCTGGGTAGTTCTTTTAGATTAAATAGAAAACGGAAATATTTTCGCGATATCAATATTGCGCTCTAGTCAAGGGTCTCAGAGTTTGAAGAAAAAAAGTAACCAAGGACAATGGAAAAAGAAAAAATGCGGGGTTGAATAAATCGCTCAGAAAGGAAAAAAATATTGAAGACCTATTGAAAGGAAGAATAAAAAGATAATTTGGTGGGTATTAGCAGGTATAACAAACACAGGGAGACAAACTGGATTTGCTTGAAATTAAATTAACCGGTTATTGTACGTTTATTCCAGCGGGTAAATAACAGTAAACTAAGTGAAACCCCAAGTAAACTCCTCTGTATTTTTCCCGATTTTTATTATTTTACAAACTAATACTATTGAACTTTATTAGAAATTGAAAACCAAAGTTAGTGTAAAATAGAATGCCTATAGGGATGCAAAGAATCATAAATAAGGACTCCAAAGAAATTTAAAAAGAAAGTAACTGTGGACTTTAATTTTGTTAAAACTTAATATTGGCAAAAGGGGGAAGAAAGAAGGAAAAAAATATTTTTCGAAAGCCATGGGAAGCAGCATGGTGGATGTAAAGGCGAGCGGATAAACCCTCTGACGGTTCAACGCCATGTTTAACCAGGCCTTGGGTGTATGAATCCTACGATTCAACGGCCAGGATCAAATAGTTCGATCGGGGAACGGCTGCTGCTCATTTATTGGAGTGGCTTCTATAGATGAGGATAAAAACCGCCATCGAAAGATTACCAAATAAGTGACATATTCCTGTGGACCCCTTCACATGGACGAGCAAAGGTATGACGACCTGCTAGAACCTTCATACAACAGCTCTGTGCTGATACAGGGTGTAACCTTGAAGATCGACTGGGAGCGATGGACAATAAAGAAGGATGGCGGGAGAGGGTCAAGGAGACCCTAGTTGTCGGCGCGACATGATAACTTCTTGTGAATTTTTCACACTAGTTTTAACTATTGTTTTTCTACTGAAGTTCATGTGACGTAAAAACCAATCAAGACCCCAGGCCCCTTCAAAGTATTCTCGTGGTTCTTAACACTACTGTTGTCTGAAAGGTCTCAATTCTTCCTCTGATTTCCAGTTCTGCTTATGTTTTTCCAGGCTTCTAAGGGCAGTTCCGAGTGAACCAACTATTATTGGTATCACCGTCACCTTCATGTTCCACTACTTCTTTTGCTCTCTACCAAGATCTATGTAATTGTCTATCTTTTTGCGTTCTTTCTCATTTCGCAATTTCTTGTATTTCATTTTCTCAATGTCTATATCAAGATATTTGTATTTACTTGTTTTATTATATTCTTTGACTGATATGTTATTTTTTGTTTTCCCTGATATATCAATCAGAAGGTATATTTTCTTTAATAGTTCTTAAACTCCATATCTAGTCTATTGGTCTTTATTTTTCTATCGGTTTTTCTTGCTGTCGGTTCGGATAGGACTGCAAACCATAACAGCTTTTGGAGTAAGAGTTATGCCTCTGATAATTATTCTGATGTTGCCTGTTTTGTGGAAGGGAAGGATTTAATCATTCTTCCACTCCTTTGTTGTATTTTGTTAGTACAGTGATAGATAATCGGAGAAGCAAGTTGCCTAATTATCGTATTTTCCATATTTCTGGGAGTATTTCGTTTTTTCAACTTCATCAGGTTATTCTTCCGTAAACTAAGTTTAATGTTTAATTTCCTATTTTGGTAGGTTTTTGGTAGGATTTTTATTGATTTCAGGAGGGTTTTCGAGCAAATTTTGAAAATATTCATTTCACTTCTGAAGCCTTTCTTTTTGACAGGTAGCTTTTAGTTTTGTTCTGTAGATGCCCCTTCTTTCGTTTATCACATTTACCGCGTGTCATGGTAATCGTGATTATCTATCTTCTATCGAGATTCTGATTTTATCGATTTCACTGTGAATCTATTCTAATAGTTCTTTTTATTCAGTTTCTATTCGTTGGCATTTGCTAGGTTACTTTTATTAAGTAAGGATGCTTTTTTCAAAGTTATCTACCAGTGACTCCGACGGAATTCTATATTTTTCTCTTGATTTCGATGGTATGCACTCTTCTACTGCTTCCACGGTAGTATTAACAAAATGTCCATATTCGTCATTCCTGATAAGTATCAAACATGTTTCTCACAGTTATCGAATATTCATTGTTTATATGTTCATTGATAAGAGAGGACTTGTCATAACGCGTGGTTTTGAATGTTTATTTGGTTATTCCTGCATTGACTCATGCGTATCTTTGCCGAGACGATTCTGTGATCGGAAGATACTCCTTCGAAAAAGGAGTGTGCCTCATTGTTCACAATGCTAACTGGTCTAGTTGGCTGGGGTTATAGAATAAATACACCGACTGCACCTCTGCAGAGGGGTAAGACCGCCCCCAATGTTTGTCCTCGATATGACACTAAAAGATCTGACGGTGAGGTTCCAGTGATGCTGGAGCTTTGAGGAATACGGAGTACCCCTTCATTGCCATTGCTCCAAGGTCCACTCTGACCTGGTATGGTAGCACCTGATAGGGCCCAATCTATGGGTTAAATAGAACTAAACTGCATACTTATGCTAAAATGAATTGTTTGAATTAGAACTGATGGACTAAACTGAATAGCAAAATAGAAATGTTTTTGACAATTAAACTGTATTTACCTTTAAACTGTGTGCTTATGCTTAACTGAATTGTTTGAAATAGAACTGTTTTTTACATTTAACTGAGTGTAAACAAAATCTGTACTTATACTAAACTGAATTGGCTGAATTAGAACTGTTTGAATAAACTGAATAGCTTGAAATAGACATATTTTTGACATTTAAACTGTGTACTCATGCTAAACTGAATTGTTTGAAATAGAACTATTTGCATATAAAATGTATTTGGTGTTAAATAACCAACAAAGGTTGATATGGCATAAAACCCAAACAAACAACCATTTAAAGCTTTTCCGCTCACGAAATAAATCATTCCGATTAATATTGTTTTATTTTTTTTTATAAAAACGATTACCCGTGCCAACTCTAGTCATATTATATTCTGATGGTCTCAGATAAAGTAGTGATTTTCTCCCGTAAATTATTCAGATCTTAATTTAAAACGTTTTTTTTTTTTTTTCAAAATCAAGTCCGACAGAGATTTTGCGATAGAAATATTAGAAATGACGATATTAATACAACTAATTAATGGATTAGCGACATGACTGCTCTTAATTTAATTGATTTCATGGGTGGATAAATTTCCTATTTGGCTGAGTGAAAGGCAAAACTCTTCTTAAAAATTACCTGTAAGAATACACTTCATCTCTTATAACAAATTCTCATAACAACATTCTTTGGTTTGGTTTGGTTTTTTTGTTTAATGGCATATCAACCTTTGTAGGTTATTTAATGCCAAAGCCATTTTCCTAGAAAATAGTGGTTGTACTATTTATTTAGTTGGGAGGATAAGGGGGTTCATACCTTTCCCAAGGGTATTTGACAACATTCTTTTTAAGAAACTAACGAATATGACTTTGTAAAGAAAAATTATCTTTCATTTTATGTGGGTTGGATGATTATATCATCGGTTTAACAAGTTACTCTCATGGAATAGGACCAAATAAGGCCTATTTTTCAAAATAGCTCAGCTTGTTGTCCACATACCTTCTCAATCGTTGTTGCAGTGCTCGGATACCATTAGTCAAAACAGTTATCAACCGGAGATATGACGCCATCATATGAACTTTTCAGTCAGTTAAGTATTCAGCCCACCCTCGTATTGTTATTAATTAGAGAACCTCATTTACTCCTTAAATGTTAGTAATTTACTAGAAATTTCATGTCTTCATAAAATTTATGGCAAAAATAGTTCTTTCTAACTAAATAATATATTTGATAGTCTACTCGAAAGTGCTTATTAGTTTAAAATAGTCTTATTTAAACCCTTGACCGATTTCTTCTACTTCTTTTTTTCAAGTTTATAAACTGTATGAAAAATGCACGATGCAATTCTGATATGAAACATTACCATTCGAAGAGTGGATGGGAATAATCATTACACTGTTGTTGTTCCTTTTCCGTTCGATAGATTTACTCTCCTGGTTTCAAGAATTTAAAAAAGAAAAACTCTTATTTTCTAATAGTTTTGTTTTTATCATTTTCCTTATTCTTAAGAAGAGTCGTTATCATCCAAAGATTTGTTAAGACGATTCATTCTTCCTTTTTGTTGAGATAGAGATGGTTTAAACATTCTCTCACTGGTTACGTAAATTGGCTTTTTTGCCCAATCGGCTGGGGCTGCAGAATACACAGACTGCTTCTCTGCAGAGTTAGACACCACTCAAGGAGTTTCCTGGATATGACACTAAACAAGATGATGGTGAGGTTCCAGTATTACTAGAGCTTTGGGAAATGCCGAGTACACCTTCATTGGCATTTTTCCCTGGTCCACTCTGGTACGGAGAGGGAGCACCTGATAGGGTCATATCTATGGGTCAAGTAGAACTAAATTGTGTACTAATGCTCAACTGAATTGCTTTTTGAAATTTAAATTGCGTACTGATGCTAAACTGAATTGCTTGAATTGGAATTATTTTTGTATACTAAATTGAATTGTTTGAAATAGAACTGTTTTGACATTTAACTGTGTTTAAACAAAAACTATACTTAATTATTTGAAATAGATCTGTTCAAATAAATTGAATAGCTTGAAATAGAAATGTTTTTGACAATTAAACTGTACTTCGTTAAACTGAATTATTTGAAATAGACATTAAATAACCGACAAAGGTTGATATGCGATAAAACCTAAACAACCAATAAATTGGCTTTCATCGGGTGGGGCTCAGAAATAGCAGGACGAATACCATTCTTCTCTCAAAATATAAAAAACAACTTGTCGTCTTGTGGATTTTTCTGTCTAAAAAACTGTGGAACATGAAGATGACTGTGACACCAATTATAGTTAGTGTACCTGGAACGGTGTCAAAATATTGTAAAAAAAGTGTTTTTATAATAATCGTACATATTCAGAGTTGATCTTTCTTTTTGAGAAATATCTAATCTCGCTTTAAACACTTAATTGCTTAACATCACACGGCAAAGTTTGCTAAATTATTGCCAAAAAGCAAATTAAATCCGGTGAGAGAATCAAAACGCTCATAATTTCGTTTTGAACTGATCGTTTAAAACAGAGATTCCTAACCATTTCAATCAGAAGGTTACCAAGCCTTATTCAGGAGGACCGTGATCTCAAAAAGAACTTAAAAAAGCTCCTAAATTCACAAGATAACAATTATGATATTTTAATCATATATCTGATTTTGTTTGCAATCACAAAAAAATGTCAGCCCAGTCGGCTGGGGCTGTAGAATACACTGACTGCATCTCTGCCGAGAGGTAAAACCCTCCCCAATATCATATCCAGTGTCCTGAATATGACATTAAAAGATCTGATGGTGAGGCTCCAGCTTTGAATACTTGGGGATGTGGAGTACTCCCTCATTGCCATTGCTCCCAGGTCCACTCTGACCCGAAGTGGTAGCACCTGATAGGGTCCTATCTGAGAATCAAATAGAACAAACTGTGCAGCCAAATGATTGATGTTAAATTGTGACTATTATATATCAATAGTTGAAACCATTTTACTTTGTGCAAAAAAAAGATCTCAGGCTCGTTTAAGAATTTTATCAAAAAAAGGAGTTTATATATATATATATATATATGTGTGTGTGTGTGTGTGTGTGTGTGTGTGTGTGTGTGTGTGTGAAGAAAAATTGATAAGAAGCCTATCGAAGTAGAAGGAGAGATTTTTTGAGAAAAAAGTCGACACTATAGTGTTTCGGTTCTACTGAACCATCATCAGGATTATGAGGGATTATATTAGTGATGTTAAGTTAACGATGGATGTGTAAAAAGTCTAAAAAAATATAAAAACTTTGGAAAATTCGTATAACAAGAAAAAGTTGGCTGTTTATGACAAGAAAAAGTTGGCTGTTTATGACAAGAAAAAGTTGGCTGTTTGATCAATGAATCAGCGTTTGTTGCTTGAAACTGTCACCTGACCTATTAGAAACGCCCCGCTTGTTCATCGAGAAAGATTTCGAATCATTCCTTGTTTTCTATGAAGTTCAAATCCAATTACTCTGGTTTTTCAAATTTATATACCTCGGAAAATCCTAAAACAGGAATATAAATGTATAAACAAGATTTGGCATTAATTAACTTACAATGGTAGATATAACATAAAAACAAACCAAAAGATGTTATGTCACGGTTTAATGAAGATATTTACAAGAAGTACATCTGCTTTCTTTTGACATGCTTCATTTCGAAGAATAACTGTTCATAGCAGTATATAGTGCTAAACATACTCAGTATCTGCCATGTGCGGGGAATAAGGCTGAAGAACGGTCAAGATAGACGCACGAAGTTTTATATAAATCGTGTTATTTGCAAGTAAGATACTTGTGTTCAAATCTTCTAATCTCTAGA
Organism: Sepioteuthis lessoniana; assembly: GCA_963585895.1. NCBI lineage: Eukaryota > Metazoa > Mollusca > Cephalopoda > Myopsida > Loliginidae > Sepioteuthis > Sepioteuthis lessoniana. The sequence goes on from OY757905.1 coordinate 76,797,880, forward strand.
GATCAATGAGATCCATCTGCAGTTGTAATGGTACTTCTTCATAGACAACATCAAAAGCCAAAGGAAAGTTTTTAAAGATGGGTTTTGAAGTCTGCATGTAGCCTACGGTATGCGGGTTGGGGACAACCAGTTTAAAAGATCAAGAGAGGTTGAAGTTTCGCAACTCGCTGAGCATACTCATTTAAACTGGGGACAATGTTTTGACCATTGGGCTGTTAGTTGAAACTGACTATGAAAAGTGATGTCTTAAAGCTTGCCTTCAATTTAGTGACGAAATCAATTTAACTGTCAATCACTGCGATAAAAAGAAATGCCGGAATCTTCAACTTCCCACGATCAAGTGCAAAAGCAGCTGATCAATTTTCTGTCAAATCTGACCTCAGTCAATATTTACTTGTCATTTCTGGCCAGTCTTCGGGCTTTGCGAATATCTAAAGATCAGTATACGATCTGACTTATATGTGTGCTCACACACGACTATATGTAGATTTGCATATATGTGTATGCTACGATACGTTTTTAATTTTGTGCACACACACACACACACACACACACACACACACACACGCAGATATATATATATATATATATGTGTGTATAAAGTGGGAGAGAGGAGCGCATAGAGATTTAGTAC
>OY757905.1:76803513-76991013 GCA_963585895.1 Sepioteuthis lessoniana
AAAAATAGAATGAAAGAATAGATAAAAGAATGAAAGAATTGAAAAAGAATGAAGGAAAAGAAAAAAGAATGAAACAATAGAAAAAATAATGAAGGAAAAGAATTAGAATGAGAGAAACAAATGAATAAACGACAGAAAAGAAACTCAATGCAGGAAAGAAAGAAACTAATGGATAAATTTATATGAAAAAATAAATTTTCAAAGGAACAAAAGAAATAAAAAATGAATGAAAGAAAAAGAAAAGAACGAAGTAAAAACTAATATTGAGAGGACAAAGATAGAAATAATAAATGAAACAATATACCATGAAAGGAAGAAAATAAATGATTGTGAAGTAAAGAAATATTTTTCAAACCAAGAATAAAAGAAGCCAAAAGATACGAAAAAAACAATGAAAGTAGTAGAAATTTAACATACAACGAAACGAGAACGCAAATGAATGACTGGCGTAAGCCAGAAACAAAGAAAGAAGAAGGAATTAAGAAAAAATGAATACAAATAGCAGAAAATATCAATAAGATTTATCGGACAGAAAAGGAAAATATATTGGAAGACCCAAAATCTAAAATAAAATAAACGGCCTATATATCTAAAGAAAAATGTGGGAAAAAATAAAAATCTAAACAGATAATGCAAATAAAAAGTACTATCGGGATTTTTAAATAAGGGAAACAATTTGAATGAAATAAGACGATGGTTTACAAGAAAACATTGTAAATGGTTAATGAGTTAGCTAAGCTTATTCTGGCACAGTGTCACATTATCAGAGCACTTCTCAGAAGATCAAGCATACTACCCTATAAAATAAACATACAACGTTATAAATTGGAGGGAGAGTCAAAAGTTCTTCAACATTTTGGTAACATGAAGCATAATTCGGTAGAACAGATGCTTAAGGATGTTTTACATTGGACTGCGTGATGCCGAATTACAGAGATATTCTCCAAATTCTACTCGCCGGAATAGAAAAAGAATGAAAGAATAGAAAAAAGAATGAAGGAATAGAAATACAATGAAGGAATTAAAAAAAGAATGAAAAAAAAAATGGAGCACAGCCTCGAAATTCACGGTTTGAACCATCTGCTTAATCTAATTTCAGCAAGTTCACCTTCACCTTTTGCTCAACAAATGTTTTGCTTGCTTCTGCGGTATTATAACGACGTTCGAACGCGTAAAGCATTGATTCCTAAACTAGACTATATAGCCCATTCATCTCTACAGCTTTCAACTCACATGCAGAGAAGAAGCAATGCAAAATGTGTAAGCGCATCAACTACCGCGATACTCCTAACTACTGCGAGAATCTTCCACGACATCAATTGCTTCGGTCACGAAATATACACGCCACAAATTAGGATATATTAAAATGCAGCAAAACTTTTGACTCATCCTAGTACATAAATTTGTTTCAAACATCTGTATTAATCGTGCCAAGAAGCAGAAATTTACTAGCATTTTCGTCGTCTAAATTTTCATCTTGCCACTTATAAAAAGATCTTTGTTTTTCAAAACTCCATTAATCACACTGGATTTTCAAACTTTCCTGGTTTCATGTTATATCTGGCAGGATGTAATATGATATAATTGACTACTATTAAATAGACGTAATTACTTAAAACTATACACTTTTTGTGGTTGATAGAAATACTTGATGGTATACAACTGTCTGCAACTCATTTATATTAGATAAGAATTGTTGATATCATATAACTTTTAAGAAACATGTACACAAAAATGTAACTACGAATGTACAATTAGCGTTAAATATCATAAAGTTTGATAATGATTATTTAAAACTAGTGCCATTTTCAGCCACGTGACCATTACAATAACTACGTTTTCAAAAGTGGTTTACAAAAAAAAAACCCTTTCCAGCATTCGAAAGTTTTCCTTGCATTCATTTCATCTAATTAAGACTTTCGCTGGAACAACATTTAGTGAAGCAGGCGACTGTAGTCGAGGGGGACTCGAAGGCTCCCTTTTCAATAGCTACTACACCGAGGTGTAGGGGGCGCAACTCATTACCCTGGATCGCTTCACTTTCCCCTTGATACGAACTTTGTAATGATGAGTGTTAAGCAAGGAGGTATCAGCGAATTAATTTTTATTTTTTGCAGTCTTTTTGTCCTCATCTGGGTAGTTTTTGTTGTTTCTTCTCACTACGTTTCGGCCAAATTTCACCTCTGGCCTTCTTCAGGTGATTAACCGTGACCTTGGATAGGAATGTTGAGTCTTGTAACCGTATCCCCAGTAATGACTGCTTTCCATAGTTGTTGTCTATCGTACCACGTTTTTGACCAAGTAAACCTCTAGCCGGCTTGGGTAGGATTGAAACCACTATCTTCTGACAATGCTCACCTGGAACCGTAGAAACTCAACGCCTCTATACGCTGCGCCAAAAGCCCCGAAGAAGGTATCAACTACCATTTTTTAAGTCTTTGGTATGACTCTAGCTGGGATTGAACCCCGCTCTCGCGGGCCATTGAAATTCATCATTTCTGATTATTTTTATTGGAATGAGATTAGGCGGTAAAAATATTAAAGTGGGATTTACTTATTGAAATAGTTTAGGTGTAGTTGATGCTAAAAGGCTAATGGGTGAAGAAAATGTGTGTGCGAGTTGATATTTTTGATGGTTTAAAATAGAATCGTGATCTGCATTGCTACCCACCGTGTTAGGTAAATGGTTTCAAATCTCAAGTGTTTGTGAAGTCTTTTTTTTTTTTTTTTGCTCTAAGAATAATTTGGAACACACTGGGACACTCCATTTTACCAATGGGCATGAAAATAAACGTAAAATTCTAAAAATCTCTGATTGCGAAGTTGTCTTCTCAGATTGAAGAAAATTCGGATACAACCAAAATTTCAAAAACATAAAGTTTTTCGTATATAAAATCGTCTTTTTACTTCTACATCTTCGTTGACCAGCAAACAGATTTTAAACTCTACTTCAATAATAGGCAGACTTGGTGCATAGCCAGAAAGTTAATTTGTATGGACGATGCAAAGTTTTTTCAAATTTCAACTCAAAATTCCAATCTTATTAGATAAAGAAAATCGGCATTGATCTACTTAATGTAGTTGAGTATAAGTCGATCGTGTGACTTATTGGAACCTTAATTTGTCAAGCCTTATTTAGCAAGGGCCGTTTAACACAGCAGAAGTTGGCGAACTTTTTATGTTTTGCGGGATGTCTTCATGCCTGGCTGTGTCGAGTTCCTTCTTTGATTTTACTTAGATCTCCGTAATTACTTACAAACTACTTTTATTTCTTTTCAGCATAACTTTCACGTCAGTTTTAACTGTCTATGAATGATATACATTTCGGTGAGTGCATTGTCCACTTGTCTGAATAATTGCACCAAATTTTCACCCCTAATCTCTTCAACATATTACCTTGATTTTTTTCACCAGAGCAACTTGGTTCTTTACTGATATTTGCTTAGGTGTCACAAAAAATATTGATCAACATTCTGTGGGCGTTTTTGCCACCGTTTATTTACTGTAGTTTTGGTTACTTCCACTATAATACTTGGTATATTGTCTCGGGATAATGACAGTAAACTGATGATTCATCGCTTGTTATAGTGTAGGTCATTTTTCTGGATTATCTCTGTTTTGATCTTTGGGATCCAGGCAGAGAGAAACGCCATCTTGTTTCTGGTTGTCGTTAGCAAACGTAGAACAAATTTTGAAAACTATACACTGAATTATACTATATAATATTATAATATACTAGATAATGAGACTATACACAAGTAGAAATCCAAGCCAATCAGCGGAGGCTATCGAATACGCCGACTGAACCTCTGTAGAAGAGTGAGACCACTCCGAACACGTGTCCTGGATATGACACTAAAGAATCTGATAGTGAGGCTAGGGGACTTTTGGGGAATAGGAAGTTCTCCTTCACAGTTATTACTGTTATTACTCCGATATCCCCTCAGAGCCGAAGTGGTAGTACCTGTTAAGGTCCCATCTCTGCGTCGAATATTTCTGTTTAATCATTTATTCTGCCTGAAACCATTTAACAGTGAGCAAACAAATGACTTTTAAATTGAAATATTTCTATGACATAGCAATACCTGATGCAATTTAAAATAGTCCCGACCGCTTTCATCGTAAGTATAAGATAGATAAATATATACTAAAAAACCTTATCCCAAAAAATGATTTCCCTACCGATGACCTATGAAAGGTGCGAAAGCGCTCGGGACAATTTTGGTAAATTCATCCACCAATTCCAACCTGACACCAAGATACACATCAGGAAACTTGAAAAGAGTTTAGTAAAATTGTATACACAAAATGTGTGCTTATTATTTAATCAAACATGCTAAAATATATATATATATATATATATATATATATATATATATATATAAGATTTGGCATGAAATGATCTATAATAGTAGATATGCCATAAAAAAAAACAGCCAAATAAAAACTATTAAGTTTTCTAACTTTGAATATACTTGGGTAATTCAGACTGGTTTCCCAAACATTTAAGATCAGTCGGACTTGTCACATTTTCACTGTTGTTACGGTGTAAATTTCTGTGCGGAGTTTTTCTTTCATCTTCTATTATGCATTGATTTCATCCTTTGTTAGCACAACATTCCGAACACTAGTCTCCAACATTATAAGATATGGCATACTGGATGAACATACAAAAAAAAAAAACACTAAACTAGTTCCTAATTGTCGTGGGTTCGATTTCTAGATTATGACAGAAAATGAAGGTTTCTTCAGAAGTTCTTTTTTTGTTAATTATTCTTTGATAACCTCTGTTTTAATCTTTGAATTACCTGTAAACGGAAACAGCTATCTTGTTTCTGGTTCTTATCAGTTAAAACAATAGAAATTTTGAAACCTCTACACGAAATACAAAATCGAAAATCAATTTTCTCACAGGGATCTTTTGTAATTTCTAAAACCTTTTAGATCAATTGGCTGAATCACATTTTCTTAGGTTTTAAGTTGTTTGAGTTTTTCTAAAGTTTCCTTCTTATTATATATTATTTCAATTACTTCTAGGTTTATTCTCACCTAGATTGATAGTTCCTGTTACGTTTCTATTTATGGATCAAATAGATATGCTTGTAAATTATTTGTATTAGATATGAATATTCTCTATCTAATAACTATATGCAATTACTCTTTACAAACAACTACATAATAATATTTTACTGATTTTTTTTAGATAATCTCTGTTTTGTTCTTTGAATTACCTGTAAACGGAAACGCTACGAAACGTTACGAAATTCCTTAATCACTTCCCACAAAATAACCCCAGATTAGTTGAAATATGCATTTGGTTTTTCTTTCGCTTTTATTTTTTGTTTTTTCGTTTGGCTAAGATCCTATCCTTTATTTGTACATTATTTCGGATATTATATCATCTGGCTTTATTGAATATAGCCGAATTGATAGAAGCGCAAATTTCAATTGATAGTCCATATATCATGGGTTCGATCACTGACTTATGTACTATAGAAATACTATGCAGTTCAGTAGAAAGGCAAAACAATCTAAAAAAAATGAATTGATGTATTAAGAACTACATAGGACCGTGGATCAGATCAACATTTCTAAAAAGTTACCCTATGCGATAATTTCCCAGTCGGCTTGGACTGTAGAATACACCGACTGCTTCTCTTCAAAAGGGTAGGAACCACCACCACCACCATAACGAGTGTCCTGTATACGACACGAAACAATCTGATGATGATGTTCCAGTAATGCTGAGGCTTTAGGGAATGCAGAGTACCCATTCATTGCCATCGCTCCCAGGTTCACACTGTCCCGGTGTGGTAGCACCTAATTGGGTTCTATCTATGGTTCAAACTGAACTAAACTGCATACTTGTGCTAAACGGAATTGTTTGAAATACAACTGTTTTGTATGCTAAACTGAATCGTTTGGAATAGAACTTTTTGACTAAACTGATTAGCTTGAAATAGAATTTTTTTTACATATAAACTGTGAACTTATGTTAAAATGAAATGTTTGAAATAGAACTGTTTATTGAATAAAATAGATTTGGAATTAAATAACCTACAAAGGTTGATATGCCATTAAACCCGAACAAATAAACTGATGCAATAAATATCCGGAAGCCTGAGGAAAAAGCAGCTAAAGTATTTTATTAAGGCAAGGATAAAGAAACTGTTCCAAAAGATTCAATGCATAATAGTGAAAATTACAACTCAAAAATTCAAATGTATCCATACATTGGACACCACCTTTCCAGAATTCCGAAAATCTCTAAGTTCAGGATACTAAACATTTTTCCAAAGAACGCTTTCTACTGTATTACAAGATGCCATTAATGTTATCCATATCTGAATCACTTTTTATTCACCACTATATAAATAAACCTGTTATATCATTAATGATCTTGAGTTATTCCATCCAGAGTGAATATTTACAAAATTCACTGTAATGATTTTGCCATTTTCTGAAAATGTGCTGTTCAAAATAAAAAATTAAAAATTAACTATGTTTAGGAGATGAATAATTGGCGCGAAAAAAGAAATTATCTTTCATGAAAGATTTCTTCAAGCATTTTTCAGTTGACGTACAAGATTCTCTTTCCACCGCCAGTCACGATTTAACCAAGATATTGATCTTTTTTTCTGCAGCGAAACTAGTGAACAATTTTCAGGACGCCAGATTCTTTATTTTCTGTGAATCTGCCGCCATCATCATCATCATCAAGTCACGCTGACAGCATAGGTTTCCCTGACTCTTCCTCCCTCTCTCTCTCTCTCTCTCTCTCTCTCTCTCTCTCCATCCGTCTTTATCCTCAGTTGCCCCTGGCAGGTCCCCCAAATTACATTCAGTGTCTGCACAGAGCTGATGTAAATAGGTCCTTGTTAGTGGGTCAAAACAGGCACATCTATCTGTAAGGGTCCATTGAAAAACCTCGCTTTTGAGTTGTTCCTTACTTCTCCAGCAGGGTGTCCTCGTGGTGTAATGGTTAAATGAACTGCGGAATCGTAGTACGCGAGTTCGTACTCCAGTGGCGCTATTACGCTCACTTTCGGGCAAACACCCTTGGGAAAGGTATGAACCCCCTTATCCTCCCAGCTATGGGTTAAATGGTACTGCCACTGTTCTTCAAGGAGAATGTCTTTGGCATTAGATAACCAACAAAGGTTGATATGCCATTAAACAAAGAAACCAAACAAACAAAAAAAAACTTCTCCAGCAATGTCCTGCATCTTATTTGGGTGGTTTGTCAGATGAGAGGCAGCTCCCTCAGACACTTGCCAGTTCTGCATTTTTGAAGTCCAACCGCCGCTTATCAACCAGTTCTTGCAGTGGTGACCCCTTCGTGTCTGGTAGTTGTTTGGCTCAGTTTTAGCAAATTCCAAGAGTTTTTCTTCGTGTTTCTTCGGGGATCCATAGCACAGAACCAATCATGGACCATTATAGTTGCAACACCCTTTTTAATAATGGAATGGTGTTGTACACCTTATACGGAGCCTTGCAGAAGGTTAGGCCGTAAAAGAATTAGTGTCCAGTGGTAGTTCTCTGATGTTTGTGGAGGCAGTTGGAGCTGCTCAGGAACTGTGATTATACGTCATCAAAGACACACATATAGGTGCCGTCTCTTTATTAGATGATTTTTTGATTGTTGGATCCATATCATCCACAAACACCAGAAAGCAATGTCACCCATCATACAAAGTGTCACTATGTCAAAAGAGATCCAGAGCATTGATCCAAGAGTCATTCACTTCCTTCTGTATTCACCTCCCTTAAGGGATGTCTCTTTATTACCTAGGTTGTGTATGAACTAGAAATATACTACGGTGAACTCAACTGTATCTCATTTGGGAATAGGTTCAGGTCTCTCAGTGTTTCTACATGAATAAATCATATACATATATATATATATATATATATATATATATATATATGAAAGTGTGTGTGTGTGTGTGTGTGTGTGTGTGTGTGTGTGTGTGTGTGTGTGTAATATATCAACTTCACCTGCGATAGACCCGGAGGATATTGTTGAGAGCTACATCAATCCGTAGATAAATTCAAAAAAGTGATTACCGAAAAACAAGCAATGCTGTGATCAATGAAAAATAAGCATTGTGAGTGGGTTCTATGGGAGTTTTAAGACTATATAAGGTCGAGAATTTTGGCTGAAGTCAGTTCCCACAAGTTATTTCGACTCCTGCAGCTCCTTCATGCGTGTGAACTATTTCAGATTGCTCTCCCGCTCTACACTAGTGTTACCGTCGAAGAATAAAAAAGAATATAAAATTCTATTTTGATACGTACGTGTTCCTCGTTTGTCAAGACCCAATGGTAGTATTCCACACACACACACACATATATATATGTGTGTGTGTGTGTGTGTAAGAGCTTTATGGTTCTTATTTGCTCACTTAGTGAGTTAATGAGGGACCAAATGTTGCAGTATTGTTAAATTGTCTCCAATATCAATCATACACACACACACACACATATATATATAAGATTGTAGTGTTTCTGAACCTGGGTTTCATGCATTTTGCTCTGTTTGACGAATGCAAAACATAAAACCTAGTGTTACAGACACTACCATATTATATAATATTTATATATACATATATATATATATATACAAATATTCACCTAAAGGGATCTGAACCCCGAATGTTAGTACCCGCCTAAGTTAGATTACATGCCATGCCAACTTGCTATCACTGCAACTGGTCTCAACCCTTTTGCAAACCTTATCTCTGAAATTCATATATATCCATGCAATTGGACATTTCTTCCTAAATTCTAAAAACTCCGAAAACGTTTTTACAGAGAAAAAAAGTGATCGCTTTTTCTTAATTTATATTTCTAATTTACTTCATCTTGTTTCTGTTCATCACCAGCGCTGTTGGAACAAATTTTCCAGCAATGGATCGCTTGATCAAAATCTCCTCTGCAATGTATTGAACATACGATAACCCATCAATTCTTCAAACGTTTCTGCTGTTTTAATAACGACACATAGGGATAGGTTCAGCGTTTTTAAGAATGGTTTCTGAAATCAGACTCATTGACATTCATTCAGAACATCAGCTTCATCAACAATTGAAGTATTTGTTTTGGTCTTGATCATAGCACTGTCAATAAACTCTTATGCGCGATGGTAAAATTTAATTCAGGTCAATCAAAAGTAAATGTAGATTCTCTAGGAAATAAAGTCTGTAATTTCATATGTTATTAAAAATCATTCTATTATTAAAATAAAACTTGAAAACGAAAAATTTCGTCTCTCATATTTTCTTGATATTTGTGCACTAGTACATGTAATATAACCGGCTCATTGGCCTAGTAGGTAGAGTGTTCGCCAGTGGTCAAGGAGACCTGGGTTCAATCTCAGATCGACTCATACCAAAAACTTTTAAAATGGTACTTGATACCACCTTGATTAACACTCAGCAATATAAGGTACGTATCAAGGGTAAAGTGGAGCAATCCAGGAAAAGGAGTTACGCCCTCCCCTACACCTCGGTGTAGTAGCTATTGAAAAGGGAGCCTTCTGGTCGCCCTCGACTACGGTCACCAACTATACTTTTACTTTCTTTTACATATAGTATAGTCATCGACGACTACTATGTCGGTGATGGCTTATCGTTGAACGGAACAAAAAAACACAAAAATAAAAATCGCTTCAAGCATGAGAAACTTTATTTCTAAATTTCCTATATTCAATTTCTGAGGCCGTTGAAATAGGTGGAAATTGCTAACGGGTTCATTCTGCAGGGTAGCTTCTTCGTTTTAGAAGGAACCGGCTCTTCCTATAAATTTGAATCGTCTTTTATTAGGGTTCACGGAACACCAAAACCTCATTTCTACCTCTCTTGGATGACTTTTTCCAACCAGCCCATGCCACCATTTGATTACCGATTGAGTCTGGTGACTTCAGCAAATTATGGTTAACTACTGTTTTCAATTCAAGGTGTTATATCAAGCATATCTTGTAGCACCTTGATTACCGGACGAAATGTTTAACTTTGTTAATGTGTTTTTCTACTGATTACTGATTTTTAATGACTAATATATTCTCACCTCGGTACGATTCGCTTGCAATGTTGCACACACAAAAAATCGGCAAAAGTCCGTACGTCGTTCTATTTGCAAAATGTGTGTTTATTTCGCAAATGTTCGTTTGTACAAATGTGTACAGAAGCACCTGGAATTGACTCAGCTCGTCAAGTTCAAATCACGCACTAGGCTATTTTCGTTTCATTTCGTGCTCATTTGCTTGTGAAAATATAAATTAATCTCCTATATAGAGGAATATATTGTATGGTAAACTTGGTTCCGTAGCTTTGTTTGTAGGAAGATTCTGAATTCAAAACTTGCAGTAAAAGTCAGATAAGGAATCATTCCTAATGACTGGTTCATGGGATCTACTACATCTTACCGCATGTTGCTAAGAAAGAAAATGAATATTGCCATGTAACCCTGACATTGCCCTCAGATATTTCAATTTAAGGAACTACTTATGCCACTGTGACAAAGAGATTATTTCATCTGAAGATGACGAAGTTTAATGTGTGTGGTTATAGAAAAAGAGAACTATGCAGAAAGATGTCGATATATCTATTTATTTATACCCGCAATATATATATATACATGTTGATATATCTATTTATGTATACCTGATATATCTATTTATTTATACCCGCAATATTATATACATCCATGAAAGCTTACACCAACTTATATGCACCCAAACATGTTTGAATTGATTTTTTGTGTGAGTGTATTTGCGCATTTGCGCGGTTGTTTTGAGGCTATACGTAAATAGGAGGCAATTAATTTTGAATAGACTTAACATTTGAGGTCAAGAAAATGTCCCAGGTCGCTAACAAGAGGTCATTTTGGTAAATTGCCAACAGAAAACGAATCGGGATACCATTGAAAAAATACGCAAAAGATCGTTATTCTGGGAAAAAAAGATAAGCAGAATCGTTCATGAGGAATCGATTTTCAGGAACTGACATAGCTAAAGGATGATTGGACGAATTCTTTACTGTAAGCTTCTCAATTGGCTATTCGATTTAGGCAATGGGCTAAGAGGAGTTGTACCACCATTCTCTAGGTTAAACCTCTTTGGTATTTTCTTGTATCACTGGCTCCTGTGGTACCAAATATAAAATTTTACCCACGGTAAATTAATTCCCACTTAACCAGACACACCCACCAAAAAGAAAAAAACGGAAAACTGTATTTGTCGGGAGGGAAACATTAAAGCGTGACATTTTTAGCATTGATCATTATCATTCTATATTTACTCATCTGATGCATCATCAATTATTTAATTCATTACGCGTGAAAAAGATATAATATAGTTATCACCATCCTACAAAATAATATGAATTTTATTGAAATTGCTCAATCTAAAGAAACGTTATTGGTTGGAGATTTTTTCCTATCTCCAAATAAATTTGTTTCCGCTATTCAGAGAAGATGTTAAAAACTAGCGCATTCAGTGAAATGCAAATAAGAATATTTACTAGTAACAGAACTGCATTGTTTAACAGGGCCAAGCTCATTGGAAAATTCAAATAAAGCTTAGTGTGATTTAGTAAATCATACTCTCTCATTGAAATTAAGAAAATTTCGAACTGATTTGATTTTTCTACCATTTTAAATTATACTAAAATTTTAGGATAGAATAATTATATCTACAAAACGATACCAAATTTACTGAGATATGACCATCCAAAGAAAAGTTATCCACTTAAAAACTTCTCTCCCGCCAAATCCAGATTTCCTTTTCGTTTAGCGGGATATGTCTGGTATAGTGGAATGTGTTAACTGCTGGTAAAATTTTATTTTTTGGACCACATTACCCAAGGCTACAAGAAAATACCGAGGAAGTTCAACTTGAGGAGTGATGCATTTCCCTGCTTACCCATAGTCTAATTAGATTTGATTCAAACAGACCTCTTCCTAATATGTCAAGGGATAATTTCAGGCGCCAGTCTCGAGAATTTTACTTTACTAAAAGAACGTATTTGAGAACGTCCACATGGATAATGTCTTGTCGTTCTTGAAAGAGACCGGGTTGTACCAGAAAATATAGATTTGGTTACAATCCCGAAAACACAACAAAGTAATCAACAGAAAGCAAATTATTGCCGAAGAGATTTATGCTTGTGTTGGTAGAAATAGTAGTGAGAAATAAAAACAAAAACAAAAAAAAAAAAACACTATCATCACTAAATAACCTAATGTCACATAGAAATACTTGCAAATACTAACTCGTATGCGAGTAAATGAGTTGTATAGTTTTAGTATGGTATGATTAAATTATGTGTCTGCAAATCGTACATACGTGTAAACAGGCTTTGGCATTAAATAACCTGTAGAGGTTGATATGCCATTAAACCCAATCAACCGACCAACTAAAAGGACGTAAACTTTTACATCATTTACTTTTATTTATTCCCAGTGAATTTATTATTTATTTCATGTTCTCTGAATATAACATCAATGCAAATATGACTCTGTCGTTAAATATATCTCGCATATATTGACATCCTGATTATTTCTTTAGATTTCACGCTAATTCAATTGGAAGAACAAACCAGAGCAATTCTCCCCAATAAGACATCAACATAAAATAGGAATTTATTGACTCATGCCTTATAGAAGCTACGCAAGAGAAAATCAATTATTTCTTCCTGACCTTACATAAAATGATCAGCAATTTATCAGCTCCAGTTTTTTTATTCTACAATAAACGCTGACGAAATTGTGAACTTAAAATTGAAATCAAATGTTTATTGCTCCAAGGGGGCCATTGCTCGTCCTACAAAATAAACACGTAAACGCCATATTTTATGTTTTCATTACCATAGCAAAATATCCTTGAAACAAACTGATATATTAACTGACTGCGGTTAGAGTGTTCGCCAATCGCCCGGGAGACCTGGGTTCAATCCCAGGTCGAGTCATACCAAAGACTCAGAAAATGGTACTTGATGCCTCCTTGCTTAACACTCAGCATTATAAGGTACGGATCAAGGGTAAAGTGGAGCAATCCTGGGAAAGGAGTAGCGCCCTCCCCTACACCTTGGTGTAGTAAGCTATCGAAAAGGGAGCCTTCGGGTCACCCTCGACTATGGTCGCCTACTTTACTTACTTTCTCAGATAGTTACAGAAAGATAAAATACTATTTTAGTTAACCTGGAGGAAAAAACGCCCGGTTAAGCATTACAATTATATTATAAATCGAATACAGTGAGAAAAAAGATTCTGTTAATACAGTTGTTTTTTTTTATTGTGGCTTATTCTGGTCAGGGGCCGGTATGTGACACTTCACAATATGAAGTTGGGTTCTGATCTCAAAGTATCACAATATGGACAGCAGACGAAGACTTGGTTAGCTTTCAGTTCAATTCTATCTAACCATCAACTCCAAGCTCTGCAGGCTATATTCTTGTGAGTAAGTAAGGTGGACGGAGTAGGGACCCTGGCCTGGCTTGATCTGACCCAGCTCGCCAATATGTTCACCAATGGTCAGTGATGCACTCGTCTGTCTGTTCCTCTTGAATATAGATGGTCCAGGTTTCCGAAAAAGAAAACCGTTTTCGCCGCTTGTCTCGCCCCCAAAACATCCTCATTCACTGACCTCAGACTACCAAAGTCTTGATTTTTGTTGAAATATTATAAAAAGTTTTCATACCCATGGAGAAATCTTTCTATTTCTATTTCATCATCAATTAAAATTTGCTGAAATCCCTAACGTGTTTGTCTATTCTTTTCATACTACTATATGTATACGCATACACATATGGAGTCCACGTGGCGTTGTGGCAAACATGCTCGAACGCGACATCATGTTATATAATAGCAGAGGGATTTCGTTTTGTATATCATGCCTTTCGGTTTAGTCAGGATTAGAACCTTTCGGCTCAGTGCATGGGTTAGTGTTCACGCGCGCGGAGAGGATGTGGCATTCAGAGATGTCCAAATAAATACCCCAGATAGGGACTAAGACCAGGTGATGTGAGTGACATCATGCACAGGAAGCGTGGGCTGAGGATTTGGGGGATTTGAGAAAAGCAGTGAGTTGAGTTCCTACCTCCGAACGAGAGAGTCGAGATTCAGACCTGGGCGAGACCAGACGAATTTGTGCGCTACGGGCGCCGTTCGTTGGTTGGGTTGAGAGCTGACGATGTAAAAGCAGTCAGCATAGAAAGATTGTGTCTCTCTCTCCTCACCTCGAATAACCTTTAACTCAAAGGTAATAAAGTTTCGTACTTGAACCAATTTCGTGAATGTCGTGTGTTTCGGATTTTCTAAGTCCATTTCACACATCCGTGTATTATGTGGCTATGCAACAATCAGAGTATGTGAGTTCTACCTCTAGTTACACACTGGTCCAGTCGGCTTGAGCTGTAGAATACACCGACTTCATCTCTGCAGAGGATAAGACTCATCCAACGAGTGTTCTAATTATGACACTAAACAAGATTATGGTTAGACTCCTGTAATACTGAAATTTTCTGGAATGAAGAGAACCCCTTTATTGCCATCACTCCCTGGTCTACTCGGGCCCGAAGTAGTAACACCTGATAGGGTCCTATCTGTGGGTCGTATAGAACTAAACAGTATACTTATGCTGAAATAAATTGTTTTTAATAGAACTGTTTTTTATATTTAATGGTGTGTAAACGAAAACCTGTACTTACGTTAAACTGAATAGTTTGAAATAGAGCTGTTCATATTTATAAAAATGGATTTGGCATTAAATAACTTACAATGGTTGATATGTCATAAAACCAAACCAACCAACCAAATCTAGTCGCACTATTTCATTCATTTTTGAACAAATACCCCGATGAAAAGTATTTAGCTCTCTTATTCCCTCAGCTATGGGTTAAATAGTACAACTAACGGTTTTTTTACAAGGATGACCTTGGCATAACATACGAAGATTGATGTACCATTAAGCAAAGAAAGCAATAAGTATATACGCATCCAGACTCCTAAAGGCTCATAAATCGATGCACACAAAAGCACAAGTAGTGTTACAAAGCATACTGTTTCAATAATCTAAGTTTGACATAGAACGATGTTTGCAATATTTGATTTCGATTCATCGAGTTGGGTTTAATGATATTTTAATACGAAGCAGAAAGATTTTCCGTTTCGATATTCCTTCCAAACATTATTTATGTTTACTAAGAAAATATCTATTCTTTTTAAATGAATTTTAAATATTAGTGAGTACTAAATTTAAACATTGACATGGTAGTTGCCAAGTTCATATACCAAAGTAGCAATATCTCATCAACTGAAAGTGATGTCAACATACACCGAGATAATTTAGATGTAATAAATCACATGGAAATCTGATATCTGATAAAATGAAATGGGATTTCTTCCAACCTGTGATTGTGTAAATACTACTCTATTGATGCACCACAAAACGCATAGAAAAAAGCTATATGGGAACTGCACAAGAGTGCTACGAGCTGTTTTGAACAAATCCTGGAAGCAACACACTACAAAAGAATAGTTGTACAGTCCTTTACTTCCTATCACACGGACCACCCAAGTAAAACGAACAAAATATTCAGGGCAATGCTGAAGAAGTAAGGACAAACTCATAAGTGACGTTCACTTATAGACTCCTACATATGGACGTGCCAGTGATGGCCAATCAGAAATGATTTAAGTACATCAGTTAGTGTGGACATTGGATGCTATCGAGACGAACGATTTATGACGATGGATGATTGGGACTGAAGGCAAGAGAGAGGGTCGGAGAACTACGTGCCGTCAGTGCGATTTGATGATGGGGATATATAGAGCGAAATCATATGAAAATGTATATATTAAATTAATCTGAAATAGTACTCTGTCGGCGGGGCTTTTAATGCGCTGACTGTATCTCCTGTTGAGGGATAGTCTTCCCATCAAAATACATTGTCTCCAACATATGACACGAAACTGCATCTAATGATGAAGCACCATTTCTTGAGATCTGGGGATTGTGGAGTACCCCATCATTGTCATCACTCTCAGATCTACTCTCATCTGGAATTGTAGCACCAATTAGTGTTGCATATTGACCCCGGCCAAGCAGTCAAAATAGGAAATGCACCTGTGTAAATAACAGGTGCATCCAGTCGAGGAATATCAGGATATAGCCTTGACGGTGGACGGGTTGATTGCGTGCGATTTGTAACTCCCACAAGAATAAGGTGGACGCCGAACTATTATATAACTCGGTGCACTGGAAGTTCGATCAGTTGGAGATAAGATGCGGTAGAGAAAACCAGCACCCAGCAGTGGGGGCCCTCAGGACCCCCGATTGGTCAGTTGGAGATCAGACCAGTTGGAGAGAATAAGCTGGAATGAGGAACATGTCCCAGAGAGACTGGGCCCCTAGGCCCCCGGTTGAGCAGTCCAGGAGAACGGGAAAGAAACGCTGTTATGGCCATAAGAGTGGAGGTCAATATATTGCAGTTTTGTTCGGTCTCCAACTCCCTCTCACAGTAAAACCTTTCGTAACCCTTTCGAACCCGTTAGAAATAAAGTGAGAGGTAAAGAACTGTGTCGCTCGTCTTTATTGTGTCGTCGTTATGGTTCTACATGCATATGTATATGTATTATGTGGTTATACAATATTAGGATTCCATCAACGGGTCAAATAAACCCGCTTAAAACACATCCGTATTCGATAAGACCGTGCGCAAAAAAAAAGATCTCTTAGGAAACAACCGTCAAAAACTGTAAATATGAACGTATAATGAACTTAAATCTCTAACATCTTGGAATAAAATTGGTCAAGACGGGTTGACATGCCGTTAAAATCAATCGATCGTCAGTCATCTTTGAACAGTCAGAATGAATAGGTGAATAAGAATTGTTATCTATTCAATTTGTCCAGATTAGTCTTAAACTGTGTAACTGAACATCGACATGTGATAATTGTGTCAAATGTGCAAAATACTTTCTCTATTTCAAATCACATTTGAGTGTTAACGCTATCAGATGAAATACAGGATTTTATTAAACTTTGATTTTTAAATGAACTCTCTGTTTTCAATCTCAAAGACACCAATTTTATCTCAGCTGCTATCTTTGCTAAGAATACTTAAATTTGTCCTCCCCAATTAGTCATATTTTGACTGTCTTTTACACTGTTTCGTTTTTCAATAAAACGCGATGGAAAAAGAATTTGATTTAAAAAAAAAAGAACCTATATATGTTAACCTATCTATTCTGATCGTTACTGAATAAATAACAGCATACAAGAAGTACTTTTAATATTTAAAGACAGGGCATTTTTGTTTTTAAAAAATACTTCTTATTTTTTTAAAATAAAAATGCTTTGATGATATTCCAAGAAAACTCGAAAGTATTCGCAGATTTTTTCACCGATTTAACAAACGTTTTTTTCTTTAGAAAATTAAATAAATTCAGGCTAGATTATATTTGTTAATAATTCAACATGTTTCAAACTAAATTCTTTCCATGCAAAGACATTCATATATGAATGTAAGGTCTCGTGGGAGATTTTAAACAATAGTTTTTCTTCGATTTGCAACTCATACGAAATTTCATATCACGATCCGTGTATGGATATTTTCTGGTTGTCTCATGTTGATGTAATGGTTATCAATCTAGTATTGCAAATATTTATAATCGAAGATTTTTTTCGACACTTACAGGATATCCTCTGCCTGTGTCTTCATAGCAAATCAGAAAAGCACTGTAAATAACTATTGAAATATTTTATTTACATAGACCAGAATATAACGAAGTGAAATTGATACGGCTGCTAGAGATATAGACCTTTTATTTGCGAAAAAGAAGTTCTCATACACTTATGTGTGTGTTTAAAGAATATCTTCTTATCTGCAGAAAACGTCGATCTTACTGTGCCTACATTCTCCAATCAGGGAACCAGGCAAAGATAAAGACAATATATTGGTGGCAATATTCGAACATATGTTTGATAAACAGTCAAGAATATTACCAAGTGGAATTAATATTTCAGCCGACAAGACAGGTTTTGTTCAAAATGTGGCAGGAAAGTCACCTCTGACCAAACACGTGGGTGGGATTCCGGCTTCAATCCCCTCAATATTCTTTGGATAACTCGAAATGATTCGCTATCTTCCCACATTGAGTTTTTAAGATCCGCATATCGAGTCAAACGCTAATAGGAGTCGCCAGTAAGCAAGTAAACGACTGATACCTCACAATAAAAGAAGTAAAAAATAATTCGACGCCAAGAAACAGAGAACAAACACAACTTTGGAAAATAACAATATTTAGTATACATAAAAACAATGTCATTAAAAGTTCTTGCATAAGAGACAAGTTCTGTCAGAGACCGTCAGTTACCCGTATAAGGTTTAGTCTATCTTCGACTTTCTATACCCTGAGCAGTCTGGTATAAGCTAATCTTCACTGGGGTTTTTTATTGTCGTATCTTGGAAGGCTTCCTTCATTTTCAATAAATCAAGACAATTGAAAGGGTGTTATTACAGGTTTAGAACGACTTTCATGAACCAATCTTTTAGAAAATGAAGGTTGTCCGTCTTCAAAATCAGTTTTCGAAACGTTGTTTTTCTTTTTAACTGAGCCCGATTTGCACTGAGAAACCGAGAGAGTGATATTTTTGATTCGCTAGATAAATAACAAGTCTTCACATCGTGAAGCATTTCTTATCAAGCAATTACAAATGAAATGAAATCGATTACCACAGCCTGTCACGCACTTGCAATGACCTTTCTCTTACGAGATTAGTTTGGAGATGTCGCGTGACCTGTTCAGTCGTTGGTGTGATATAATGAGCCTTTCGTTTTACTGGCATCACTCGGGATGATTATAGTTATTGGGCAATATCATTATCTTCTCAAAGTTATAGGGTTTGATGATACCAGTAAGAAACTGCATCCGATGGTGAGACTCCAGTCCTATAGGTTTGAGGAATGCAGAGGGCCACTTCAAAATCATTACTTTCGGTCTACTCTGAGCTGTATTTGGATTTACCAAGGATTGTTTTTATTATTTCTAGTTATTTGAAACGATACGGCTGAGTGCAAATTGTTTGTATTTGGTGGTAATACTCGAAAAATAGATTTACTAGTGTTAAAAAAACCATACTTGAAACAATTGATTAATATCAAATAGAATTATTTAGTATTTGATCGTAATACCAGAAACCATTTGACTGTGTACGAATAGAATTAGTTGTGTTAGCAATACTTGAAACCATTTCACTGATGAATATCAAATAGAATCATTAGTGCAAGATAGTGTTGTGGGAGTCTTACCCATCTCACCATAATGGACTCTTCTCGCCGTTATTAGTACTGAGAAATTATAGCGCTGGATAACAATGCTTGAAATCATTTAACTGTGTGCAAACTAATGAGATCTAACACGTTAGAAAGATAATGTTACCAACACACCATGCCCTACAAATCATATATATATAAGTAAAGTTGGTTACCATAGTCGATGGTGACCCGAAGGCTCCCTTTTCGATAGCTACCACACCAAGGTGTAGGGGCGGGCGCTACCCCTTTCCCTGGATTGCTCCACTTTACCCTTGATCCGTACCTTATAATGCTGAGTGTTAAGCAAGAAGACATCAAGTACCATTTTTAAAGTCTTTGGAATGACACGACCTGGGATTGAACGCAGGTCTCCCGGGCCATTGGCGAACACTCTAACCGCTTGGCCAATGTCTGGTCATATATATATATATGATTTGTCATTAAATAACCCACAAGGGTTGATATGCTATAAAACAAAACAAAACCTAACGAAATATGAAAATGCATTCAAATAGTTCTTTATCATAAAGATCCACTGAAAGGATTTTTTTTACCATAAAAAGTTCACTGAAATGATTTTTTACCCGAAAATGCTTTGAAATTATTATTATTATTATAAAGATAAATGAGAAATTATTAAGAATTAGATTGTAGACATGGTAAGATTAATAAAAAATGCCAAAAATTCCTTCCGGTAACTGATGAGGGATTCGGAAAAGTAAACTAGCAACAAGAAACAGTAATAATAGAATTATAACGTCTTTTGAAAACATTGAACGCTCATTTTATTAACTGGCGTGAGAAAGATAGAATGAAGGAGATACCGATTACATGTAACTAGCAGTTTTGCATTCGAGACTTAGTTATCTCTCAACGATTATCTGATTTCTTTGATCCTTCTGTCTTTTTGACATCACCTTTCTCCTTCGAGCATCTGGTCGTTCGAAGGGCTTCCTGTTCTGTGTCTGGGTCTGCAGTTTCTCTTAAGCTGCAGAACTCTTCGGTTTGGGGGGGAATACCATCCAAATTATTTACATCACGCACACACACACACACACACACACACATATATATATATATATATATATATATGTATACCCAACCCTTATGTTAAGGAGTATGTGACACAAAGTCAATTCTGAAGTTGAATAGAACAGGTTTGAATTTTAATTTTTCCTTTTTTCGACTAGATGCCTAATCAATGTTAGGGAACTTAGTCTACCCTACTATTTACCCATCGCTAGAAAAAAGAGAATATATTAATTCATGATTTTCACAAGGGAATTAGCGACAAGTAAAGCGCAAAAAATCTGATGCAGAATTTGAACTTGAGTAGCTAATTTAATTTCCTTTGGGAATATCTGCTACGCTAATAGTTAAGTTCGCATATATATATATACATATATATATATAAACCTAGTGTAAGGCTTGAGGGAAAAGGTGTTGTAAATATTATAAACAGAAAATTGAGTGTGCATCCAAAATAATCAATGCAATTCTATTCCGGTCGAAAAAAAAATGATATTTATGTATGCCGTTTCACCTTCCCCTTTTGGGGGAGAATTTCGGGCGGGAGTCATAGAAATTTTCTGTAATCTGCGCCATTTTTCTTATTTTCTAAGCCGCTTGCATCTTTCCCCTTTGTGCTATCCTGATGAGATCATTATTAGAGAGTAAATTCTGAAATCTATAACCTTATTCGCCCTATCATCTCGAAATCTGGCAGTCAGAAGACAAAAGATATTTTTTAAATGAACTGAAGGGAAAAAATGCGAAGAAAATGCTTTAAATGTTTTATTTGTTTTCATTTGAGATTCTTATGCAAACGTGTGTGAAAACGTGTTGAGCTAAAAATGTATATTTCTTCAGATAGATAGATAGATAGATAGATAGGAATATACTTTTCTAAAATATGCATGCATATATGCCTGATAGAAAAAGGAGGAAACCTTTCATATTACAAAAAAAATAAAGTGTTCTCTTACTATATACGATCGTATTCATGTTTATCATGATTACTAATTTACATACATATGCATTTATCGATATGAACATATGAATCAATGTATATATACATATTTATATATATATATATATATATATATGTGTGTGTGTGTGTGTGTGTGTGTGTGTGTGTAAAATCCAAACGTAGAGTTTCCTGGGTAAGAAATGCCGTTCGGGAAAACAAGATAACTTGAAAAAAGCATCTTTATTAAAAAAAAAAAAAAAAAAAAAAAAAAAAAAAAAAAAACAGCGAAAACTAATATGCAGAAATATAAGAATGCTCTAAAATATACCAAAACGAAAAACAAAATACATTCAAGGTCAAATCAATAAAATCAGATATTCCGTCGAAGATAAACGCTTTTCGCATAACAGACAGTAAATGAAGTTCGTTGAAGGAAAAATTACCTTGAGATCAAAACGGAAAACTACCAGTCAAGAAGAAAGACTTCAGAAGTAGAAATAACATTTCAATAATTTAGTTAGAAAACCTCCTGAAATCATAGATAACCCTACTGAGGAAATTACTGATGTTCAACTGAACAACAAACTTGGACTCTTCACTGATCATGAACATAGTCATGAAAATAAATAAAAATAAAAAAGCTGCAGGTCTTGATATATAGAAGACAAAGAAAATTTGATGATATAGTTCTTCAATTATACAGCTTCATGGATAAACAAACCACGTTAGAGAAATAGGCAGCGTCATCTTCTTCCGGAAGAAAGTGACCTTACAATCAGTTACTTGACATGAATTACAGATAGAACTGTAAGTGTTTAAAATGCCCTGCTTCCTAACCGTATCGGACTCGAAGTTTAGAAAGGTCTAAAGAACATTCAGAATATTTTTTATAGAAATCGATCCACAACTTCTCAAATTCTGTATATGTACAAAAAAAAAAGACATTTGATTCCGCATACAGAGAAAAGATGGAGAAAATACTTTTAGCAAATGATCTTTGCATATAAACTTCAACCGCTAAAAAGATCTACATTTTCTTTTTATGTCATCATCATCATCATGTCGCGCCGCCAGCGCGGATATCCCTGACCCTCTCTCGCCATTTCTCCCTATCATTCATCGCCTCCGGCAGGTCTTCAGGGTTACATCCTGTGTCCTCACATAGTTGTTGTATGTAAGTTCGTGCTGGGCGTCCCACTCTTGCACATCCATATGTGGGGGTCCACAGGAGTACATCGCTTATGAGCTCGTCCTTGCTTCTCCAGCAGTGTCCTGCGTATCTGGTTCGTCGAACTTGTATAGTTTTCGTGATGGGGGGCAAGTGTCCGTATAGTTGGAGTCTCGTGGGATGTTGTCGCCAGGACTTGTTTAATACTGCTCTCAACATTCTTGTGTAATTTCCGTCCAGCCTCCTCTCCAGCCACTTCGTAAGCGTCCATGTGGTGCATCCATATAGCAGTATCGACACAACCGCTGCCTGGAAGAAACTGCGTTTCATTTTATCAGTTAGGTCCGACTTCCATATGATCGAGAGCCTATCGATAGCTGTCCATGCCTTCGTCAGTCGTGTGTCGATGTCTTTTTCGGTTGATGAGACGCTACTTCCTAGGTAGGTGAATTTGTCGACTAGTCTCAGAGAGGCTCCGTCTAGTGTGGCAATGTTGCCCGTTTGGTTGTAACACATATATTCAGTTTTGTTTGCATTGACATGGAGGCCAATGCCAGCTGCGGCTCGTTCCAAACTATGCAGTAGTGTCTCTGCTTGATTAGGCGTATTCGCTAGTAACGCCAAGTCATCAGCGTAGTCGGCGTCCGTGATTGTTTTTGCGGGGTACCTTTTGCTTCTTCTCTTAGTCAGCTCGAAGCCATTTTCTCTGATTTTGTCGATCGAAGTCCTAAGCACATAGTCTTTTTATGTAGAGGAAATATATTGTGAATTGAATTAACATGAGCAGAAAATCCGACGAACATTTACGCATGACATACGGAAACGCTGGTTAATTGGACGCGCAATTACCATGACTAGTTCATTTGGCGTCGCTTATGTGCGATATGGCTCAGTTGTAGAATTTCAGCACTGCAATCTGTAGTCGCTGGTTCGATCTCCAGTGGTCAAGATCATAGTATACACTGTTGATGTGACCTAATAAGATCGAAACAGTTATCCAGTGTTTTCGTGCGTACGTGTTCACCGGATTTTCTGGTCATGGTAATACAATTCACGCTATAATGATGTTCTTCAAAAACACAAAAGCAATACCCTTTGACTTTTTCGGTGAAGTCTTGCAAGGAGATATATTAGCACCGTTTCTATTAATAGAAATGGTGCGAACGTATATACTAATTTAATTTGATGTGAAGATTTTATACTACGAACATCGAGAGATCTAATGAAGTGTTTTCACACTAAAAAAAAAGTAAGAAGCAGATAATATCATAGAAATTATTACGGATGCAGACTGTTCAGATGATCTAATACTTCTAGCAAATACATCTTTTCAAGTCGAATGTCTTTTGCATTGCCTGGAGTAAGCGGGATATCAGATAAAACTGATGAAATCTGTTTTAATCAAAAGGGTGGCATCTTCTCACCAAATGACAAGCCTCTGAAATTAGTAGACCCGTTCACATACCTTTGTAGTAATATCTTATCTACTAAAAGTGATGTCAACGTACGCATTAATAAAGTATTGACTGCAACTAACAGTCTGATCTCTCAGATCAAATAAAACGAAAATTCTTCGAAGATGTAGTGCTGATTTAACAGGAAAAACTTACATTCATTAGCTCTATAAGGATACTAGATGCCGTCTAGATGACTTGCCAAAAGTGATTGCTGATATAGACGGATGACGAAAGAGAGTCAAGTGAATCCATTCGATCAGTACGCCGTAATGATGATGATGTATGTGTACTTATTAGTCTTATATGCAATACACTCAGTTTTTTTTGGGGGGGGGGGTTCGTGTATAGAATTGCTTTGTTTTGTTTCTTTGTTTAATGGCACATTAAATTTCGTGGATTATTCAATGTCAAAGCCATCCATATCAAAGAACAGTAAAGTCGTTGTTGGCGACTGTATTCGAGAGCGACCCGAAGGTTCTCTTTTCAATAGCTACTACACTGAGTTGTAGGAAAGGACGCTACTCCTTTCCCTGAATTGCTCCACTTTACCCTTGATCCATACCTTATAATCCTGAGTGTTAAGAAAGAAAGCATCAAGTCCCATTTTTTGAGTCTTTGGTATGACTCGACCTGGGATTGAACCCCAGCCTCCTGCGCCTTTGGCGAACACTCTAACCGCTAGGCCAATGGAGTGGTTCAAAGAACAGTAGAGGTACGCTTTAACTCCGAGCTGGACTCCATTAGGGTATTCATACTTTCCCCTTGATTATAAATCCCAGAGTAAACACGACTCGTGTTTGAACTTGCTAAATATTATGTCACAGTCCAGCACGTTAGCCACTGCGCCACGGAGGCACCACTCATGTATTGATTGCAGATTATGGTTGTTTTTACGCAGTTTGCATTAAATTACGAAGGAAATACATGAAAACAAATTTTCTCAGAATTGCTACCGCAATGTTTTTAGAATTGGAAGATTGTCGGTCTGTTCATTTATTTATTTATATAGATTTTCCCCTGTGTTTTCTCCAATATTATACACCTCTCTCAAATTAAAAGAAAAAAAATCACTTTTTATCTATTTTCTATCTTCTAACAAACAATTTCAGATGTATGTATGTATGTATATATGTATCTATCTATCTATCTATCTATCTCAGTCTATTCATATCTATCTATGTATCTATTTAAGCCTCTTCCAATATATATATATATATTTATATATATATATATATATATATATATATGTGTGTGTGTGTGTGTGTGTGTGTGTGTGTGTGTGTATACGCGTCGTTCAAAAAGATCTAAACCTCCTCCAGAAAGAAGCTATAGCTAAACATTTTTCTTGTAATACTCGACCACTTATAAAACTAGCAAACTAAACCAGATCTCTGCTTAATTTTTTGGGCATATGAGTCCCATCCAAAGTTGAGAGGTACACGACAAATCCAAAATCTGGGTGAAGCTGGGGATTTCGTAAATGAACCTTCGATATATATAAATATGGTGCGGAAGCAAAATATAGAATAATTTTTAAAACTTTATTTTTGTCTGGTTAGTTCAATTTTTGGAGAAAAAAACGCGATGAATTTAAATTTTCATGATTAGTTCTTTTATTCACGCACTTTCTTTTACTCAATATAAGCTAGCAAGAAAAGAAACGACAAAGAATCTATGGTTTCCTTAACGCCGAAACCAAGCCCCCCTCCAAAAAAAAGAAGAAATAACTGGAGTTTCTTTGTCAACCATAAACAAAACAAGCAAAAAGATTTCTTGCTGAAAAAGACTTTTATAAAAAGGGGTGTGGGGGATTAAACAATAAACGAAAAGAAAACTTTTTATCTGCTCTCGCTACGGTGATTAAAAAAGACTCCACAACGCCAATAAGAAACCAGGCTAATGAATTGAAATCCACGAAAAAACTCTGCGGACAGTGACTAAACAATATTTAAGTCCAGACCTTAACCCCCTTGATTTTGCTATACTGGGCGTTTTAGAAAGCTAAACAAGTGCAACTTCGCATCCAAATATTTTGGTTCGCTTAAGACTCTGCTATTGAGGAGAAATGAAATAAATTGTCTGAAGAATTTATTTTGAAGGCATACAAATCGTTTCGAAGGCGTGTTGATACAATAATTTAAAAAAATGTGGGCCATATTGATTAAATATACCTCTGTGTGTCTATCTTCTTATTTTGTTGTTTATTAAAATTAATCTTTTTTTATGATAGAGTTGTTTATTTTCATACTATAATATTCCTAATTTTGCTTCTGCACCCAGTAAAGAGAGAGAGAGAGAGAGAGAGAGAGAGAGAGAGAGAGAGAGAGAGAGAGAGAGAGAGAGAAAGTCAGAGGGAGTGAGAGAGAGATAGATTGAAAGAGAGGGAATTTCTCCTTTATTAATGAAATACGATATTTTGATTAATAAATCAAACTTTATATATATATATATATATATGTGGGGGGGTGTTACTGTATTTAGCCAACAGCTGATAAAATAAAATTGGATTTCTTCTAAGCTGAGGTAGTTAAGTACTACTGTATGGATACACCAAGTTGACTCTAAAAAAACGCATCGAAAGCAAGAAAGGAGCTATGCAACAATGCTACATGTTATTTTGAACAAATTTGGGATCAGCACTCCACAAGCAGCATCTGTATGGCCACTTACTTCCCGTCTAACAAGCTGGCCAAAGAAGAAATGCTGGACACTGCTAAGGAAGTAAGGACGAACTTATAGTAGTTCAACTAACAGATGCTCTACAGTTGGTCAACAAGCAAGGTCCTGTGAGGTCACTGGATGCAGTCTAGAGGACCTGCCGAATGCAATGGACGATAGGCACAGATGGCTATAGAGTGAGTTTGGTGTAGGTGTTTTTTAACGGAGTTGTTCTTCTTATCAAGGAGGTTTAGCGTTTTAAATTTAGTGTAGTAGAGGATAAGTTTTATTTGTTTTTGTTAGTTATTGCTTGTACGTCTAATTTGTAGTTATATTGCATTTTTTTCAACCGGACGTTTTAAATCAAAACGCTGAAAACGTTCCAACCGACAACTTCAAAACAAAATTTTACAAATAATTAGAACAATAAAAACTCAATCAACTCAAAACTACACAACCCTTGATGACGACCAAAATTATGGTCAAAAACGCTGGGGCAGACGATATGGGACAATTCCTTTACCATCGAGATCCCGACACAAGAAAAATAACAAGAAGATTTTTAAAATTACAATTAAAATAATTAAAAAAAACAGTGTTCCATCGTCTTTAACAAAACATTCTGGGAAAAAATAATATATATATATATATATATATAAAAGGAAAATTAACAGAAACGTTCGGAGATCATTTGGTTTTCATGTGTATTTATTTTTTTGTGACGGTTGTCTTTTCATACATTCAAAAGTTTTCATGATTTAGAAATAAAAATAAATCTAATTTACGCTTTTATATAAAGAATTATTGATGCAGATATCGATACTCAATAATTGCAATGTGAGAAAAATAAAATTGGAATTCTGAGTATATATATATATATATATATATATATATATATATATATATATATATATATATATATATATATATATATATATACCTTGGCAAGGTGTTTTGTTTTCTTATCGTAAACCAACTATTATGTGTAGCTGATTAGTTAAAGTAAAACATGTATGTAAAACATTAATCTTAAAGCTCTTCTTTTGAAATCCTGACGATATAATGAAAAGCTAGCTTTCCTAGATGGAAGTTTTCTCTTCATCTTCAGTAAACATAGTCGTACGAAAACAACACACAATCAAATCAATATGATATATTTATATCTATCTCTTTCATGCAGATCACATTAAATGCACCTATAATCGACCCCAGATAAGACCAGTAGTAAATATATGTTTCCACAGGTCTCTCTCTCTCTCTCTCTCTCTCTCTCTCTCTCTCTCTCTCTCTCTCTCTCTCTCTCTCTCTTTTATGTCAGCAAAATAAAGCATACTACCTCGTTAGATTCTTTGAACGTTTTGTTCGTCTGTTTAAGTAGAAAATAAGCCAATTGAAGAAGGGTTGTTTTTTGGCAGGGGAGGGGCTCTTCGTTGTGTGTGTGTGTGTGTGTGTGTGTGTGTGTGTGTGTGTGTGTGTGTGTGTGTGTGTGTGTTTCTCTTTTTTCTTTTGTTTTCTCTGAGGGAATATGTTCATCTAACAGAGTTTTATTCAGAAGTTCCAATCTCATTGAAGACACCAGAAATTTTCTTTCATACTCCCTCTTGTTTAAATACCCTCTTATACTCTAATTAGAAATAGAATAATTAACCCCGAGTCCTCATTTACTTCACTCTCTCTCTCTCTCTCTCTCTCTCTCTCTCTCTCTCTCTCTCTTCTCTCTCTCCCCAAGTTTCTGTACGATACGATAGATTCATCGCAGTAAATTCATCCTATGGTAAATCTATCGTAGGTAAATTCATCATATCAGATTAATTGCTTTCATATAGGGTTTGCTTAGCCCTAACCCTTTAGTTCCTTTTATCAAATTCTTAAAAGCAATGATTGTTTCTGGGTTTAACCATGAATAATTTATCTGCGATAAAATTTACTATTGAAAGAATTTACTGCGATGAATTTACCGAACACGTTTTTGTTCTTGTTAAATCGATAATTTGATAGCAGAATGTCTCTCTTTAATAGAAGAAAAATACTCATATAGAGAAAATCAACTTGCTGCGACTAGAAACGTATGACTCCATAGAATATATTTACTCAGAACAAGATACCTGATAACACAGAACCGCTGTAAAATCATCATCATAGTCAAGACGTGACGAGGGCATGAATTCCTTTGATTCTTTCTCGCCAACCGTCCCTATCTAGTTATGATATATCAAAAAATAAATAGCACAAAAGAAATTATCCTATTTGTCTTATAACTTTTATTCATTCTTATAAATATATATATATTTATATATAAATGTGTGTGTGTGTGTGTGTGTGTGCGTGTGTGTGTGTGTGTGTGTGTGTGTGTGTTAAAGCAATTAGAAAAATATATTTTTCTAACATCGAAATTTAGCAACTGAATTCACAATCAATATCCATATGGAAAATCGATTGACAAAACAAAATTTAATTTATCCCAATACAAAAAATGAATCAATGTGTATATCACAACTAGTCAAATTTTCAGATAATAACTCAATAATTTTCACTTTCATTTTTTCATTTTGTGTCATTAGATCTTTAAAAAAAATTGCTTTTTCATGGAAAAGATCTGTGAATCCATTTTTCTAATTTAATCAACTTTTCAATTTATTTGAAATGAGAGTGTAATGTTGAATGAATTGAATTCAGTTTTGAAGTTAATTTTTAACAGGCAAATCACTATTTCGGTCGTTAAACGACTTTCTCGTTGCCTGGCTCTTGATATCTAATCACTTTTTCTAAACTTATAAAATTATCTTCGATGATTTCTTTTTTTTTTTCTTAAACAATCATACCCATAAAGATTTATGAATACGTCGAATTACTTCTGCAATCATATTGCCTTTTCTATATTCATAGCGTATTACAGTTCTCAAATGCAATTTAGATATTGTTATATTTTTTGTTAATTGATTCGTATAATAATTTCATCTCTTATTAGTTATGAAATCATAGTACAACACATACAAGCCTTTTTCTTTCACAATTAAAACATTTTAGAATATAGAAAATTATATGTAAATACGTAATTAAATGAGGAATATATTGACAAGTGACGAGATGCTTGGGTTTATTTATTGATACAGTGATATATATATATATATATATATATATATATATATATATATATATATACAAGGATCATTAAATAGGCTTCCAGACTTTTTTTGTATGGGCACTTTTATTGATGGTACACACATGAAACTCAAGTCCCCATCGAAGTGATTTCCTCCGGCTGCAATACACTTGTTGTACCGTTCCAACAACTTCTGGAAGGCCCCATGGAAGTCATCTTGTGTGAGTGTGTCAATGACCATCGTCACAGCCTCTTTCATCTCCTCAGTTGTCTCATAACGACAGCCTCTGAGCTTAGGGAATAACCAAAAGTCACAGGGAGCAAGGTCTGGACTATAGGAAGGGTGAGGAAGTGTCTTGATGCCCATTTTGGTCAAATAGTCTGACAATGATGGAGTTGTGGACTGGTGCATTGTCCTGGTGGAAATGCCACTGACCCGATTTGAAGAGTGCTGGCCTTTTCCCTAGCAATCTCTTCTTGAACTCTCTTAAAACCTCAACATACTAATGCTAACCCTAACCCTAACCCTTTGACCAATCAAGTCTGGTGCATTGACTTCCTTACCCCATCCCACACCTCTCATCATCCCACACAGACTCCCAGCCTTCCTTGAATCTCTTATGCCACTCAAAGACTAATGCTCGATTCATGCAAGATTGTCGAAAACCAGTCTGAAGCATTCCATACATTTCTGTGGCATTTGTCCAAGTTTAAAACAGAGTTTTATTGCATATCGTTCTTCTAAAGAGTCCTCACGTCCAGATTGCATTTTTGAAATTCACCAGCTGTGACAATCAAGCTTTAGTAGGGTGTATTCCAATTCCTACTGTAGCTGTTCATTTGAACTTGAAATCATAAAAATTGGTCAGTCATCTCATAAGATGTATAGCAATAACATATTGCATTTTCAAGAATCTACGACAATTTTAAATGCCTGCACAAAAAAGTCTGAAAACTTATTGAATGTACCAAATATATATATATATATATATATATATAGACAGACAGAAAGACAGACAGACAGACAGACAGAGACCCCAAAAGACAGTGAGAAGCACTCGATGTAACCAGAAAGACTATCATTGAATACCTTCATGAGAATAACTGCTTTCTTGGACTGATTGAGAATTATTTATGTGATTCCGGTAGATGAGTTCATCAGATTGCGAGAAACATTTACCTTAGATTCACACAAAACTCAGGGGTCCGAATTTTTATGCATACTTTCTCTCTCTATCTCTCTTCGTTATTCTCTCTCTCTTCCATAAACCCTATATATATATATATATATATATATATATATATATATTAGCGTCTCATCAACAGAAAACGACATCGACACACGACTGACGAAAGCATGGACGGCTATAGATAGGCTCTCAATCATATGGAAATCAGACCTGACCGATGAAATGAAATGCAGTTTCTTCCAGGCAGCGGTTGTATCGATACTGCTATATGGATGCACTACATGGACGCTAACCAAACGGCTGGAGAAGAAACTTGACGGCAACTACACAAGAATGTTGAGAGCAATATTGAACAAGTCCTGGCAACAACACCCCACGAGACGCCAAATGTACGGCCACTTGCCTCCCATCACGAAAACTATACAGGTTAGACGAGCCAGACACGCCGGACACTGCTGGAGAAGCAAGGACGAGCTCGTAAGTGACGTACTCCTATGAACCCCCACATATGGCCAAGCAAAAGCAGGACGACCAGCCCGAACTTACATACAGCAGCTATGTGAGGACGCAGGATGTAACCCAGAAGACCTGCCGGACGCGATGACTGATAGGGAGAAATGGCGAGAGATGGTTAAGGATATCCGTGCTGGCCGCACGACATGATGATGATGATGATATATAATTATTCAGATATCTAAACACCATCTGGCCTTTTTAGAGGCTATTGCTACTTCGGTATACTGCCCAACCTTGAGCAGGCTGAGAAGACGATTTGACACTCTTAGTCTTTTGAAGAAATCGGGTGGGAATTGTGGAGTTGAGGGGGGTGATTTTTTTAAAATTTTCCCCCCACTCCCACCTCGTGGTTTAATATCTTTATTTTTTAAACGGGTCCGGTGCATTTTGTTGAAAACCCACCGGACGAAATAGTCCCTCCAATTTCTTTTTTATAATTTTAATCATTTTATAAATATGATTCCGGAATATATTGTCACGATAATACTCACACGCACGCACGTAAAACACACATATATACACACACACACACACACACATATATATATATATATATATATATATATACTTTTATATACGGCGCGTGTGTGTCTATTACGAAGTATGTGTATATTTTAATACGCAAGCACGTAAATATATAGCTGCTTACTCATTTAATCAAATATAGATGTGTGTGTGTGTGTGTGTGTGTGTGTATGTGTGTGTGTGTGTGTGTGTGTGTGTGTGTGTGTGTGCGTGATGTTTTATTTGCATTTTTTTGTTTAATGGTTCGGTTTCTTTGTTTAATTTCCTGAGGTATTTAGTGCCAAAGCCATCCTTGTAAAAAATACCAGAGATACAAATTTAACAATTGCTGCGAGTGGAATAAGTGGTGCGTGCCTTTTCCCGGGATTATTAGTCCAAAAGTGAACATAATGGCGCGAGTAGATTTCGAACTCGCTTACTACGATGTCACAGTCAAGCACATTAGCCACAGCACCACGATAACTCACTCTCTCTCTCTCTCTCTCTCTCTCTCTCTCTCTGTACCACTTTGTATGTATATGTTTATGTGCTGTGTATATGTGCTAGGTTTGGAGAAATGTGTCTTTTTTATGACATACGATATATACACAGATATGCTTTTATATTTTAGCTGGGAATGTAATTTCCTGTTTTGAGCATTGAAAGATATTGGTACGACTGTTGAATATTTATCGCGATATGTGCACGTGTAAGATTGTTATTTAACAAAAGAGTGTATTGACAGTTATATTGAAGGATAGATTGACTTATAGTTTGATTCCCTGGTTCAAGTATATTCTCTTTATGCATCTTTAATTTCGTGTTTTGTTTTATCGAAAATAAACCCGAAGAAAAGATAGCGATAAATTGGAGGGGAAAAACAATAATGGATACGAAAGAGATCAAAAAGTTCAACAAAATCATTGAAATAAAAAAAAATGAGTAGAAAAACTGCTTATTGAAAAGAAGAAAGGTTGTAACTTGGCAAAGAAATGACATTTCATGAGGTCTAGGAATGATTCCTAAACCCTAAATTTGTAATCAGTCATTCGTATTTGAACATGTAAATAAAAGAATTATATTTTTATAACCTCTCTGATAAAATAAAACGAAAATTATTCCGAACTTTAGCCGTGTCAGTATGATTGCATGGCTGCACCCCTCAGATTTTAAGGAATGTCTAAAGAAAAAGCAACGTAGGAACTATACAAAGATACTGTGTGCTTTTGTCAACAAATCCTGAAAGCTTCACCTTAGAAAATAGCAGTTGTACTGCCACTTACTTTCCATCGCATAACTCATTTAAATAAGACGAACAAGACATGCTAGATACTGTTGGGAAAGTAGAAATAGATTCATAATCGATGTTCTCCGATAGACTCCTACACATGGACATACGTTTATTGGCCGACCAGAAAATCTCACATTCATCAGTTCTATACGGACACTGGATGTCATTTTGAGGACTTAACAAGAGTTATCGCCTTGGACACTGATGACGAGAATCGATTCTGTCAACACTCCTTGATGATATAATGTATACAAAATATTTGACAGCATGCATAAAGCCGAAAATATTAATATATATATATATATGTGTGTGTGTGTGTGTGTGTGCATACAGATTTAATGTATATTCAACAACTTTTCAATCATTAACCATTTGATAAAAAGAAAAGATAAGGATCTTTTGGGTAACTTTTTAAACTTACAATGTTTATTCATATTTTTTAGATAAGCAAATTTATGTGACATAACGGTAATAAATAGACCTTCGGACCCTATTGTAACCCTGATGTGGTAAAATTTGACGAACGAAAGAAACTCTGTTTAATTATCCAAAGGTTTATTTACTACTATGATTTGTAGGTAGTCGCCGGGAGAAAGAAAGAGAGTATGTAAGCTGAGACGACAACGTTATCTAGTCAAGGACAAACAACATAGGACTGTGAGAAAGAGAGAGCGAACACAGATCGTGAATTTTTTTGCTGGCTTATTTTTATTTCTAACACGCTTGTCCTCTGAGTCGCGTCTAGTGTAAGCACCCATTTGGAGCGCATCTCCCAAAAAATAGAACTTTTGCCTCCTCATTTCTTCGCGACTGGTGTTTAACTGAATGTCTTTACCGTATCACATCTTGCCGTCAACTGCCAAAAAATGACCCATCCCTTCCTTTCCGCCATGTGTCGACAGAGGAACATCCGCTTCTCTTAGCTCGATACTTGCATACAAGAATTTTTTGGTACCTCCAGTTTTCTCAAGTAATTTTTAACTACAACAAGAGCCTTGGCCGGGCCGCTCGGAGACTATCTGTTTTTTTTATTCATCTATTTTTCTCGATTTCAATTATCTATGAGCTGTTCAATTACATTACATTTAGGCATGGGTATATCTTAAGCAGAGGTTGACTTCAATTGATTTAATTGATTACTTTTGTCTCATTAGTTTCTTCGTAGTTCAATGTTCAAAATTTTATAAGGAGAGACTCAAGGACGTTGTCACTATACTAATACGCCTAAATTATGACATTACTGGCTCGTACGAGCTTAGCGTTACAGTTATGGTCGTTGGAAATAGAATCGGTGACCCAAGTTCAAATCCTGGACAAGGCTTGTGTTTCATTTCGGACTAATGCTCTTGTGACAGGCACGAATCTATCAATTTATTAACCCCTTTAAATCAGGTTGCACCTCTAGTCGTGACAAAGGGATTGAACAAATAGATACATGCTCGTGTGTGTCTGTAAAATAATACAATTGATTGGTTTCAGTGATATGCATAAATCTTACTATTTTGAGACAGATTATTGATGAATAATGAATTTGTCAGAAATAGCAGCGAAAACAATGACTTGATAAAGTCTAACACGCTAAAGCACATTCCAAAATAAAACTGCATTTCTGTTTATGCTTCTGAGTTGGGTGATTTGCTGTTGCTATCAGTATATCCTAGATGTCAGTAGATACGTGCCATAAGCTCTTAGAGCATTTTGACCTAGCTAAAAAGTACATCGCTCAGTTTGATCAATCCCAAAAGTATAGCTTTCAATCGCGATTTTGAATCACGCATTTAAAAAAGCTAGATTTTTCATAAAAGATGGATTTGGCTGGTTAACTTGAATTTCACTCGGCTTGAAACTCGCTAAAAATACTGGAGTCATCATTTAGAAGGATCTTGAAAATATCCTCATATATTTTCTCAAAGAATGACTGCATTCAAGTTTGAATTTGGCACATTTGATTGGTGTTCTTTTAAAAAAAACAGATAAGAATTCATAAAGACCTCTTATAGTATATCAATTCTGAGATATTTATCGTTCGTTGTTTGCTACATCGTTTTGCTCATTCTCTTTATATATATTTATATGCATACAGATGTCAAGCAATAATCTCGTAGTTTGACATCTAGTGTTATCCTTGCTACTAGAATTGTCTTGGGATTTATCTTATTTCTAGCACATCATCAAATTAATAGAATATGTTGATTCATTTTCATAAGAAGAATAAATATAACTTTAGATCAATCTTGGAACCTGTTAATTTATATTTTGCAGGTCTTTCTGATTTTCTCAGCGTAAATAATAAAAGATAATATTTGTTTGTCTTATTATTAAATATGCAATGATTTCTATTCTTGTTCTCAGCACAAATATTTTAGCTTTGTACAGATTGCTCATACACCTGTCTCACTCTCTTTCTCTCTCTCTCTCTCTCTCTCTCTCTCTCTCTCTCTCTCTCCCTTCCTCCTTCTCCTCCCCCTCTCCCTCTCTCTCTTTATTTAGATATATGTATATGTATATGTGCGTGTGTGTGTGCGTGTAATCATGTGTTTGTGAGTATGTGTGAGAGAAATTTTTTAATATATCTTAATATAAATTAAGTAGAGAAACTTAATTTTCTATACATGTAAACAAACTTTAAACTTGGTCACTGATCACTATATATATCATATATAAGTAAAGTTGGCGAAAGTAGTCAAGGGCGACCCCAAGATTCCCTTTTCAATAGTTACTAAATTGAGGTGTAGGATAGGAAGCTACTCATTTCCCTGTATCCACTTTACCTTTTAATGCTGAGTGTTAAGCAAGGCGGCATCAAGCACCATTTTTGAATCTTTGGTATGACTCGACCTGGGGTTGAACTCTAGTCTCCAGGGTCATTGGTGCTCAAGTCTTCGGTATATATATATATATATATATATATATATATATATATCATCATCATCATCATCATATCGTGCTGGCAGCACGGGTATCCCTGACCCTCTCTCGCCACTCCTCCCTATCGTTCATCGCCCTAGGTAGGTCTTCAGGACAACAACCTGTATCCTCACATAGCTGCTGAATGTACGTTCGTGCTGGTCGTCCTGCTTTTGCGCGGCCGTGTGTGGGGATCCATAAGAGTACATCTCTTATGAGTTCATCTCTGCTTCTCCAGCAATGTCCTGCATGTCTGGTTCGCCTAACTTGAATAGATTTCGTGATAGGGGGCAGGTGGCCGTACAGTTGGTGTCTTGTGGGGTGTTGCTGCCAGGACTTGTTGAGGATTGCACGCAGCATTCTTGTGTAATTGCCATCTAGTTTCTTCTCCAGCCGTTTTGTTAGCGTCCATGTAGTGCATCCATATAGCAGTATCGGTGTGACCGCTGCCTGGAAGAAACTGCGTTTCATTTTATCGGTTAGGTCTGATTTCCATATAGTCGATAGCCTATTGATAGCTGTCCATGCTTTCGTTAACCTCGTTTCGATGTCCTTTTCGGTTGATTCGACGCTGCTTCCTAGGTACGTGAATTTGTCAACTAGTTTAAGAGGGGTTCCTTCTAGAGTGGAGATGTCCCCCGTTTGGTTATAGCACATATATTCCGTTTTCTGTGCATTAACATGGAGGCCTATGCTTGCTGCTGCTCGTTCCAGGCTATGCAGAAGTGTTTCGGCTTGGTCAGGTGTATTTGCCAGTATCGCTATGTCATCGGCGTAGTCGGCGTCGGTAATTGTTGTTGCGGGATATCTTCTGCTTCTTTTCTTCGTCAGTTCGAAGCCATTCTCTTTGATTTTGTCAATCGATGTTCTAAGTACGTAGTCTAGACAAATGATAAAGAGATACGGAGCCAGCGTGTCCCCTTGTAGTACTCCTGCTACAATGTCGAAGTATTCTGTGTCTCCATCTGGTGATCGTACTTTTACTTTAGTGTTTCTATAGAGAATCGTTATTGCCGCTACGGTTTCTTTAGGTATGCCGTACGCTAGTAGGATTTGTTCCATCTTTCCTCTGTGAATGGAGTCGAAAGCCTTGGTAAAGTCGACAAATATTAATGTCGCTTGTAGGTTCTTTGCCCGTACACCCTCAAGGATTCTGCGGATGGTTAGTATTTGTGAGGTCGTAGATCTATTTCTTCGGAAGCCATTTTGGTTTTTTCTAAGTATGTTGTCGATTTTGGGTTCTATGCGGTTTCGTAGTAGGGCATTGTAGATTTTGGCAGCTATGGATGTAAGTGTTATGCCTCGGTAGTTTTTGGCTAATCCGAGGTCCCCCTTTTTAGGGAAGGGGAGTATGCATCCCTTCGTCCATCTATCTATCGGATTTTGATTGTATACTGCGTTGCAGTGTCGGAGCAGTATGTCGTCGAATTGTCTGGTCTTCCATACTTCCGGGGGAATTTCGTCCAGTCCTGCAGCTTTCCTATTTTTAATTTTTCTGAGAACCGAGTCGAGTTCTCCTTGTGTGAACGGTCCAAGTTTAATGTCTAATTGTTTGCTAATTATTCTGGTGATTGGTTCATGCGTTATTTTTGGTGGGTTTCCAAGTAAGTTTTCGAAGTGCTGTTTCCACAGTTTTATTCTTTCTTGTTGGTTTGCTGCTTTAAGTTTTGCTTTGGCTGTGTTCTTTCTTCTGCTCACTTCGTTTATTGTTTGCCAGGCAATTCTAGATTGTCTATCTTCTACCGAGTCTCTGATCTTATCTATCTGATTTTGAATGTATTCTGTCTGTTCCTTTATATATATGCCTGCTAATTGATATTGTGCCGTTTTTAGTTTTAAGGCATTTGTGTTTGTTGGGGTTTTTCGATAGTTTTTGGAGGCTGTTTTCACTAGTGCACGTTTTTCTCTCACCGCTAAGGTTTCCCATGGGACTCTATATTTAGTTTTAATTTTTGTTGGAATGTATTTTGCTGCTGCCTCAAGGTGTGCATTGACGAAATTTTCGTATTCGTCGTTTGGTGTACTTTTTTCCGTCTTTTCTTGTAGTGTTTCGAATCTGTTTCTTAATTCTAATGCATACTTATATATATATATTCCAATGCTATTTTAGTTTTTACTGTGATGGCACCAGTCAAAAATTAAAAATGACATCTTTATTATATCCTACCACAATATCCTTATCCGACAGCTAAGAAGTTATACAAAAAGTAAAAATCTAAAAATATAGGAATAAACTTACTTGAAAAAAATTAACGTTCATGGTTAGAACCAAACATCTTGTTCATTTTGTATTTAAAGATTACATATAAAATTTAAAATGCAGACGCTTAATATGTATAACTTTTTTGTCGATCACTGACGAATTCAAAGTTGAAAATTATGGCCAATAAAAAGTTAACTATTCTTAATGACAGCAGCTTTTATTTTTAAAGTGAAGAATAGTGAAAATTATTATTTTAGAATAGAAAATCATACTGAAATCTCAGGTAAAAATATATGAAAAATATATTTTTGTCTTTTTTTATTCAACGTAAAGAAACATTCTTTCCCTGTCCGGAATAAATATAATTCTTTTGTTCGTAAACAGTCCTAAAATTAACAAAACAAGAATGAAAAAAGGAAAAATATTTGTGGCTCTAAAATTAAACTGAACCAACGCTTAAAAAGAAAAATGTGTTGTCAAGAAAAACAGTGAAAAACTACAAGAACCATATAAGCGGCTAAAAAACACAATGTTTCAATCAATGGTTTGATGAAGCTGACAACATACGCTAAAAATTAACCTTTTGTTAACCAATGGATATAAAAAGAAATTGACTGACTCAAGTTTGATATGATCTGGTGCCGAAGTGCCTTCAAATTAATTATAGCTTTAATTTTGGCTATTTTATTTATTTTATATTTTATAACTTTTTATGATAAAAACAGGTAACTATATCAATACAGAATTACATCAAGACGTGCGACTTAGACAACTATTTTCATTTTTACACTGATATTTTTTGATTACATTCTCCATTTTTTTAATAATCTATCAAAATAGTTTAAGATTTTTGCAGTTCTGCCAAGAAACATTTTAATCATCCCACACAATTTATTGTGTGCATTTTCATCTTTGTTAATTATTTTTATCCCAATGCTTGTACCGGATATATTATTGGGATTTGAAATAGAATTGCAGGAATTCAGATCAAAAGTCGATTTTGAATCCCTATCTCTTGGTCACATCTACATCCAGTCAAAAATAGACTTGGCAATTACTGGTTGCAAGACTAAAACCTTATTACTAAACCTACACCTTCATTCTTTGATAATGTATTTAATAAACTCCCCATGAAAGTCAAGTGTAGCTGGCGACCGTAGTCTAAGGCGCCCAGAAGGCACCCTTTTCAATAGCTACAACATAAAGGTGTAGGGGAGGACGCTACCCCTTTCTCAGGATTACTCCACTTTACCCTTGATACGTACCTTATATTGTTGAGTGTTAAACAAGGAGGTATCAAGTACAATTTTTAAAGTCTTTGGTATGACAAACCTGGGATTGAACCGGAGTTTCCCAGACCATTGGCGAACACTCTATCCACTAGACCAATAATATATAACTTTGTTAACTGTTTTGTTGATACATACAAAATATGTATTTACCCCTGCCACCTAGGGCAGAGTATGACACTAGGTTAAATTCTAGGTTGTGTACTGGGGGTTGAAGTTAGTTTTCCTTTCACTGGACAAGCAGTCTTGTCATACTATTTATCTTTAGCTGAACGCGGGAAAAAAGATAGATTCATGCCTTTCCAAGGGCATTTTCGAAAAGTGAAACGCACTCTCTTTGAACGTATATCATTAGTATTACTGTGCGCGCGCGCGCGTGTGTGTGTGTGTGTGTGTGATTTGTTCCTACCTGTTCAACTTTCGGAAACTTCTCGTAATATATATATATATATAAACTTAAGACATATATACATTTATGAGTGCACGTGTATGTGTGTGTGTGTGTGTGAGAGAGAGAGAGAGAGAGAGAGTGAGAGAAACTCACAGTGAGTTCTGATTTTGCGTTTGCTTTCCCAAAAATGTAAATTCGTTATACGGTCGGATCAAGTCACGTGTGCTTTGCCTAATCCCTTCGACCCGTGTCACAATGACATCGATCTACTTCGCTCCAACCCTAGCGCAAGATGGAAACACAGATGGGGGGAACAGATACTAATCACGGATCAAATCTCGAATTCAAATAGCTACGCTCAGATAATAGGGAGAAGGTTAGGGGTCGATACTTTGGCTTTAAGGCCAGACACACAGATTCTACGCTGATCAAAGGCAGAAGCGCTGTAAATTATTTTCTATTATATCCTGCGTAAGTATATATATATATATATATATATATATATACTCATACACATATATATATATATATATAAAGATTACCATAAAACGGTACTATTTGACGTTTTTTCACTTTTCTTCTTTATCTTTTATTCCTCTCTTTCATAAATGCTCAGTCAAATTCAATCTTTTTCTCCTTTTCTTTATCACATTAGATTTTTCATTTTGTGATTTGACATCGTAAGCAATTTTCTATCTTTCGTCGTTCCTTTCTGTTGAAAATACGGAATTCTGATTGCTGTCCGGAAGGTCCTCACTGGCGCCAAAGTTTCTGATTCGACACACAAAAAGGCCAGAATTTCAAAAGCTGTTCATGATGGCAGAAAAAGGTCTTCCTCCACGGAAGATATTCAGACGACTCATGCTCTTAGTATTCCGTACTTTATCAATTTGTTTCAGATTCTGCAATAATCCACTGATATAAACATCGACCTATTTTATATTTTATTCTTTATTTCTCTTCTCTTAAGTTATGCTTTGCCATCATCCATTTTCTTTTATTTCTGCTTCTATAAACGCTGCCCTCTCATTCGTTATATTATTTTTACATCTTTCTTTTTTTTCCTTTCTTTCTTTTCTTTTCTTTTTTTGTTTTGTTTTCAAGTTTT
Organism: Sepioteuthis lessoniana; assembly: GCA_963585895.1. NCBI lineage: Eukaryota > Metazoa > Mollusca > Cephalopoda > Myopsida > Loliginidae > Sepioteuthis > Sepioteuthis lessoniana. Next base: position 76,844,587 of record OY757905.1, read on the forward strand.
TTTTACCTTATTATTCTTAACCTTTTCGTTCCAGTTTTTTTTTCTTTTGCTCTTATCTTCTCTTCTTTTTTCTTCGCATTCATTCTTTCGTTCTTCTGCTTTTTCCCTCCTTTATTCCATTATTTTTTGTATGATAGAGAAAAGGAGTTAGGTGGCAGCAATGAACGTTAATTACCGCATTCTTGAAGAAAAAGGAGCAGAGTTTGACTACCCTGCCTGAATTGAACCCACGTCCTTCCGAATGCGAAAAAACGCGACTTGAAGTTTGATTTACGTGCCTGGATGATATATGATTGTCCTGACCAAGTTACTCGGACGGTTTTTGATTTAGATGCCCAGATGTTGGAAAGCTGTGTCAATAAATTGACGGAGTCCAGTTGAGAACCCAACTTCGGACCAAAGCCGACCATCGGATCATTGGCCATGTTTCAAGTCCTGTCTGGTGGTAGGCAGAGATTAATATCATACATCTTTGAATCAATGCATGTACGTAGCCTGCTGGGTAGCACCCCTTTTTTTAGGAGAATATTGACAGAGCCTGAGGCATTTTTGTGCTTGCCAGGCGTGTCTTGGCTACGGTCCTGCGCCGGGACCCTCCTTAAAAAAAAGGCCTTATGCCGCATTTGCCCGATTGTTGGGGCGTACAACAAATACCTGAAGCATGTGCGTAGAGAATTGACCAGATGTGATGAGAGAAAGAAATAAGGAAACGAAAACTGTGACTGCGCACGCACCCGAAAGACTGAGAGTAGAAATTCCAAATTATTTGTTTTAACACTGAATTTGTTTATATTCCTTATTCCCGATAGTTCGTATTGTATTTTTCTTTCTTTCCACTATGTCTTGCCCAGTCAGCAACTGTTTCTCTGCAAAAGGGTAAGATCCCTGCTTCAACGAGTGTCCTGGACATAACGCTAAAAAATCTGATGGAGAGTTTCCAGTAATACTGGAGCATTGGCGAAGGCGGAGTGCCCCTTCATTGTCATCACTCGCAGATCCACTCTGGCCCGGAGTGGTAGCTCCTGATTGGGTCCTATCTATGGGCCAAATAGATCTAAACTGCTACTGATGCTAAAATTTATAACCTTCAATGGTTGATGGGCCATAAAACCAAACAAAACTGCGTACTTATGTTAAAGTGAATTGTTTGAAATAGAACAGTTTTGACATTTAACTGTGTGTAAACAAAAAAACTATACTAAACTGAATTTTTTGAAATAGAACTGTTTTTGTATATAAAGGGATTTGGCATTAAATAACATACAATGGTTGATATGCCATAAAATTAAATCAAACCACTATATATCTTTTATAATTTCTTCTGATTTCAGCTTCCTTCTTTTTTATTTACTTACATTATTTCTTCTGAACGGTTTTCTGTTGTTCTTTCTAAATATTATTTGCTTATATACTTTTATCAGTTGAATTCTAGAAGGTATACGTGCAAAAATACTTGAGGCAACAATATTATTTGTCGACTTCACCGAGGCATTTGACTCCATACACAGAGGGAAGATGGAGCAAATACTTTTTGCCTTAGGCCTCTTCAAAGAAAGCGTCACAGACATAATGACGCTATATAAAAAACGCGAAAGTAAAAGTCCGCTCATCGGATAAACACCGAATACTTCGACTTTGTAGGTGTGCTGCAAGGAGACACATTAACTCCATACCTGTTTATTATCTGCCTAAACAACGTGTTCAGAACGTCTATAGTTTTAATGAAAGCTAGCAAAAGAAAAAAGAAAAAGATACCTGGCACAAACTATTACGGACGCAGACTACGCCGATGACATAGCGCTTCAAGCAAATACAACCGCCAAAATCTAATCCCTGCTACATAGTCTGGAACGAGCAGCAGGTGGCATAGGCCTCCATGTCAATGCAGACAAAACAGAATACATGTGCTTTAATCAAAGAGGTGGCATCTCTACACTAGAGGATGGTCCTTTGAAACTAGTGGACAGGTTCACCTACTTTGGAAGCAGCATCTCATCAAACGAGAACGACATCAACACGTGACTAGCAAAGGCATGGATAGCTGTCGATAGACAATCAGTCTTAGAGAAGTCAGACCAGACCGAAAAAATAAAACGTAGTTTTTTTTCCACGCAGCGGTAGTGTCAATACTGCTATATGGATGCACTACGTGGACGCTAACGAAACGTATGGAGAAAAAGCTTGACGGCACTTACACACGAATGAGCAATACCCCACAAAACAGCAGCCGTAGGGACACCTACCACCCATCATGAAAACTATCCAAGTTAGACGAATCAGACATTCGGGACACTGCTGGAGAAGTAAGGACAAACTCATAACCGTTATACTCCTGTGCACCCCTTCAAACAGACGACCAGCTAGAACCTATATACAACAGCTCTGTGCCGATACAGGATGTAGCCTTGAAGACCTACCGGGAGCAATGGACGATAGAGTCGGATGGCAGGAGAGGGGGGCGAGATCTGTGCTTTTTACTTTCTCTCCATTTTATTATCTATCACGTTTCCTTATTCTCCATTCATCTTTCTAATGTTTTTCTTAGTTTCTTTGATTTTTTTTTTATTTCATTCTTGTCCTCTTCCATTCTTTCGTAAATCTATTTGATCTTCGGTTCTTTCTTTTTTACATTTATTTCTCTTGTATTTATTTCTCATAGTTATATTTACATTCTTTTTTCTTAAAATTTATTTTGCTGATTCTCACTTTTCGTTATTTCAATCAATTTTTCCATTAATTCTTTTTTTTTTCTTTTTTCGGTATTGTCTGTTGCTCTAATGACTTTTCTTAGTTTTTGTTTTTTTCTTTCTAATATGTCTTTATTTTTTTGTTGTCCTTTCTTTAAAACTTTTCTTTCCTTGAAAGTTTAGGTTTTTATTTGTTTTATTTTTATTTCTTTTTGTTATTTGTTATTTACGTTTTCGGTTATTTCTTTGTTTTATTTTCATTACTTGCTTTCTTTATCACTTTTTTTTATAGTTAAATTTTTCTCACTTTTTTTTATACCTTTTTCTTTCTCCCTCCTGTCCTTTATTCCCTTTTCTCCTTTCTTACTTCCATCCTTCATTTTGTTTTCTCTTTCCCAGCTTTTCCTACTCTCTTTCCATTCCTTCCCTTTCTTTTCTTTTGTACATCGTTTCTTGTACATCGTTTTCTTTCTATATTTTTCTATCGTTCTTTTGTACATATTTGCTTTTTCTTCAATCTTTTTCTACTGCTTTGTTCTTTAATTCGTATTTCAGTCTTATTTTTTGTTCGATTTTTTATTCTCTTTTCATTGCTATTTCTATTTTTCGAAACTTCTTCGTGTACCGTTAACAATCTAGCGATTTTCTTGGGATTTTTTAAAATCTTTTCTTGAGGCACCTCTCTCTCTCTCTCTCTCTCTCTCTCTGTCTCTCTCTCTGTCTCTCTGTCTGTACCTCCTATTTCAATATTTTCTAGATAATTTCCTTCATTTGTCGTCTCATTTTCTCGTGTATCTTAAATAATTTTTGTCGTTATATTATGTATTATGGAAACATTTTCAAAATCATTTTCCTCATACTTTCAGTTCTCTTCTAGACTTCATTTCTCCTTCGTGACTTGGTTCTATTTTTCAATCATGAAATACATTTTTTCAGACTTCCCGAATTTTCCAAATTTTTCTACTTCTAAAAAAGCAGATTTTCATTTTATTTACCATTTAATTACATTCTTGATTTGTCCTGTGGAACCTGATTCAAAGACGTTTTTCATTTAAAATATTTCTTATTCTAGAAAATATAAAACAGGATATTTATCTGTTTTTTTTTTTTTTTTACATATATCTATCTATATTCATATTTGTATGCTTATGTAATATACCTATATCTATAAACACGTTTGATAAGAAGCATATCAGGAAGGTTTAGGATTCATTATATTGATCCCTTGTTGCTCAATATTGGCTTATACGCACCCACAAAAAGTCAAAGAATATATATATATATATATATATAAACTATTGAAGCGTGTAGTTAGAATTTTATTTGCCAACACAAATACACACATTTTGTCAATTTCTCTGTTCGTATGTGTATATATGTGCGTATGAACAGATTTTATATGCTTGTGCATAAAAAGTTACAACTTATAATTAGCTTGTCAATTTAAGAATTCAATCAAGGAAAATTGTGCAGAAACAAATTCTCATACATACCTATCCATTGATAGATTGACTATTCGGAAAATGTTTTCTAATTTTAGTATAAACTTCAAAATTTCTGTCCCGACATATCATTTTAATAGTAGTTATATTATATGTGGAAGGATTAAGGTGTTCTCATTAAGTTCTTAATATTCTTATAATTTTATTTTGGTTTTAATTGTGAATATGAACAGAAAAAAAGGGGTGCAGTTACTTGGTGCGAGTTCAAACTAAGTCATAACACCTCTCAAACTAAGGACAATCTCAACAGAACGTGGAGAGAAGGATCTGCTAGTGATCAGACACAATGGCACTGTTTTCCGTAGTTTCGTAGTGCGGATAAGAATTTTAAAGATGGAGAGAATGGAATTGCATATAAGTTTAAAAAAATGTGCTCTTACAATTCGACGAAGTCCAATTTTAATTTATGCCAATGCTCGGGCATCTGTTGCCATGATGACACTGCAGAAGCTCACCGACTTGGAATATGAAACTTTGCCACATCCATCATATTCTGATCTCTCTCACACCGAATACTATTTTTGAAGTATCTATATACCTTTCTACGCACCAAAAATTCTGTTTCAAAGAACAAGTAGACTATTTAAAGATTCGACATCAAAACATTTAGTTTTATCGTACAGCTTTTAAAAAAATCCTAATCGAAGGCAAAAATGCACTGAAGTTCAGGGATCATGCTTTCACTGATTAAAACGCTGTTTAAATTGATTCATTCATGAAGGAAATTTGATTCTAAAATCAGACATATTCCGTACAACGTATATATTGATAGATAAGCATTAGATTTATTTTTCTTTCTCTGTGATAAACATATAAGTACATTCTATGTATTAATTCATATAATATAATGTATTACATAAAATATGTCTGACCTTTCACATCTATACAAACAATAATAATTATAAATATACCTCTTAATAGCTAATATACCTATTTATGGACTGAAATGGTATTTTTTTTAAAATGTTGAAATGCAAAACATATCGTTGAACATCAACGGTACACTTACCTCCAAGTAAAATTAAAAACCTCTGAAAAAAACCTTTAAAATTCTAAAGGTAAAAACAAAATCATTCAAACTCAGCAATTCCTTTTTTAACTATTTTTAAGACTCCTGTTCTTGAAAATGATATCTATCTTTCTATCTATCTCAGTTCGTAAACTTATTTACCAACCCCTCCGCTCGGGCAGGATGTGACACAAGGTCAATTTTTTAAGCGGAGTTTAACAGATTTGAATTCAGAGTTTTCCTTCTACTAGACTAGTTGCCTTATCAGGGCTAAAGAACCTAATCTGCCCTACTATTTACCCATAGCTGGAGGGAGAATAATCGGATTCATACCTTTCCTAAGGGTATTAATGCTATGTGAAATGCCATCAGTCTCGTCCAGGATTTGAACTCAGTTCGTATATATGTATGGAGGTGCCCGTCATGTGACGTTTATCATTAAAAATGGATTCGGTGATCTGAGATCAAACCTGAACGAAGCTGTTTGCATTATAATTCGCACATATATCCAAGGAAAATATATGAGTCTGAGTAAATCATAGGACAGACTGAGTTATCTAACCTTGGTATGGCAACCAGTCTACGTGTAGGAAAAACTTCAGGAGTTCTGTTCAGAGAATCAAAATTCAGTCGATGTTGCATTATTATTGCAATTCAGTTATTTTTTCTGAGAATAATAATTTTAATTCAATAATAGAGAAACAAATTCATATTGAGCTTAAAAACCGGCTTAAGTGGGGAAAAGTGATTTCTGCAATATTTCTGCAATATCATGGGAATATTTATTAGATAAATAAATTAAAATAGTTTTCAATGCAGAAAAAAGATTATTAAGCTATTAGAACCATCTTTAACTCTATAAAACAAATAAATCATGATCTTTTTATCAAATTTGGAAACTCTTACAATTGAGGCTAAAACATTTTTTGAATGAGTTGATATTCTAAAATTATTAGGTTTAAATCAGAAGTAAAGGTATTGTTAAACGATCGGTTATTGTGAACTTTATATCATTTCCTTTATAATTGAAAAAAGACACAAACCATCTGAGGCAAAATCAATGGAGGAAAAGATAAATGCTCTCTTCATAAAATCTCCTTTGTGTTATTCGCATCGAGGACAAAGGCTTTAGAATAAAGACATTAAAAATATAATAAAAAGTCTATAATTGTAAAGTATTCACCGTCATAAAAAAAGTATTTATTTTAACTACCAATCTGTCATTGCTGGAAATGTATTCATCTTTTGATTGTTAAGAACTGTTTTATTTATGTTCTTAAATTTACTTTACAATAAGAGTAAATCTTACAATATCTTTTATAGTTGCGTATAAGTGTACGTTACATGATATGGAAATATAGAGACAAAAGGGATCCAATAATATCTCTTAATCAAAATGTATTAACACATCTAAATTTTATATCTATTTTTCTCAGTCGATACGTATCTATCTACTTTAGACGGTTCATATCAATCTATTACTAAATACTATTTTAATAAATATTTAATTTACCTCAAAACTCAAGATAGCAGGATTTTATATCAAACAGAATCTTATTCAAACAAAATGTGTATCATTAGGTTTTATTCGTTACAAATATATATATCACTGCAACTGTAAACAAAAATAAAAATAAATAGCTGTAAAAAAAAGGAAATACACCTAACACAATAAAGTAAAAAGTAAATACACCTCACACACACATTTCCCAGTCGTCTGGCACTGTAGAATACAAAAACTGCTTCTCTACATAAGGGTAAGACCCTACTAACGAGTGCCCTGTATATGATATCAAACAGTCTGATGGTGAGGTTCCAGTATTGCTGGAGCTTTGGGGAATGCGGTATACCCCTTCATTGCCATCCCTTTCAGGCGCAATCTGACTTGGACTGGTAGCACCTAATAGCACCCTATCTATGGGTTAAATAGAACTAAACTGCGTATTTACGCTAAACTGAATTGCTTGAAAAAGAACTGTTTGACTAAACGGAATAGATTGAAATAAAAATATTTTTGACAATTAATTTTAGTACTCATGCTAAACTGAATTATTTGAAATAGAACAGGTAATTCATATAAAATGGATTTGGTATTAAAATAACCTATATAGGTTGATTGATATGCGATAAAAATCAACCAACCACACACACACACATATATATATATATATATATATTAACCAAACCCTTCACACGAGCAGGATGTGACATAAGGTCAATCTTTTAACTTGTAGAATTCAAGGTTTTATATATCGTAAACTTTTTAGCATTAAGAGCTCTGGTTGATCTACTTATAAAGTGTGGAGAATAATTTTATGAAAAAATCCTAGTCCATTGCACCATCCGAATATATATATATATATATATATATATATATATATATATATATATATATATATAGGGGGTTGCGATACTGTTGTAATTTTTTTTTTTTTTTCAATGCCATAGACTCTGTCAATAAATAATTCCTAAAAGTATTTAATTTTATACCAGAAATAAAATCTTGAAATTGAGATTGTTATTTTTTTTATTGTTAGCTGTAATTATGTATGCGAATATATATATATATATATATATATATATATATATATATATATATATATATATATATATATATAGGGGGTTGCGATACTGTTGTAATTTTTTTTTTTTTTTTTTTCAATGCCATAGACTGTCAATAAATAATTCCTAAAAGTATTTAATTTTATACCAGAAATAAAATCTTGAAATTGAGATTGTTATTTTTTTATTGTTAGCTGTAATTATGTTTGCGAATATATATATATATATATATATATATATATATATATATATATATATATATATATATATATAGGGGGTTGCGATACTGTTGTAATTTTTTTTTTTTTTTTTTCAATGCCATAGACTCTGTCAATAAATAATTCCTAAAAGTATTTAATTTTATACCAGAAATAAAATCTTGAAATTGAGATTGTTATTTTTTTATTGTTAGCTGTAATTATGTATGCGAATATATATATATATATATAGGGGGTTGCGATACTGTTGTAATTTTTTTTTTTTTTTTTTTTTTCAATGCCATAGACTGTCAATAAATAATTCCTAAAAGTATTTAATTTTATACCAGAAATAAAATCTTGAAATTGAGATTGTTATTTTTTTATTGTTAGCTGTAATTATGTTTGCGAATATATATATATATATATATATATATATATATATATATATATATATATATATATATATATATAGGGGGTTGCGATACTGTTGTAATTTTTTTTTTTTTTTTTTTCAATGCCATAGACTCTGTCAATAAATAATTCCTAAAAGTATTTAATTTTATACCAGAAATAAAATCTTGAAATTGAGATTGTTATTTTTTTATTGTTAGCTGTAATTATGTATGCGAAATACTGTATGAATACACACACACACACACATTCATATACATAGATGGATGTGAGGAATGTCTGAAAAATAACTGGATTGGTATCACAACAAATCCATGGAGTTTGCTGTTTGGAATTAAAATATTCCAAACAGCAAACTCCATGGGTTCCTCTTCAAAGTAAGCCCCCACTCGAGTCTAATCCACTTACCCATTCTTCTCAGTTTCGTTTCTGTTTATAGCCGGAAGTTTTTTTCTTGGATGTCCATCATCTCCGTCGATTTGTTTCTGTGTCGTACTTAAAAATCCATGGCCCATCACCAGGGATGACTTTACGAAGCAAATCTGGTTCAGTTAAAAAACGCTCAATGATTTCCTGATATGCCTGCATGCAACGCTCCTTCAGCAGTCTTGACACCATTTTTTTTTTTACCGCAGACTTTTAGCATGGCCAAACTGTCAGTGATGATCTAACAAATTCTCTTGCTTTTCACGTCCAGTTCATTTGCGATTTTTCGGACTGTCAACCTTAAATTGCAACAAAACCAGTCTCCTTCTCACCTTTGGGTAAATAGTTGGGCAGATTGGGCTATTTAACCTTAATATGGCAACCAGTCTAGGAGAAGGAAAAGCTTCAGGAGTTCTAGTGACGTCACATGATTATTGAAATTCAGTTATTTTTCTGAGAATTATGATTTTAATTCTATAATTGAGAAACGAATTTACATTGAGCGCAAAACCCGGCTAAAGGTGTGTTAAGCGGTTTTTGCAATATAATAGGAATTGGTGAATAGATTCAAGGTTTCGCGCTCCTTGAATCATCTTGTATCAACTCAGGATTCTTTTTAAACCATTAGAGCCACTTCAAAACGTGTTGTTATCTCTATACACTTGCTGAAGAATTCCAAGAGCTTGTGATTCTTGTCCCCAACCAGATCAAAAATGTTATGTTTATTTGTTCTTCAGTGCTCATAGTTGAATGACCTAAAAAATAGGATGAATACACAAAAGCATGTGAAAATTTGCAATGTTTTCAGAAAGCTATTGCTGCAGTTATATATAAAAATATGAGGTGTTCACTATTGCTAAAACTTATGGAAAGTATGATACTTTTTTTAAGAAGGAAAATGTAATTTTACAATGAGGATAAGATAAAAAGACTTACTGACTTTGAAGTCAACCCAAAAGTCAATTGAAATGTTAGTACTAACCGAACTTTTAAATTAGCAAAACCAAAATTAGGTTTTGTCGGTGCATTATTTCTTTGAAATCATGACATTTCTTGCCCACCTGTTGGGGATAAAAGGTCAACTATTTAGATAGATTAATGAGATCTTTGATTTTTGTTTTGGTTAATGTGAGAAGAGATACTTCCCTCTAGGACGTAGGCTGGGACCTTTTATTAACCAAGCCCCTGTATAAAATCTGATATAAGAAGGGATGTTCTTCCCACAGGCAAAGACCGGCTCATTTGATTGGTTGACCAGTAGTAGAAGAGCACAAAATAATCTATGATTTGTAGGCTAATCGGGAATGTTTGTTCTAAGAGCAATCCTTTATAAAAGAATAAATGTTTTTAGCGTTAGATGACAGAAGAGATCCGATGTCCGTACCGAAAACAAGAGAATAGGATAGAAATCTCTCCAAAAACTAAAACCTTTCCTGCAAAAGACCCACTTGCGGAAGAAGAAATTGCGGAAGATAGAAAGACTGCACCCGCCAAATACCACATATATATATATATATATATATATATATATATATATATATATAATTATTATTATTATTATACTACCTCTATTTCAATAAATAGTTGTTAATTGTTAATGGAGAGTTTTTCTTGTCTCTGAGTTGCCAACACCCAGGTAAGCTGTTCCAACGAACAACCTCGGCCGTTAGAAGAATTTCCGGGTAGATTGTGTCATTCCCCATACGTGGGTCTTTCAAACACAACGTTGGCACAGTGAGAGTTAAGAAACCATGTGATAATCATGGAACTAAAACGCCAGTCAAGTACCCTGACTTGCATAGGACCACCTATTTCGTGTTATATGAGGACACAATCTGCATAACCCTCTTTCGCAAATAGCTGACACAGCACGCCTAATTCTATTACTTTTCAGAAAGACCTCAAATATATATATATATATATATATATATATATATATATATATATATATATATATATTATTCGGGGTACAAAATTTTATCAAGCTTACTAACAGACCAAATTTATTCATGTTAAAAGATAAAATTGAGCAACTAACCGGTTTCGGTCCTTCCTGTTCACGGTTAAACTAGGACAACCATTAAGAAAAATTGGAGGAATAGACTTTGTAATGTGGAGGAAAAAAGAAAGAAAAAGAAACAAAAAATATATGACAGTGGGGGGGCGGAATGTTAAATTGTAATTACATTAAGACCCAATAAACATTCTCTCTGCTTACAGAGGGACGGTTTATGAGTCAAAATGTATATAGTTTCTAATACTTTAAGGTCGAAGTCTGAGTGTGACCTGCTTAAAATAATAAACAGATCCGCACTGTAAGTTGAGGCACATTCACGGTTATTTATAAGGTGTTCCACTATAGTAGACACATATGTGCTGTTGATACGGTCAGCAAAGTAGTTTTCTAGATGTATCTTAGTAGATACATGCTGTTTGACTCTCGGGTCCAATCGTTGACCAGTTCTCTCGATGTACTGCAAACCGCAAGTATATCTAAAGGAATATATTAAAGCACTGCTATGTTGGGGTGGGGGAGAACATCTTTACGACCTGATGGCAAAACAGTACGTTTGCGATACACAACACGTAAATTAGAGGCAAAGTAACACCTCCGTATACATGTAGAAATCTGATCGGCAAATCGATCACTAATCTCACCCAGCCAGGGTCGTCTGAGATACATCTCTGAACCGACTCTGTCTTAAGAAAGTGAGCCATCTTATCCCCGATAACTGATCGAACAATGCCTTCAGGGAAGCCATTGTTACAAAGTGTCTCAGTGATAAATCCAACTTCACCGTCAAGTTTCAACTCAGAGCATATCATTAATGCTCTATGTACCAAAGTCCCAGTGGATATACAAACCCGTGAAAGTAGGTTTGCGATAAACACCGGTAAGGAAACAGGAACCCTCTTTATACACTAGAACATCAAGAAAAGGAAGTGTGAAATTACTCTCTTTTTCCAGAGTAAATCGAAGAGAAGGGCGAAATTTATTAAAATTGGAAAAAAAATTGCAAGCCTCAGTCTCACTTCCAAATATACAGAATGTGTCATCGACATAGCGAAAATACACATCAGGCACAGTGCCCTTGGAGAACAAGTCAACCTCATGGAAACCTACGAAAATTCCGGCCATTGTGGGACCCAAAACTGAACCCATTGAAATGCCATCAACCTGTATGTACATTATATTATCAAAGCTGAACTCAGCGAAAGTGGTTGCGAATTTCCATAATTCGAAAAACACAGCCTCCGGAATATCTGGGGTGGGTAGATGACTTTGGTAAAGCATATCGGTGCAAATGTTAATAGTTTTCAAAATGGGATACAAGGAAAGAGTCTACAGATGTCAAATGAGCAGATAAATTTGTTCTGAGAACAACAATTCTTCATAAAACCAGCAAATTGAAATGAATCCTCAGTGCAATACGTACTGGAATGCATAAGTGCTGGTTGTAATATTCGGTCTAACCACTTAGCAACTCGATGTTGAGAAGAGCCTACCATAGATAGTATTGATCTGAGTGGAACCCCCTCCTAATGGGTTTTTGGTAATCCATAAAGACGGGGCCGTATCGACCCAGTAGGTCTGATCTGATCGACAAAAGTGGAAGAGAGGACGCGCAAGTCAAACAGCGTGTGCCTACTAAGATACGGCTTGGAAACTACTTTGCTGACCATATCGACAACACATATGGGTCTGCTAGAGCGGAACTCCTTATAAATAACCAGGAATGTGCCTCAACCTACAGTGCTATCTGTTTGATAAGTTACTTACCATTTTTGGATTTGTATACTGTTTGCGTAAGTTATTTATTAGAAATTATTGTGATCATTTGTTACCGTTAGATTTAGTTTTGATTGTTATTGCTTCGTGACTCCCCTCAAACAATTGTTATTGCTGTTTGGTTTGGAGGAGGAGGTCAAACCTCCACTCAATTCTTTTCTTAAATTAAAAAAAACGACGGCCATTTTCCATTCCGTCATTCGATATTTTTTGCATCGTTTGTATTTCATTTGTTTCCAAAAACAACATTCAGATACTCTTCCTCCTAGTCGCTTTCAAAGGCAACTATGGAGGAACAATCGCCTGACTCACCCTCTCGTAACTCACAATCTCTTCATCCAACGACAATTTTAAACAAATCACAAGACATGTTCAACGACTTGTAATCACTCGAAGCCGGAAGATTTATCACAATCATTATCGGCCAGCTCAATTCCACCTTCCCAAAGGTACTATCTATGCCACTCTCCTGGGCAGCACAAACCCACAAACAGTCCCCTGAGGACTCTGTTAAATACAGGGTAAAATATGCCCATTATTTTCAGGGAAACCGTATTTTGCTGATTCCCGAATTAATCAGAGGTGGAGCCAAAATCCCCGTTTTTATCATAACGGACATTAAGACAAGGAGACTGGCAGGAATTAAAAAAGAGACTTTCGAGAAGCTATTAATGGCAGCAGGGATCCCAGCCAAATATATTGTAGACGTAGCTTTGCTAATTGGAATGTCCTGCTGCCATCAGAGGAACTGGCTGTCAAGCTGGCTGGGAGCAATATAACCTCGGGCAGTAGTGGGGTGGTTACCAGGAAAAGGTGGTGGGTTTCTCTTAAACATAGGATTAGAGATTTCACCACCAAGTACGGTCGTCAGCTCAACCTAGATAGGACCAAGGAGGCGAAATCTATAGAAAATATGCTTTCCGGGCGGCGGCAGGGGACTCCCTAACCATTGAGCTAGCTGGGGGGACCTTGAGCGTGTGACTAGAGGGTACTACAAGGGATTCGTAGTTAAATCTAGGTTAAAAAGAGTTCTCAACGAAACTTTGAAATCGAATGCAACTGCGCGTGAGGAAGAACTGCGAAGGTTTCCCGATCAGTATATTGATTCCATCAAGTCCCCGGATGGGCGCGTGCTGCGATCGAATCGCGAGATGTGTGATGCCTTTCGGGTGAACTTTCGTGATCGCTTTGCCCGCTGTCCTGATCTCCCACTTCAGGAGTTTCGCAGCTATCTTGCCGATTTCCCCCCGCCTTGGGGCGGCTGAAGCGGCTAGTTGCGAGGGTATGATTTCTGAATGTGAATTCCGTGATGTGTTGAAGCAGGTCGGCCTCAACAAGTCTCCAGGACTAGATGGTCTACCTTACGAAGTGTACTTGAGGCTGCCGCACATGTTTGTGCCTATTCTGACGGATACGTTCAACCACTGGTTCGCCCAGGGAGCCATCCCTGGTAGCGTAATCAAGGGCGTGATCATATTGCTGAAGAAAGGTAGCAAGCATGTTTGGGTGGGTTTACATGATTACAGGCCCATATTTCAGCTTAACACAGAGTTAAGGATTTTGGCTCCGGTTTTAGCGAATCAATTACTGCTTGTCGTTAGTGATCTAATCGGCCCCGAGCAGACCTACACTGTGAAGGGAAGATCGATCCAAGACAATCTGCACTGGATTTGCGAGGTCTTAGAGGGGATAAAAGACGACACAGAAGCAGCGCTGATCAGTTTAGATCAATCAAAGCCTTTGATAGGGTTTGACCATTGGTTTTTGGCGGCTGTTTTGGAGACTGCCAGATTCCAACTGGAGTTCCGCAGATAGATTAGCATGATGTACCACAACACTTAGGGAGTGGCGCAGGTGAATGGAAAGCATTCGAGAGCGTTCGCGATCGAGCGTTCGGTCTGGCTGGGCTGCTCCCTGTCTCCTCTTCTCCATGTCCTCGCTTTGGACCCCCTGCTCCGTAGGCTTAGTGATGAGGGGACAAATCCGGCTCTGCGCGGTGTCCCTTTTGCTGGCCTTCTTACAGCAAGGGTTTCCGCGTTCGCTGATGGTATCACGGTCTTTGTATCCAGCCGCCTGGATATAAAGGCTGTAAAGAAGGTGGTTGGTGAGTACGAGCGGATAGCAGGAGCCAAGGTCAATTTTGACAAAAGCGAAGGTTTGCGGCTCGGTGCTTGGAGGGGTAGTGATACCCTTCCAGGGCCTTTCCTCTGGGTGATGGGCTTGTCTGCATCCTCGGGGTGTGGATCGGGCCCGACCTCCAACTGGAGCGAAATTGGTCGGAAGTACAAGCTAAAGTGAATGCTCATGTGGGAACCTGGCTTTCAAGGAGATTGTCCTAAAAGGGCAGGGCGGAGGCGTGCGCCGTGTACGACTTCTACTTGATCCTTTACCGATTGGCTGTACTTCCTCTGCCTAAGGCACGTCGGCTGGCGCTTCAACAATCCCACTCCAGATTGCTTTGGGGTGGCCGAAGGCCGATGGTCCGTAGACAGGTCTGCATCCAACGTACTCGCAACGGGGGTCTGAGTATGCCTGATCTGGAGAGCAATTGGCTTGCTGAAAGACTTGCATACTTGGGCCGATCCTTGACGGGGGACGCAGTGTGGAGACGAAAGGTGAGTCGGACTTTTCTTCGCCTCAAGTCAGACCCAAAGGCTGAAGGTCGACGTAAGCCATTGGGCGAAGCACTGTTTGTCCGCGAGTGCCGAACGGCCCTTCATAGCCTTCTTGGGTCCAGTGACCTTTCACGTTCTCGGAAAGTATATCGGGAAACTATATTGGGAGCTAGTGGTGGGTTCTGCCTCGAACCCTCTTAGCTAGCGACACGGCTGGACGGCGGAGGAGATCCGCTGCCACTGGAATTGGGGGCCAGAATCGAGCTTCTTGAACAACTCCAAGTTTTCGCTCACCTGGCGACTTGCACGGAATGTGTTACCCATTCTCGGCTTGAACTTCATAGCGGGCATGGCAGACATGCCGGATTGTGCTCGCTGCGGCAGTGTTTTAGAAGAAACGGCTGAGCACGCCTACTACTACTGTGATCGAGTTCGCCCGTACTGGGATCATGTCGGGGAGTGGACGGCTCGCATCGAACCCAAGCAGCTCGTGGTGCTCTACGTTGGTTACGTCGTCGACAACGTTCTTCCTCCGTTTCAGGATGAGAAGCGTGTGGTGTTCCTCGCGATCCTAGCAGTAGCTCGAATGGTGATTTGGACAACGCGAAAGAAGGGATTGTATGACGATGCAAACTTTTCTTATCGTGATCTGGTTAAATATTTTAGGCATCAGCTTAGGGTTAAAATCAGATGCGATAGAAAACGCTTGGATCGCATAACATTCGACAAAAGGTGGGTGAATACAGCAAGCCTGGTCGTAAGAAAGGGGGCTATGTTGGAGTCTCTCCTCTGCCTGCCCATGGCGTCTACGGTACGGGTCCTTCGGGACCCCATCCCTGGTAAGTAGGAAAAGCTTTCTTCCCCCTTGAAGCCTCGTTAGTATTATGTTTTGAATCATCGTCCCCGTCATTTAGTTGCTAGTCTCCAAGATCTTTCCCATCGCCATTATTTTTGTACCTCAACCCCTACTCTAGTCCGGTTTTGTTAAAGATCTTGGAAATCCCATGTATATAATTCATATCATCTGTCTTTAATTATCCATACCCTGCCCAACTCTATTTTTTGCCCCATTAGGCTAGGATCCCTCTCTGACCTAGGGTAGGTCCGGCTTGTTTTCGGTGTTTTCGGAGACCGGAAAACAGTCGGCCTCCATTTCGTAAACGGGGGGAATGGGAGGGCAACCAAACGAGGAATTTTTCCTTGGTTTCGCTCTTCGTTTTTTTTTCTATTTCGGGGTTTGTTTTTTCTCCCATTCCCATCAAATATTCATTGTAAATAAATCATTAATTGTAAATAAAACTATTCATTCCATTCGGGGTTTTACGTAGGTCTTTTCAAAGTGCAAATATGGTATTTTGGTGGCTACAGCGCGTATAGTGATGCATGATTGGTTATATATTGTACTGCTGAATGGGTCGGAGAATATGGCTAGCTAGGTTCCCTTAGAAAACTTAGACAAAGTATGACCTCTCCCTTCATATCCCCCATAAACCATAAGAGCCTTGTGCTCTCCTTATCTGTGTTCATAAGGAAATAAAACAGTGTGGATCTGTTTACTATTTTAAGCAGGTCCCACTCAGACTTTGGACTTAAAGTATTAGAAACTACATGTATGTACATTTTGACTCATGAACTGTCCCTCAGTAAGAAGAAGGAATGTTTATTGGGTCTTAAAGTAATTACAATTTAACATTCCCCCCCCTGTCATATTTTTTTATTTCTTTTTCTATTTTTTCCCCTTACATTACAGAGTCTATTTTCCCAATTTTTCTTAATCGTTGTCCTATTTTAACTGTGAATAGGTAGGACCGAATCCGGTTAGTTACTCAATTTTATCTTTTAACATGTATAAATTTGTTCTGTTTGTAAGCTTGCGATATATATATATATATATATATATATATATATATATATATATGTGTGTGTGAATGAAATTCTTGGCATTAATCATTTGATGATAATTATCAAAAAAACTTAGAAGTAAGTATTTCTCAAAATCTATCTTTGAATTTATAGGTAGAAAGTCAGTAAATACAAAACAGAAATTTGAGTTCTTAATATTGGAAAATTTAAGAAACAAATGAAACGAAGCTATTATAACTTCAACTATTCTTAATACAAATAATTTGCACACAAGTGTATGATATCAAATACGCCGATGAAACACAAATAATCCTTAAGTAGATCTATTTTACTCATACACGGGACTCTAACTGTTACTACCCCTCCGAACTAAATTAGACCAAGTACTATTGACAATGAAGAGGTGACTTTGAAATCCCCAAAGTGCCTCTCTATTAGGTGCAGTTTAGTTTCAATCCAAGGACACCCATTTTGGGGTGGTCTCTGAAAAGTATGAATTCCTGCTGGCAATGCTTCTAACTTCATGTATGTTTTGTATCATTATTACCATAAAATCATATATATATATATATATATATATATATATATATATTGGCAGCATTTCTTCATTGATACATATTTGATTGAACATAATAAACATTTTTTGTCAATATATTTTTTGTTAATTCTTTCGAATTGCCGTATCGATCTTATGATATTCGGCGGGAATTGGCTGATAAACCTTCCATAATTAGTTATTTCCCAATTACTATCTGCCCAACTTTGGGCCATCATCAGAGGAGGATGTATTACAAATATGATGCAACTTTTGTACGTATATTACAACTTTGTAGGAATGAATGTTTGTACCGTTGTATTGTGAAGCGTTTACATTTCGAATTTGTTTAAATAAATTAGAACAACAAAATAACAAGCAAAATCTACAGATTCTAGAAACATAAAACCCAAACCAAATAGAATTAATTTTGAAACCAGTGCAAATGTAATTAAATGTCTTTAGCAACTGACGTTTTTTATAGAAACAAATTCGAAAAGGATTAACAAAAATATGTAAACAAAAATGTCAATTACGTTCAGTCATATATATATATATATATATAGCATAGCATTATCCGAACACAAGACACAGTGAGCTTGGGTATAAACCCTACTCCATTGAGATAAAGCCCGCTATATGTGAGTTAGACGTTTTCACCAATCATATGAATATTTTTATTCGAAGATGCTAGAGAATCGGACAAAAGTGAGAATAAGCAGCAAGTGATTAATTATTTCAATTTAGTGTATTATGATACAGATTAATAATGAATTGTAAATATTTCATTTTATTTTTGATGAACGATTTTAACAGTTTTAATAAATTCATGTTCTTTATCCGATTGAATCTAATAAATTGTATGTTCCTTACCCAAACCACATGTGTATATATATATATATATATATGATAGAATGAAACCAAATTTCAATTGATGCATCTATGTAGGTGCATATGAATACATACATGCACACACACACATGCACATACAGAAATATTTTTGGAAATCTGATTTCTCTGATAAATTAAACGGAATTTATTCCTAGCTGTGATTGTGTCAATAATCCTGTATGAGCGCACCATCTGAAAGCTAACGAAATACATAGAGAAAAAGCTCGATGGGAACTACAATAATATTATATGCTGTTTTGAATAAATGCCGGAAACAACACCTTAAAAAACAGCATCAGTGTGACCACTTAGAAATCATTCATGTAAGACGAACACACGAAAAACATAGAAGCCAGGCCGAACTCAAAACCGACGTTCTCTTATGGACTCCAACACAAAAACATGCCAATACTGGCTAACCAGCAAGAACTTACTTAAATCAGCTCTGTGCAGACACTGGATACAGTCTAGAGGAACTGCTAGAATCGATGGACGATAGATAGAAATGGCGATATAAAATCAAGGAACTCTATGCTGTTAGCCCGACTTATATATATATATATATATATATATATATATATATATATAAAATCAAAAATTTAACGCTAAAACGTTTTAAATCTGGCCCAGTCAGCTGGACCTGAAGATTTCAAAGACTGATTCTATGCAGAGGTGCAGAGGAGTAAGATTCCTCCAACTAATGTTCTGGATATCATACTAAACAATGTGAAGGTGAGTTTCCAGTAATACTGGAGTTATAGAGAATGCGGAATACCCCTTTATTGCCATCGCTCCCAGGTCCACTCTGACCTGGAGTGGTAGCACCTTAAAGGGTTCTATCTATGGGTCAAATAGAACTAAAATGAGTACTTATGCTAAACTGAATTGCTTGAAATAGAACTGTTTATATCGATGAAATATATTTGGCATTAAATGACTAACAATGGTTGATATGCCATAAAAACAAACCTAACCAAACCGTTTTAAATCAGTAAAGTACAATTCTCTATGCAAAGAATGCAAAAATATCAAGATATTTCAACTGGAAAATGAAATAAAACAGGGTAAAACCACTGTGTTTTACCATCAGGTATGCTTTGATCGACATATTTGAAGTCTGCTGAATCCAACTGGATTCAACTGAATAAATATCTGTGTTCAGTGCAATATTTAAGCAACACGACTACAACATGGCTAACTTATTAAAACACATGGATCACTTGTGTATGTATGTGTGTGAGTATGTTACCATGTATAAGCATAAGTACCATAGATAAGGGCGCCAAAATGGCAGTGAATATTATTGGCAGAACATCCAAGCATAAAGAAGTCATTTTAGTCACGAAACACATCGAGAACTGATATGAACAGCGCACATTTATTCGAAATAATCCATCTTGTGATTCTTGCAATTTTTACTTGGATTCTACATTAATCGGACGAAGCAAATGTACAATGGTACCAAGCGTTCTACTTTAAACAGATCGATAAAATGTCTTCATATGGCCATGAAGACATTTATATTTTTTGAAATATTTTCTGTTCAGCTGGGTTCTATGGAACTTGACTTTACACGCCGAGGAAACTGTAGTTGTAGTTATGAATCAGGATAAAATGGAACATTATTTCTTTTTTTTTAATATGTTTCTTCCTGATAATCCCCAAGACTTTCTGTGTGCATTCTACATTTGTTTCTCGTGGTTGGGAGAATAAATATTGAACACTTATGATTTATCTCTCACATTCTTTCATTCTTCCTTCCGATTCCTTATCATGAATTATATCTAGAAAAATACACACAAGATATATATATATATATATATATATATATATGTGTGTGTGTGTGTGTGTGTGTAACCATCGTGTGGGCACAAAACACTTTTAGTTATCGGCAGAACATAAATCGGTGGACCATCATATATATGTATATATATATACTTGCAGAAGTACCTGGTCAATGACCGGATTAAAAAGATTTTTGGAATACCAGTGAATGAAATAGAAAGGGAAAAGTAGGAATAAGTAAAGAATTTAAAATATATCCTTATTCGTTTTATTTGTCACTGTCTCCCAGTAGACAGGACTTGACACAAGGTCAAAAGCCCGAAAGCCGATTAAAGTTGGAATAAAGTGGAGGGGAAGGTCGGAAACGAGCCGAGACTCGAACCCTGCTGGTCATTGACCCACTAAGTGCAATGAGGGTCTAATGAGTCAAGCAGTTTCACGGACCAAAATCTGGGTCCTAGCACGTATGCCGGGTTATGACTTAAAGTAGACGGCAAAGTCTAGTGCCATACATATGGGACAAAGGTTGCAGCTCGCCCACCCGAAGGTGGCCCGACCGAAGTTGCGGGCCTTTCGGTCTCGAATATGCCATTGATTTCGATAACCCATTCGGCACGAATGCCAGACAGCCAGGCAAAAGCCAGGGACCACGGTCGTTATTTGTGGTTGAAAGATTTTGCCTATTAATTTAAATGAAAAGTATTCTTTTATTTCATGAATAGCATTTTTTTAAATAATGTAAAAAGAATATGTTAAATAGAATGTCAAATGTAACTCTGTATTAGAGAATGGTTTGAATCATTTTCATGATTTTATTTTTGGTGGGTGGGGAGAGGTCTCCCACTAATTTTTGTATCTATAGTTTTCTCAGTTACAGAACGATCCTTTAGTAAATTATTTTCGAAAAGTCAGCATTGCTTCAATTCAAATTTTTATTGAACATCAAAAATGTAACTAAAAAAGTACCTAAGAATTCATAACTTAAAATATTTTCTTTCAGGATTTTTTATTCACATTTAAAACATTTTTTTAAAAATACAGGTCGGGAGAATTATTATTAGTCTAATGTATTTTATATATATATAATTCGAAAGTTTAAATGATGGTCCATTTATTTACTAACCGCCAAGTATTTGGGCTCATATTTGATTTAAAAAACGAGTTTAAATGATTAATTTGGTCATATATATATATATATATATATATATATAAAGAAAATTCTCCACAAGTGGCTAACAGAGCAGAATAATTTTTTAATATATATCTAGAAGTACAAGTGTGTGAGTGCGTGTGTGTGTGTGTAGAGTTTGAATTTTCAGCCTTTTCCTTTACTCTGCGTGTGTGTGTGTGTGTGTGTGTGTTTGTTTTTTGCTCTTTATTTGTTCGTTCATTCATAAATACTGAACAAATGCGCTGCATTTGTAATCGAACAAATTGTTCGAATCACTCATTTTTGCCTAGGATCAAAGCATTTTCTTATGATCTTAGACGGGCTCTTTGTGTGTTTCACGAGCTATTTTTCAACCGTGTTCTCGTCTTCTCATGAGATGCGACAAAAATATTAGAGTAAATACTAGAGAATTTGACGATCCCTTAAAGCGTCGATATATTCTGAGTCCTGATGGTTACATTTTATGGCACATGCGTAATTTTCCCTTGTCCACACTTTTGAGCCCATTGGCATGCGAATGAACATCAATATCAGAATAAACATTGTATCCCCCAGAGATATATATATATATATATATATATATCTCATCATCGAGTATTATTAACATCACAGTATTCCCTGACTCACTCTCTCTCTCTTTCTCTCTCACCATCCATCCCTATCATCCATATCTTGTTATATCTTGTGTCCACACAGAGATGATCTAAGTTTTTGTTAGTCGGCCAGCATTGGCACGTACATGCGCAAGAGTCCACAAGAACAAACGTCGCTCTTCCAATCGTACTCTGCATGTCTTGTTCGTCTTGAAGGGTTTATGAGGTGGGAATCGAATGTCTCTATAACTACTGTTTTACGGAATGTTATTTCGAAGATTTGTTTAAGACATCCCGTTGCATTCTTGTGTTGTTATCATTTAGCTTTTTCTTCATGTGGTTTCCTAATGTCAATGAGGTGCATTCTTACAGTAGTATGGAAAAAGCTACAGCGCAGAAGAAATCCGGTTTTATTTTATCGGATAGATTAGATTTCTATATGACTGATAGCCTATCAATAGCATTCCACACCTTCACGAAGCGTATGTTGACACCATTTTCAGTAGACGAGATATTGCTGTCGAGTTATGTGAACTGATTTACTTATTTTAGAGACCAACCCCTTAGTCTAGATATTGTTCCTCTTTTGTTTAAAAAGCATGAACTCTGTTTTATTTGCTTTTACGATGAGGCCAATGCCTATTGAAACTTGATCTATTGTGCATTAATAACTCGGTTTAGGCTAGCGTATTTGCGAGAAGTGCGCGGTCATCTGCGTAGTTTGCGTCTGTCATAGTTTCTACGGGATGTTAAATTACTTTTTAAATATGAAAACAATTTTTTTTATTAGATCTATGGATGTTCAAAGTACGTAATCTAGGTTAAATTTGAACAGATATTAACTTATTATTATTAACTCTCCCTGCTTGATTCCAGCATCTATGTCGAAGAAATCGGTGTTGATTTTGGATGAACGAACCATCACTTTCGTGTTTATATAAAGCATCATTATAGCAGTTACCATTTCTTTGTAATGATAATAGGCTAGTAGTTATTGCTCAATCTTTTTCTTTGTGTATGGAATCAAATGCCTTTGAGAAATCTTCAAGCCATAATTTTGGATATACTATTTAGATGAGAGTTGAGAAATTCTTTCATTGGCTGTTTTTTTTTGTTTTGTTTTGTTTTATTTATTTATTTATTTATTTTTTGTCATGTTTTACATGAATAGAGGCCACCTTTTTTGCAATGTGTTTAAATAGTTACCTGTCTGAAATATTTGATCCTGGTCGTTAACCAATGAGTGTCTTCAGCTCAGCATCCGTTAACCCATCTTTGGAGTCATCCGTCTTTTGTTTCTAACAATTGAAAATGTCAGGTAAACAATTATTCTCTTTCACGAGGCCCATTTCGAATAAACTGGATATGGGCAATAAATTCTTTCCGTGTTCTGAACAAGCCCCTAAAATGAAAGTAGTTATATTGCATCAGAAAACAAAGAATCAGTTTTTCCAGAAAAGATTTATCTAAGGTTGATAGAACAGATAATCTCAGAAGTGCCCAATATAGCTAGCTACAATAGGTTAGTTGAACAAGTACAAACTTAAGAAAATGAAGTGTTTTTTTTTATTCCATACCCACTCAGATATCCTGCTCCAGCTTATCACAAGAATAATGTATCTTACGGAGGTAAGTATTTTAAGATACATATATATATCATTGGAAAACAAGAAAATCAATAAGAGTATTCAATTATAAATTTATTTCATCCGTTCTTGACGGAATCTTCGGATGGATTTGAAAAAATTACTTTCCTTTGAGCGTTAACTCCGGGGAATACATTTATCTTATACAAAGTTCAACGTGTCATGATTTAAATATTTTTTTAAATCCCAACGTGTCATATTTTTAATATTTAAGAAAAGGAAATTCGTTGTATATACCTGTTAAGAAAACCCACCAATGCACAAAATGGAATAAACTTATCGATTTTCTTGTTACTCAATGTTATTTTGCTCTGTATAAGCTTCTTATATATATATATATATATATATATATATATATATATATATATATATATATAAGATTTACATTGTACACTCATTTGGATAATTCCGTTAAAGTATATCAACAGAGTGTCCGTATAGTTGGAGTCTCGTGGGGTGTTGTCACCAGGACTTGTTTAATACTGCTCTCAACATTCTTGTGTAATTTCCGTCTAGTTTCCTCTCCAGCCGCTTCGCTAGCGTCCATGTGGTGCATCCATATAGCAGTATCGACACAACCACTGCCTGGAAGAAACTGCGTTTCATTTTATCAGTTAGGTCCGACTTCCATATGATCGAGAGCCTGTCGATAGCTGTCCATGCCTTCGTCAGTCGTGTGTCGATGTCTTTTTCGGTTGATGAGACGCTACTTCCTAGGTAGGTGAATTTGTCTACTAGTTTCAGAGAGGCTCCGTCTGTCCAGGCGACAACACCCCACGAGACTCCAACTATACGGACACTTGCCCCCCATCACGAAAACTATACAAGTCAGACGAACCAGACACGCGGGACACTGCTGGAGAAGCAAGGACGAGCTCATAAGCGATGTACTCCTGTGGACCCCCACATATGGATGTGCAAAAGTAGGACGACCAGCACGAACTTACGTACAGCAACTATGTGAGGACACAGGATGTAACCTTGAAGACCTGCCGGAGGCGATGAATGATAGGGAGAAATGGCGAGAGAGGGTCAGGGATATCCGCGCTGGCAGCGCGACATGATGATGATATCAACAGAATTGATATATATATATATATATATATATATATATATATATATGTATATATATATTGTGAAATAAATTAATCCTCATGAGTTTTTTGTTCTTAAATCAGAAAGTGCGTACATACTGGCCAGTAGAGCTTGAGAAAACTCAATATTAATAAAGGTTTATGCCCCATCTCCGGACAATTTCATTACTGTTTGTTTCATGTATTTTTATTTAAAAAATGATCATCATATAAGACACAATTTTGCCGAAATGTGTTTCAATTACCTAAGTTCCATCTAACAGACCGACTCAAAAGTAACCTCAATATTTTTCTTCATATGCTTAATTTTTTCTGCGCTCTGCCTAGAAAAAGAGTGCCTCTTTTTCTTTTAAATAAGGAGATAGATAGATAGATAGATAGATATGAAAAAGACTGTTCTTCGGCTGAATCATTTTTTTTAGAAACAGATTTAGGTTAATAGCTCTCACAACTCCATGGAAGATATCTACTCTGTTCAAGATTTTAGAAAGAAAATTTTCTATTTTACAGGTGGGAGTATTTTCGTCAAATTGCGATCACTCTTAAAACAATTCTAAATTTAGTTTTAACGGGAATGTCTGCTAACCAACCATATCTTATTTTTTCCTGTTTCCACATTTTTTCCGTTCATAGCAAATAACGGTATGCTTAGGAAAATGAAATTATATCCGTTAGGAAAAAATTCAGACTCAAATCACCAGACGAAAACGAATGCTGTGACCAAAAATATTTTTATCGATACTGCGCGGTTTTTGCAATTGATAAATGCATTTATTTTCATCAGGAAGAGTTTCTTTCACTTTCACAATATAAATCTGGAAAAAATTCTATTGCCAACCATGAAGTTATTCTCCCGTTGTTATAAGTGAAGATTGATTAGAATCTTGTCAATATTGAAAACGGGATTTGTGAATAAAATCCTGGGTACGTAAAAAATTGTTTGGCCTAAATAGTAAACAATTCCATTTTTCTCTAACTTTGACAGCGGTTTCCCGCTTATCTGCAGTGGGGTAGCCCCCCCACCACCACCAAAGAGTCTCCCGGAAAGGACACTAAACAATCTGATGGTTAGGTTCCAGTGATGCTGGAACTTTGGGGAATGCGGAGTACTTCTTCATTGCCATTGTTCCCAGATCCACTCTGGCCCAGAATTGTAGCACCTAAAGGTATCTAAAGGTTAAATAGAAGTAAACTGCATACTTATGCTAAACTGAATTGGTTGAAATAGAACTGCTTGACTAAATTTAATAGCTTAAAATAGAAATATTTTTTACAATTAAACTGTACTTACATTTAAACTGCGTGCTTATTCTAAAATGAATTGTTTGAAAAGGAACTGTTTTTGACATTGAAACTCTACTTACACTAAAATGAATTGTTATATATAGAACTGTTTTGACATTCAACTGTGTAAACAAAATATGTACTTTTGTAAAATATGTAAACAAAATATGTACTAATCTGAATTATCTGAATTAGAACTGTTTGAATAAACTGAATAGCTTGAAATAGAAATATTTTTGACAATTAAACTGTGTACTCATGCTAAACTGAATTGTTTGAAATAGAACTGATTATTTTCATAAAAATGGATTTGGCGTTAAATAACCTACAAAGGTTGATATGCCATAAAACCCAACCAACCAAACAAACATCTGATGGAGGGTTGAAAATACGCTGACTATATCCCCTATACTGGGGTAAGGAGCCTTCTCCAAACAAAAGTCTTCTGAGCAAGACTAAAATTTATCATATAGTGAGTCTCCAATTCTGAAGAGCTGGTGTGTATAGAGTACTCCTTTATTGCCATTACTCCCAGGTTCACTTTGCCACAAAATTGTATTAACTTTTAGGGTCTTATCTCTGAGACAATGAATTTGTTTAAAAGTTATAATATGCAATTTTTTTGTGCGCAAATATGTGCATACAAAACAAATATGAACGTACTATGAGGATGATTTTCAAACCTGTAAATATAAAATAACACCAGATGGGGTGACATGCCGTTAAAATCAATCACGCAATCAGTCTATTTTCCTGTCAATCATATTGGAATGATAGACTAGCGCAGGGTTCAAGACGTATATTCACGCCATTGATCCAAAATGAACTGAAACAATTATATATATAAATATATGATCATGTCGCGCTGCTCACACGGATCTCCCTGACACACTCTTACCATCCGTCTCTATCGTCCATCGCTCCCGGGAAGTCTTCCAGATTACATCCTGTATCAGCACAGAGCCGTTGTATATAGGTTCTCGCTGGTCGTCCTATTTTTGCTCGTTCATGTGTATACTTGCAATTATTATGTATGCAAGTGAATTTAGTTTCAGGTTATTCGTATTATAGCCTCTACGCGTGTTTCTGATGTTCAACGTCATCTTAAGAAGTTAATGATGGATTTGGATGCTCTCTTTGGTTTTTCTAGTGGCAACTATTTTATTTTGATAGGGTTATTTTTAATTTCCGGATATGTTTCTGTGAATGTCAAATTGGAGTAAATTGTTCGTAACAATCTGTTTCTGCTGAAGAGTTTGTGTGTGTGTGTGTGTTTGTATTTTTGAAGAGTCTATATTGCGTGTTAGTGTGTATGCCAGAGTGTTAGTATCCATATATGTGTATATACTTTCGTGAGTTTTGTTTTTTTCTTTATTATTCTTCCGTCCCTGAATTAACTACGATAGTCGATATGCCATAAAACCCAAACAACAACTAAAAAACTACACAACCTCTCAAACAAAAACGACAAGCCTTAAAAAGAAAAAGGAAAATATAATTATAAAAGAAGCAGACAAGGAAAACGCAGTAGTTAATTTAATAAAACATATTACAGAACAAAAAATCCAAGAAATACTAAAAAGATGAAACTAACTATTAATTAATTGATACAAACGTATAAACTATAATATATCAAAAAATTACAAAATTCTACTAAACACACAATGTAACAATAACTAAAAAAAGAAAAATATTTTTAACTAACTAAATCCCCAAAACTAGCAATGTTTACGTACAACTAAAAATTCATAAGTCCAAGAAAATAAGAAAAGCTATAGAAACACGAAGTCTGAAGACATAGAAATTCCAGACCCTAGTGACCTCAAATTTAGACCGATAGTAGCAGGCACATCATTTCCCACAAACTGACTCAGAAAACTAATGGACATTTTATCACAATCATTTTTAAACCACTAAACACTGATCCCGACGCACACATGGTTACATTTGCAGTTACAGATCGGTACAGTAGTATCCCCATGAATTCGGAAAATAAGGCATCTAATTTTGGATAGAAAAAAAACAAGAAACCCTATACCCAAGATTTAACAAAAAACGTATTACAGATGGTATAGAATCCTAAAAATGACTCTTTCCAATTCAGTAGCGTAAATTACATCCAAACCCAAGGAACATCTTTGGGAACTAAAATGGCACTATGATACGTCAAACTAGTGGTGGCGTCTCTTGGTGCCAAGCAAAATTTTGGTGCTAAGCAAATTTAGAAGAAAATCCATATGAAATTAAAGGCAAAAAAAAAAAAAAAAAAAAAAAAAAAACCACAATATAAATTAGATAGCGTCAATGGGGCTTGGTAACTGTCAGTTTATCGCTTGGGTGATCATCGGAGCAATTATTTTTTTGACTGACTATTTGAACCAGCCTGTTAAGTTATGAAGTTACTCCTCCCAGCATTAAGTGAAGATCGCTGTTGACTCACGTTTAGGCTCATCAGTTTTGCTATCATCCACCATGCTGAGTCCCTTGGTTTCATATGTTATACACTTCTACGTCTCAGAATCTGATATCCAGTGAAAAATCAGAGCAAGATGATCAAATAATTATGTTTGACATGTGTTTGATTGTCATGGAGTTTAATGTCTTCGATTTCACTTAATTGTTATTATGGCAGGACTACCCTTGTAAGCTTTTGATAAAGTGAGTTCTTAAAAAAAGATATTTTAGTAATTTTTCTAAGTTTCAAGTGTACCAAACTCATATCATTTTAATCAGGCATAGTGGGCTCTGCTTATTCTTTCATTTCTTTTGTAGTCAGCGTGATTTTGATTCATTATTTTACGATATACTCGTGTCTTTTAAATTTGTTTGCAATAAAGAAAGGAGAATATCAAAATTTATGTTAGAAGGCTTCATTTTGGGGAATAAAAGCCGTTTAAAAGTAAAAATTAAAAAGATAAAACAATACATGCATTATCTAGTCTAATTTTTTCAGTTTCTTTTTTCTTTTCTACGCCATTTTTAGGAATTCTTTTTTAGGCCATTAAAACATCTCGATGCAACACTTACTTTTGTAGCTTCTTCCAAGGTATTTGATTCTATACACACAGAAAAGTTGGATGATTTGTTTTGTTTGTTTTTTTATTTTGTTGTTGTTGTTTTCGTTTAATGGCAATTAAAACTCCGTGGGTAGTTTAATACCAAAGCCATCTTTCTACAAGAACAATGGTGGTGCAATTTAACCCATAGCTGAGGGATAAAAGGATTCATACCTTTACCGAAGGTATTAGTTCAAAATTAAACGCAATAGTGTCACTGGAACTTGAACTTACCAACTATGATGACGCATTCCCGCGCGTTTGTAATATAATGGCCGAGGGATTTCGGTTTATACCTTTGGGTTTAGTTAGGCTGAGAACCTTTCGGCTCAGCACATGGGTTAGTTAGGTGCAACATTAACACAGGTGTTCGCGCGCGCGAACGGAACAGACGTGTCACTCAGAGATGTCACAATAGCCCACATTGGAAGCGGGGTTACAGAGTGCGGGTGACGTCATTCACTGGAAACGTGCGGAGGATTTTGGGAGATTTTGAAAAAGTCAGTTAATTGAGTGGAGACCTGCCTCGGGAGAAGACGGTTGGCTTTCGCTTGCTCGCGGAGACGTAGACGAAAAAGCCTGAATAGAAAGATTGTGCCTCTCTCTCCTTAGTTGAAGAACATTTAAACTCAAAGTTAATAAAAAGTTTCCTACCTGAACAAAGAAGTCGACAAGTGTTTTTCGTGTTTCCAGATTCGTATGTTCTATCTTTATGGACATTCGATGTACGTTTCACACATAGCCATATCATGGCTATGGTACACGTTAGCCACAACTTCATAGTGATTTCTTTGGAGAGATGGAGTAAAAAATTCTAGCATATGCTCTCCTAAAAGTAACTATTACTGCTATAATCATCTTCAACAAATATACGAAAGCGATGGATCACTCACCCAATGGTGACAATGATTTCTTTGGTATTTTCTTTAAAATTTTGTAAGGAGATAGATTTATACTATTTCTATTAATATTCTGCCTAAAATGCTAACAACGAACATCAATAGATCTGATGAAAGAAAATGTTTTCTCTCTAAAAAGGCATTAAGCTGACGACGTCTTGCAGAAACTATGACGAATGTAGATTACGCAAATGATTTTGCGTTTCTCGCAAATACAACTGCTCAAACCGAATCTCTGCAACATAACTTGGAACAGGTAGCAAGAAGCATTGGCCTCAACGGTAGCAAGAGACATTAGCCTCAGATAAAATAGAGCTTGTTTGTTTTAAACAAGATGATGCTATGTCCACATTAAATGCCGAGCCTCTGAAATTAGACTAGTTCACATACCTCGGTAGCAATATTTCATCTAATGATAGCGGTGCACAGGAAAGGCATGAATTTGTGTTGACACGTTATCGACTGTATAGAAGACTAATCACTGATAAAGAAAGACGGAATTTCTATAAAGCAGTAGCCGTGTCAGTACTACAGTACAGTTGCACTACCTGGACTCAAACGAAATACTTGGAGAATAAGTTAGACTAATGCTTTATAAGGAAGCTGTCAGCTATTTTAAAACAATTCTGGAAGTAGCACAAAAAATGCCAACTGTACGGACACTTACTTTCCATTTAAAAAATTATGTTCTCCAGTCCGTTCCTACACACACCAGTGTCGACTGATTAGCCAAGACTAAGATTCTTCAGCTCAGTCTGAATACTGGACGAAAGCAATAGATGATAGAGAGGAATGGCGAGTAAGAGAATCTGCATAACCAACACTATATATATATATATATATATATATATATATAAGTTCTAACTCTAAAAAAAATTTTGCATAAGTGCACATCTCACACCTTTGTATGAGCCTTACCTGCAGAGAAATTAAGACAGAAATCTGAATGTTTTTTCTAGTTTTATAAAAATGGTAATGTCTATATATATATTGGGTGACCCGAGTCCAAATCCTAAACGATGCCTTTGGCATTTCATACAGCGCTAATCTTGGAAAAGGTATGAATCCAACTATTCACCCTCTAGCTATGGATAAATAGTCGGGCAAACAGGGATAGAAGAAAATCTCTTCTAAACTTTGCTTAAAACTTTCATTGTGTCACATCCTGCTTGTTTGAAGGGATTGGATATATATATATATATATATATATATATATATATATATATATAACCTCTCTTCTTGCCAATGTAATTATACGTCAGGAAGGTAACAAATTATGATTACTTTGAAATTCTAAAGCAACCCTACAATAAAATGATGAAAATATGGGAAGAAGAAAACAGATTCTGCCCAACAAATCAAGGACTTTCGGAACATGCAATAATGAATCTAAAGAAACGGTTGCCTTTGGAGCTTGAAATTCTGAATATCAGAACTTCTAAAAGAAAACGGACAAGAAAAAAAAACAGAAAATGAAAGCCCTAAAATAATGGAACTCAACTCCATCACTACAACTACAAATTTAGCATCACAGAAGTGAAACAAAGTGGAAAGGATGAAGGTAATCATGACAGAAGAAAAGAAAATTATATCGTCACTAATGAATCAAGACTGGAAAAAAAAGTTAAATTAGAAACGGTAAAAATGAATGAACGACTAAGGCATATTAAAACAGATGACATCAGCGAGTATAACAATCTAATTTAAGCGAGAGCCAAACTAGCCATCGGTCAACTCGTCATCCCAACAAGGAACTGAAAAAAGAAGCGAGAAACGAAATTTAAATTGGAAATACAACAGGAGTAACACATTGGAAATAACTACGGAGAGAAAGAAAGATAATGAAAATAAAATAACTGAGAACAGAGGTAAATAAAACAACTGATAGACAACAACAGCAACTATAACAATGAACAGCACAAAGAGAACAAATAACCTAAAAATATTGGGTAAAGAAGGAAGATCCAATGGATACCGACCCGGGTTCTTGCAATACAAGCAGAATAGGATATTCCAAAATAATAAAAGTAGATTCAACGAAAAAGAAAAAAAAATATAAAGGAAAGTGAACGATCAGGTGCTTTAAAAAAGTTATTGGAACAGAGAAAAGAACAGAAAATACGGAATGGTTAATTATCATGAAGAACCAATTACAAGGAATCGAAAGACCAGAAACAGAAATAGATCTTGAGTCTCTATGAAGAACCTTCAAGAAAATTGCAAACTGGAAAGCACCAGGGCACGGTGGAATCTATGGCTTCTGCTTCAAATGATTCAATTTGATTCGCAGCAGATTAACTCAACATCGAAACAAATTCCTTAAAGAGAAAAATAAGGAAAACCTGATCCAGAAGGATAAAAAAATAAATAAATAATGTAACACCCCAAAAAACGACAGACCGATAAAGTGTCTCCCAGTGATGGGAAATATCTTGACCGGAAAGGTAATAGAAAATTTTTTACTCGCTTGAAAGGAATGATTTTTCCCGAAGAACAAAACGAATGCCGCAACCACATTAATGACTAACTTCACATAGATTTACACAAACTGAAAGAGATAAAAACAAAGTTTAAAAATCTAGTCCATATATATATATATATATTTTTTAGAAGGCATACGACTTCATCTCATAAGTAAATCAAAATACGAACAGGTGTCTTGCAAAAAGTCATCATGACGCGCCGCCAGCACAGATATCCCTGCCTCTCTCCTTCCACACTTCTCTATCAGCCATCGCTTTCGGTAGGTTGTCAAGGCTACATCCTGTATCGGCACAGAGCTGTTGTACGTAGGTTCTAGCAGGTCATCCTGCCCTTACTCGTCCCCGTGAAGGGGTCCACAGAAGTACGTCACTTATGAATTCATCCCTACATCTCCAGCAGTGTTCCGTATGTCTGGTTCGTATAACTTGGATAGTTTTCGTGATGAGTGGTAAGTGGCTGAACAGCTGCTGCTTTGTGGGGTGCTGCCTCCAGAACTTGTTCAATATTGCGCGCAGCATTTTTGTATAGTCGCCGTCAAGCTTTTTCTACATACGTTTAGTTAGCGTCCATGTAGTGCATCCATACAGCAGCAGCTACTTGGAAAAAAAACTGCGTTTTATTTTATCGGTTAGGTTTGACTTCCATATAACCGATAGGCTATCGATAATTGTCCATGCCTTTGCTAGTCGCATGTTGATGTCATTCTTGGTTGATGAGACACTGCTTCCTTGATTGATGAACTTGTCTACGAGTTTGAGAGTGCTACTGTTTCATGTGGAGATGTCACTTCTTTGATTAAAACACATGTATTCCGTCTTGTGTGCATTGACATGGAGGAGTATGCCTGCAGCTGCTCGTTCCAGACTATGTAGCTGGGTTTCATACAAAAAGTAAGCATTCAATATCCCTCCTATTATTCGTCCGAGTAATGATACCGCTAAATTATATCTTTAGAAATATAAACCAGGTATAGATTCCTAAAATAAGATAAATCCCTTTATCTACATGCATGATGTCAAACTGTTTGCAAAAATTAATGAATAAATAGGAAAACCGTACAACAAAAAGTATTTTCTGGTAAGACAGGGATAGATCCTTAAGATAAATAAGGGAAAAAAGAAACAACAGAAAAATAGAACTACCTAATCAGGAAAGCATCAAATCAATAGAAGAAAAAAGAAAGCCACAAGTCCCTGAAAATATTAGAAGCAGATAAAACCAATAGAAACGAAGGAAAGAGTCAGGAAGAAAAACTTCAGAAGGACAATTAAACCTACACTGTCCATATATTAATAATAGAAGAAAAAGATTCCATATTACCGAGGATGGTGTCTAAACTGTAGCGCCTTAAAACGTATACCGAACAATGCAGCAAGCGCCAAAAAAAATAAATAAATAAATAAATAATAATAAAAATAAGACCATATGATTATTAAAGGGACTGGAGGAATTGGAAGTAGGAGGACTTGTGGAGGCCATCCAAACTGCAACATAATTGAAAACAGTCAGAATACTGAGAAGAGTCCTGAAGACTTGAGGAGACTTGCTCTCATTCAAACTCCAGTGAAACACCATCAGCTAAAACTGATGTGAAAGACTCTCAAGGAGTAAATAATTATAATTATAAGAAGAAGAAGAAGAAGAAGAAGAAGAAGAAGAAGAAAACATAATAAAATATGACATTATACTCATATATAAACACACTGAGAAAATTCTTGGCAGTCCTAGCCGATATGAAATACACAAATTTGCCCTCAGTGAAACAGTTCATAACCTCAGAAGTCTACTGGAATTCGTACGTTTGGAACAATTCCCAAAGGCTTGGTAAAGAGTGTGGAAGAGTTGGTCATCGGAGGACGAGCAGAGACCATCCAAACTACAGCATTATTAAGATCGGCCAGAATCCTTGAAATTTAAAGAGTCTTTTTGTCACTCAGACTCTAGTGAAAGACAATCAGCTAACGTTGATGTAAAACCTCGCAAGTAATAATAATAATAATAATAGCAAAGCAAGAAAAGATAAGAGGCAACAAAACAGCAGATGTAGTTTACGTGGTGATTGAGCGTAAACGATCAATCACATAATAACCGAATACAGCAGATTAGCCCAGAAAGTGTATAAGACTAGACACGACTG
The DNA here is from genome assembly GCA_963585895.1 of Sepioteuthis lessoniana. Lineage (NCBI taxonomy): Eukaryota > Metazoa > Mollusca > Cephalopoda > Myopsida > Loliginidae > Sepioteuthis > Sepioteuthis lessoniana. Next base: position 76,879,227 of record OY757905.1, read on the forward strand.
GGTGGGCAAGGGGATCCAGTGGGAATTGTGCAAGAATTTGAAATTTAACGATATGAACAAATGGTATATGCAAAACCCAGCATCTGTTCTGAAAAATTTTACGCACAAAGTCTTCTGGGATTTTGAGATACAAACGGATCACCTAATCTCGTCCAGATGACCAGGCCTTCGAATAATCAAGAAAAAAAGAGAACTTGTTGAATTGTGGACTTTGCTGTCCCGGCTAACCATAAAGTAAAATTGAAAGAAAGCGAAAAGAAGAATGAGTACCTTGATCTTGCTAGAGAACTGAAAAACTGTGAAACATGAAAGTGACGATAATACTAATTGTAATTGGTGCTCTTAGTTCTGTCACCAAAGGATTAGTAAAAAAATTGAAAAACTTGGAAATAATAGGACGAGTGGAGACCATCCAAACTACTACGTTATTGAGATCGGCCAGAATACTGAGAAGTCTTGGAGACTTTAGGAGACTTGCTGTCACTCAAACTCCGGTGAAAGACCCTCAACTAAGGCTGATGTGAAAAACTCTCTGTGTAATAAACTTCGCAAGAAATATCAGAAAAGTAGCTAACCATTGATGATAGATATATATAAATGAAGACGTCTTTTAAGGAAATAATGTTCCGTGACAGTGAAAACTAATGTTTGAGACGATATCAGAATAAAGACGAGGAAAATCCTGATTAAGAAGAACTGAAATTTCTAAATTTAGATTCCTTGATATATATTCAAATTGTCCGTTTGTAAAAAAAAAAAAAAAAAATTCTATTCACCTTTACCTGACAAACAAATAGAATTTATTCTTAAAATCCTTGAAATTTAATAAGTACAAACGTAGTAAATGAGGATAATTAAACAAAAGGGAAAGATCATTGTAAAAAAAGGAATGGCAGTAATCCAAGTACCTGTGTGTCTCTGTCTATTTCTCTCTTTTTCTCCCTCGGGTCACTTGAATGGAATTAGTTTATCAAAAGTCGCTAACAGTTATCAATTGATATAATAGATATAAAATATCTTTTAAGACCAGCAAAGGTTTGGTATTAATGAATCCACAGAAATGTCAACATTATATTACCCATGGAAAATGACAAGTCCAAATCAAGTAAACGTAGGACCCAGACGATTCGTCTGTGTGTCATGATCGGCAGGTGCTCCCTTGATTGCTAATATAGTGGACCTAATCGGCATGCTGAGAATGTTGGAGGTTTCCAGTAAACAAAGACCAAAGCAATAATTCTTGTGATAGACAAAAAATACACAAGTGAAGAGAAAAATAACCACTCTTATTTTAAAACAACAATTTAACGCAAAGAGGCTATAGGAAACGGAGGTTGGCGATCTGGACAGAATCTAGTAAATTTAATCCAAGTCAAAGACTTGCCGACTAAGCCAGGTTGATTTTAGATAAATAATAGTTGTCTGACTAAGATACTAAAATAATTTGACTGGTAAACGGCGAGGAACATACAGAGAGAGAGAGAGAGAATTCCCTAAACGAATTGAAACAAAATATTGAAAGCCAAACCACCACGAAACCCACAAAAACATGCGAAATGTTGAATTAATTTTTAAAAGTCACGAGTGAACAGAAGATTATATTACTTTCTCCAATTATTCAAGACTGACAAAAAGTCAAGTTAGAGATCGAAAATAGAATAAACAATTGCAACTTATCCCAACAGATGTCATCACCGATCTGAACAAGTTAATCAAGGTAGGATTGGATAGGTTCCTTTATTTTCAATGGCATATCAACCTTTGTGGATTATCTAATGCCAAAGCCATCCTTCTAGAAGAACAGTGGTCGTTTATTTAACCCATAAATGGGACAATTAGAGGGTTCATACCTTTCCCAGGGGTATTTGTCCGAAAGTGAACGTAATTGAGCGAACAGAGTTCAAACTCGCTTACTACGATTCCGCAGTCGAGCGCTTTAACTATTACACCACGAAGACAACCCCTCCTTCTTGATAGTAACGAAACTAATCAGTAATAAAATAGATATACCTCAAAGAAATCTGAACATATATGCAAACCTGAGTGGTAAATGACAAATAAAGAAACTGTGACCACAAACAAAAGAAAATGAATCATGCAGGGACCACAGACAAAAATGACAACACACCTGGAAGAAATTAATCAAAAGATATTGGCGAAAGAAGGAGAAACAAAAGGGAAAAGGAAATAGTAAAAAAAAATACCAACAAAACAGGGCATTCCCCCCAAAAAAACGAAAGAAAATTTTACCTATAGATTGGTGGTGAGTGCATCAAGGCAAATCAACAACTGGATAAAATGCAACATAGGAATTTTGGAGAAAATATGGAGAATAAAAGAACTTGAGAGAAATTCCGAATAGATAGTTAGCATGAAAATAAAATTAGCAGAATTTTAAGAAGGCCCGAGGTGAGCATGCATATTGACTCGCTCTGAGGAACACCCAGAAAAATACTAATTAGAGAATGCCAAGCCATGATGGCATACATAGATTCTGGTTTTAAAAAATCCACGTCTCTGCACTGGCTAAGCAACTGAGTAAATGGCTACAACAAGCAAGAATACCTGAATGGATAACGAAAAAGAAAACTACCTGGATCGAGAAGGTCCTCCAAAAAGAACAATCACCAGCGACTATAGATCAATAACATGTTTACTTATGATGTGAAATAACCTGACCATACATATAACTGAACAAATCTATTACTAACTTTTATACAACGGATTAATAACGAAAGATAAAACAATCCCGCTGGAGAACAAAAGAAACAAATAATTTAGTATTCATAGATCAGTACGTCGACAAAGAAGCTAAATAATGGCGAAAAAATATAGACGTGGCGTACATTGACCACAAAAATCATATGGAATGGTCGCCCAAACGTATAATGTAAATTGCACAAAATATCCGAAAAAATCATAAACGTCATCAACATTTTTATTGAAAACAGGATGGTAGAATTGACAGCTGGAGGTAAAACTCTAATAAGAGGTAGAAATTAAAACAGGCATCTTCCAGGGAGACTCGCTCTCGCCATTGCTATCCGTTATAGCAAAGATGTCACTTAACTGCGTACTTAGGAAATGTACAGTGGGCTACAAATTTTTAAAGCAGGGAAAATCACTGCATGTATATGAATGGCATAAAAGTATTTGCAAAAAGAGGACAAAGAACCGGAGATCCTGATGCAAACAACAATAATAATATACAGCCTGGATACAGGAATGAAATTGGCATTGAAAACTATATGAATTGTCGAAATTTGAAAATTACTATAAACACCAACTAGAACCGATAGCAGAAGCCAAAGAAACTGCGATTCTCTGGGATTTTGCAACTCAAACTGAGCGAAAAAAAAAAAAAAGAATTGTAGACCACACATAGTGGTTAAGCTCTTTGAAAGAAAAACATGCTTTCTAAACGTATCAGTCAAAAAGTATATTGAAATAATTAAATACAAAAACCTAGAAATCGAAACTAAAAAAAAATGTGGCACCTTCTTAAACTAGATCGGGTAGGAACTGAAAAAGACAACCAAAGAAGGAAATTGATGACGACTCACAAGTTGTTTCACGCAACATCCACAACAAACTCTTCCAGATTCAGTCCACTCGAGGAGAATGTAGTACAGCTTCCAGAAAATCAAGAAGTGAATAAGTGATCATATCCCGATTGCGTATTGATCACACAAAGCTTACACACTCTTTGATATTCAAACAGGAACAACAACCACAGTGTTTGACATGTCAAACGCCTTACACTGTTTAATACGTTCTTATAGAATGTATAGATTTCGCTCTCGTCAGAAAGCAATTTTTCAAGGTAAATAGTTTGAGCGAGCTGTTCGAAAACGTCAATATGGATGATGGTTTGTCCTTCTTGAGAAAGACAGAGTCGTAATATAAAATATAAATTGACACCATTTAACCGTGTACAAAGAAATGTGCTCTTGCTTGTCGAAAATGGTATCTACAAAGTATATGTTTAGAAATCTTATGTTTAATATATGTAAAAACAGAATCTGGCATTAAATAATTTACAAAGGTTGATATGCCATAAAACCAAAACAACGAACTAGACGAAAATGTTACAATAATAGACTATGTGCCCAAAAAGGAAGGAGGGATAGGATTTACAAACATTGTTATCTGTGTGGATGGAGCAATATAAAGACTCGAAGAATATATCAAGAACAAATATTAGACTGATGACCGAAACCAGTAACGACACGGAAAAAAAAAACAAAAATCAAAAAAATCTAACAAACAAAAATGGGAAGAAAAAATAAGGATACGGATGTTTTTAGCGACAAATGACTTTTCACATGAAATGAACTGAAGATGGTTACAAAGAAACTATATCACTAATGACAATAACACGAAATAATACCATAAAGATCGCAAAGCAAAAATTTATAATACACCGGAGAATAGCGGGTAGTGATAGAAATAAAACAAATAGTCACATAATAAGTGAATTCAGCAAACTTGCGTAAAAAAAAGAATCCAAGAACAGACACGACTGAAATTTATTATAATAAAAATGCACTTACCAAACCAAAATATGTCCTTGAAAACGAAATAAATAAAATTCTCCATGGTTTTGTGATACAGAAATATCACCCAAATCCCGGCTAAAAGACCTGACTAAGTTTTTACGAACAAAATGAAAAAAAAAAAGAAAAAGAAATTCGAATATCTGGAATAATACCAGGACCTTTAACTCTTCAAAATTAAATTCAATTAAAAATAAATAAATAAATAAATAATAAAAGGTTATTACTTTTGTGGAGTTGAACCAAAAAAAGCAGAAATTTGATTTTATGAGTAGTTGCTTATATGCAGTTTGAATTAGTCAAAGAGATTAATTACACTTAAAATATTTACAGGTGAATTGAATAGGTTTGGAACATGAAAGGGACAATGATATCAAAAGTAGTTTGGTGTCTTTGTTTCTTTGTTTAATGACATACCAAACTTCGTGGGATATCTAATGCCAAATCCATCCTTGTAGATAAACAACATGACTGGAGAGATTAGAGAGTTCATTTACATCTCTCCAAACGGTATTATTTCGAAGGGGAACATATTAGTGCGATTTCAATTCGAATTCGCTTACTACAAGGCCGCAGTCAACCAACCACTTTCGGTATTATGTCACAGGGATTACTCCCAATTGTAGTCGGAGCCTTTAAAACAATCCCCGAGAAACTGGAAAAGGTACTGGCTAAACTGGGATTAGAGAAGGAAATGAAACAATCCAGACCACAGCACGACTAAAATCGACACGGATACTTGAACTTGAGGAGATTCAATGTCACTCACACATCAGTGAAAAACCATTACATAAAACTGAGATAATTCTCACATAGTAATAATCATAAAAACGTTTTGAATTTTTATATTTGTAACGTTATGTAAAAAGCCAAATAGTTTTGGTGTACCATTATATATATATATATATATATATATATGCATTATAACTAACAGACTGTTTCGTTGTATCACAACCCTTCAGTGTGGCTAGACACGCGAGATTCTCGAATCTGGGAACGAAACCCGACTGACTCATACGTCAACCGAAGATTCTACCGCACAGCCATGAGGAAACTAGCGAGAGCGCCCGAGAAAACCATGAATACCTGGAAAGCAGAATTAACAGCAGGAGGGAGAAGCTTTGCAGAAGCAAAGGTCCAAAGAGGTATATGTTAAGGAAATGCACTTTAACAGTTACTATTCATGATTGCCATGATGCCACTTAACCACGTACTTAGAAAATTCACAGCCGGATACAAACTTGGTAAATCGCTGGAAAAAAAACAATCACCTAATGTACATGGACGATATCAAGCTGTTTGCAAAAAATGAAAAAGAACTAGAAACTCTTATGCACTCAGTGCGAATATATAGTCAGGACACAGAGATGGAATTTAGCATGGAAAAAATGTGCCATACTAGTAATGAAAAGTGGCAAACGGCAGCGAATGGACGGAATGGGACTGCCAAATCAAGACAATATCAGAACGCTTAAAGAAAAAAAAAACTACAATTACTTGGGCATCTTGGAAGCTGACACCATCAAGCAAGTGGAGATGAAAGAAAAACTTAAGAATAAATATCTCAGGAGAACCAGAAAGCTACTCGAGACAAAACTATGGTGCAGAATCCTAATGAAAGAATAAATACCTGGTTGTACCCCTCGATAGATATTCAGGGCCATTTTTGAAGTGGACTAGACAAGAACATAAGCAAGTGGACCGAAGAACAAGAAAAGTAATGACCATGCATTAGGCATTACATCACAGAGAAGTTGTTGCAGATTATATGTATCAAGAAAGGAGGGAGGAAGAGGGCTTGCAAGCATTGAAGACAGCGTTTATGCATCAATACAACGACACGAGGACTACATAGAAAAGCAAGAAAAAGGACTGATAACAGCCACCAGAAACGATACTGACAACACGAAGACCAACAAAGTGACAATAACTATAAAACAAAAATGAGAGGAAAAACAACTCTAAGGGCGATTTAAACTACTAATAAGCAACATCTCACGAGAAAACCTGGACTTGTTGGCTTAAGAGAAAAACAAAATCTCTCCTAATAGTAACTTAAAACAACGCCATAAGAACCAATCATATCAAAGTGAGAATATATAAGACGCAAAAAAATAGCAAATGTGGGTTTTGTGGTAATAGAGACGAAACCATCAACTTCATAATAAGCGAATAAGGAGGTGCCCGTGGTGTAGTCGTTATTGTCGTAGGAAATGGATGTGGTGACACGAGTTCAAATCCTGGACGAGACTGATCGCATTTCACATAGCACTAATACCCTTGGGAAAGGTATGAATCCAATTATTCTCCCTCTAGCTATGGGTAAATAGTAGGACAGACTGGGTTCTTCAGCCTTGGTTAGGCAACTAGTCTAGGAGAAGGAAAACTCTGAATTCAAACCTGTTAAACTCCGCTTAAAAAATTGACTTTGTGTCATATCCTGCCCGAGCGGAGGGGTTGGTAAATAGTATAATAAGCGAATACAACAAATTAGCACAGAAAGGGTATAAGACTAGACACGACAGGGTGGCCCAGGGGATTCACTGGAAGATGGGCAAGAAAATTAAATTTGATCATACAAACAAACGGTATGTGCACAACCCAGCACCTGTCCCAGAAAATAACACACAAACTCCTATGGAACTTTGACATACGAACGGATCACCGAATCTCGGCCAGAAGACCATACCTTATAATAATCAATAAAAAAAAAGAGAGCTTGCAAAATTGTTAACTTTGCTGTCCTGGCTGACCACAGAATAAAACTGAAAGAAAGTGTAAAGAAGGATAAGTACCTCGACCTTGCTTGGGAATTGAAAAAACTATGCAACATGAAGGTGACAATTATACCAATCGATATTGGTGCTCTTGGTACAGTCATCAAAGTATTATTAAATAACTGGAGGACTTGGAAATAGGAAGACTATTGGAGACCATCCAAAATACTACATCATTGAGAACTGCTAGAAGACTCGAGGAGACTTGCTGTCACTCAAACTCCAGTGAAACACCATCAGCTCACACTGATGTGAAAAACTCCCAAGGGGTAAATGATAACAATAATACTCTATTTAAAAACAGTGTTTATAAGTGTTACCGATATAAGTCTGTTGTAAGGGTCTGTATGAAAACGAATATCATTCCGAAATCGTCTAATATGACATTGTGCAATAACATTGTGCACATACGCTTATGATGTATGTATAAAAAAATTTTTGATAGAGTTAAATAGAACGTAGTGAAAGTGAAAGTAAACAGTTTCAACTGAAATTCGTATTCAGTTTGCTAATTCCCTATCTCCGTGTCAATAAGTGTCAGTAAAACTATCGGACATATTAAGACAAAGTTTGAAACACACATGCTTTTTGACCCTAGGAATTCGATTGGCATTTAGTGATCATACTAGACTGTTATAGAAAAGAAAGGTAAAACTAACTATATCTTAGCGTGTATATCTATGAAAAGGCTTACCCACCATCATAATAATCAAAGTTATTTGGTCTTCGATTTACTCGCTGTAATTATCTTTTCGTATGGAGTTCCTATTATCGTACATCACGTAACAGGAAAAAAATGAAGAAAGATCGAAATTTTTTTGCTCTTTGCTGAAGTATTTTAGGAATTCTTTCTAAGTGCACATAGATAAGGGGTTTTTTTTCCTCTTGCTAATGGAAATTGAACGGTTACAAATACGTAGGTACATCAATATATCTGTAGACTAATGATAAAAAATGCATTTGTTTTACGCAGAAAATACTTACTTTTCACATTATTTACTTTTTTGTTAATGCACTTAATTCAGTGGGTAACATTCATCTCACCGACCGAACATTATACATAGAACCTTTCATTTCCAAATTCAGTTAGCCCTGTCCATCGCGTTTAGAATCCACCCAGAATAGGGTGTCTTCAGTATGACTCTAAACTCCATCTGATGGTAAGGCTCCATTTCGGGTGATCAAGAAAGAATGAAGAATTTTTTCATGGTCATTACTCCAAGGTCAACTCTGACCTTAAGTAGTCCATGTTAGAGCCCCATCTATGGATCAAATAAATCTATTTGAAAATTATTTGTATTAGAGAGGACCCCATTTTAACTTCATTCCTATTCGATAGAACTTTGTGCAAAAGAAACTTTTTTAAGGAGTGACTACAAAAAAAATGTATATTACGAACGTACAATGAGTGCGATTCCCTAGCCTCTAAACATAAAATAACTCTATAAGGATTGACATGCCGTTAAAATCAATCAATCAATACAAATTCAGGCTTCATACTTATTTATGCACCTAGTACATTAAACTCAACCGGTTCATTGGCCTAGCGAGTAGAGTGTTGGCCAATGGTCCGGGACACTTGGGTTCAATCCCAGGTCGCGTCATACCAAAAACTTTAAAATTGGTACCTCCTTGCTTAACACTCAGCAATATAAGGTACGTTTCAAGGGTAAAGCGGAGCAATCCAGGGAAAGGAGTAGTACCCTAACCTACACCTTGGTGTTGTAGCTATTGAAAATGGAGCCTTCTGGTCGCCCTCCACTACGGTCACCAACAATAACAACTTTTTTTAACATTAAACTGATGAAAATATAACTCAGCTACTTCATACAAAATCATTTATTCCTGTAATTAATCAGGCATGAAAGCACTTCCCTGGTTTTCCATCACTTTTTTGCACCTTTTGATAGAGATGGATTTTCTGGTTCCGTGGAATGAGTAAAAGTGATATCACAAGGACGAATTAAGGATTAATAATACGCTACATCTCATAGCATGGATAGCGGAAGAAAAAAAACGTAGATTAGAGGTGTGCTTAGCGTCACGGTTATCGTCGTCGGAAATTGAGCCAGCGACAAGAGTTCAAATGTTGCACGCAGCTGTTTGCCTTTCACTTCGAGCTAATTCTCTTGAAAGAGACATGTACACATCTTTTCTCCCCAGGTTCAGAGAAAATAGGAGGGCCGATTAGGACATTTAGCTTTCATTACGCTGCCAATCTAGTCAAAGAAAACTCTGAATTCAAATCAGCTTTATACTACTTAATAACTGACCTTGATTGAAAGCGTTGGGGAAATACATACATAACCATTCTTTTTAATTGGGTCTTTCATTTTATTAACGTTATACAAAAATTTCCGGTGTTTTGACAAAATATTTTTATATAAATGTATTGTCGTATAATTCAATCATTACATCTTTGTTATTGGCTATTTTCTTTAGTCTCATTTTAATTAAGTTCTTTAAAAGAACAATTACAGCCTTGATATAGTGATATCTTGAACTAATTGCTGAATAATTCGAATTAATTTTATCTGCTTAGGAAGTAGCGTCTCATCAACAGAAAACGACATCGACACACGACTGACGAAAGCATGGACGGCTATAGATAGGCTCTCAATCATATGGAAATTAGACCTGACCGATGAAATGAAGCGCAGTTTCTTCCAGGCAGCGGTTGTATCGATACTGCTATATGGATGCACTACATGGACGCTAACCAAACGGCTGGAGAAGAAACTTGACGGCAACTACACAAGAATGTTGAGAGCAATATTGAACAACACCCCACGAGACGCCAACAGTACGGCCACTTGCCTCCCATCACGAAAACTATACAGGTTAGACGAGCCAGACACGCCGGACACTGCTGGAGAAGCAAGGACGAGCTCGTAAGTGACGTACTCCTATGGACCCCCACATATGGCCAAGCAAAAGCAGGACGACCAGCCCGAACATACATACAGCAGCTATGTGAGGAAACAGGATGTAACCCAGAAGACCTGCCGGAGGCGAGGAATGAAAGGGAGAAGTGGCGAGAGAGGGTCAAGGATATCCGTGCTGGCGGCACGACATGATGATGATGAAAAGACAACTAGTGTTGTTCCCAGTTAGAAAAATGACAGGTTTGAAGAACAAACTGAATGAGGATGAAATTTGCACTGCGGTGTCATGAATATTTACAGCGTTGCGTTTTTAGCATAAAGATGGACATTATTATGCAGAAAAATCACCGGTTGAACTTATTTTCCTCTTCAAACAGACCAATTACTCATTGAAATGTACTGAAATCCAGTAACCCATTAAAAGGAATCCCCTCTACAGAGTAAAAATATGTGTTTCAATAATCAATGGAATTTCTAATCATGGTAAACACATTTTAAATATTTCTCCTCGAATTGGAATTTTTGTTTTCAATTTTTTGTTTTATGACATATCAACCTCCGTGGGTTGTTCATTGCCAAAACCCATTCGTATAAAAGGACAGCAGTCGTACTATTCAAACCATAGCTGCGAGTGGATAACGGGGCTTATACATTTCTAGATGATATTAATTAGAAAGGTAAGTTTATGGAGTTCCAAAACTGGAAATTTTTAAAACTAAGCCTACGAACTCATTGAATTCTTTCCTGTTTGATTAATATGTTTTTGGAACTACCGTATTTGACATCATATAAGACACCAGGATGTATAAGACACACCCCAAATTCAACATAGCAAATCAAGAAAAAAGTTATATTAAACATGATGGAATTAATATAATTAATATTATCAATAACACGTTTAAGTTGGTTGGTCGGGCTTTATGGCATACCAAGCTTTGTAGGTTATTTAATGCCAAATTCATTTTTATGCAAAATTCAGTTCTATTTCTAACAATTCAGTTTAACATGAGTACACAGTTTAATTGTCAAAAATATTTCAATTTCAAGCTATTCAGTTTAGTTAAACAGTTCTATCTCAAACAATTCATTTCAGCATAAGTACGAAGTTTAGTTCGATATAAATCCATTTTTTTACAAATAATCAGCTCTATTTCAAACAAGTTCAGTTTAGCATGAGTGTGCAGTTTAATTGTAAAAACACGCCTATTTCAAGCTATTCAGTTTATTCTAACAGTTCTAATTCAGTCAATTCAGTTTAGTATCAGTATATATTTTGTTTACTCAGAGTTAAAAGTCAAAACAGTTCTATATTAAACAATTCAGTTTTGCGTAAGTAGTGTTTCACTATCAAAAACAGTTCCATTTCAAACAATTCGGTTTAGCATAAGCACGCAGTTTAAATGTAAGTACACAGTTTAATTATCAAAAACATTTCTATTGCAAGCTATTCAGTTTAGTCAAAGTGTTCTAATTCAAACAATTCAGTTTAGCATAAGTATGCTGTTCAGTTCTATTTAACGCACAGATAGGGTCCTATCAAGTGCTACCATTGCAGAGTAGAGTGGACCTAGGATCAATGACAATGAGGGGTTTGCTGCATTCCCACACTTCCCAGCATCTCCGGATCCTTGCCATCAGATTGTTTAGTGTCATATCCGGGACACTTGTTGGAGGGAGTGTCTTATCCCTCTGCAGAGGTTCAGTTGGTGTATTCTACAGCCACAGCCGACTGGACAAAATAACACTTTTAATCTGTATAATAGACCTTGAAAGGACTATTGGTATATGAATGTTACTCAAATGTCGATAATTTTTTTTTTCAGTGATTCATTTAATCAATGAAAAACTGAAAAAAATTATCGATCCCTAATTTCATGATCATTACCGAGAACCGGGAACCCCGCGTCATGTAATGGCTAACAAGCTAGAATGGCAAACTATAACTAATTAGTTCGAGTTTCATTTCGTGCTCCATACATCAAACTTTGTGCCACAACTAAGCAAAGCTTAAACAATCATCTCGAAGCGTGGATATTACAAGCGGCAAAATAGGATGATGATGAGTATTTACGGGGTTGCGTTCTTCATCTTATTTGTGAGGGATGTGTGTTGCCCTTAGACCGCATAAGCAAGATATAAGCAAAAGTTTGGACTTTAGGTCACAAAATAAAATAAGCGGGCACTTTAATGTAAAGCTCCATATTAATAATATCCCGTTGGCATGGCTTCAAATACACTAAACATCTCCTTAGAGAGTTAATCCACCGTCAAAAAGAAACAAAAATAAAAGAATATCCTGATTTGACCCTAAACTGCTTCTAATTATTCGTATTAAATAGGAATGTAACGTGATGTGGTAAGTCCACCTTATAAAGAGAAATGGTAGTTAATTTCTGGGGAAGGAGAAAGAGAAGAAAAAAATTGGAAAAAGGCAGACAGAGAATCTATGGCACGGTCAGTTGACCTCTGAGGAACCAGGCCAAAGCACTGGTTGTAGGTCATCCAGTCACGGATGAATGACTACGGTAATTAAAGATGACTAGATAAAAAACGGAGGTCTCAAATCATCTACACAGGTGTAGAATCACCGGAAACGGATATGACCTCCCTCCAACATCAGGCGTAAATAAGGAAACGACTCGAGTTGAAAGTTGGTTGACTGCGAGACGTGATGAGATAAAGACGACAATTGAGCAAAGGAAGATGTAAAGACAGACGATAACTGCAGCCCCCATTTTGGAGAGAGATCCGAAAAGGGGTCCCACACTAGACCCACATCTGTGGAGATGAAAGTTATGAACAAGTACGTTAGAACTGCAACAAAAAACAGAAAGAAAATTATAAATCTATGTTTGTTCTCTCTCTCTTTTTTTCTTTCTCACTCTCTCTCTCTCTATATATATATATATATATATATATATTCATGTCATGTTTTTTCTCACTGTCTGGCTAACTCCGGCGACTCAGTTTTCATACTCTCTTTCTTTCTCTCGTCGACTCCTTAAAAAGTGTAGTAGTGAATAAACTTTTATGTTAGTGAACTAAGTCTGGGTTTTATGTGTTCGTAAACTTTTCCCACGGTGAGGTTACCACCGTACATTTAGTGTGTCACTGTACAAAGCTCTATGAGGTGCATTAATATTACAAATATCTACTTGGTTCCATTATGGCACAAATGAAATTCTTAAGAAACAACAACACATAAAATGTATACATGAACGTATAATTAGCGCTAGTCCCTAGGCTTAAAATACCCCTAAACTGGTTCAAATGCCGTTAAACTCAATCAATCAATCAATATTAATTTTTATGCTTATTCCTAATAACCTTGTCAGCTGGGGCTGTGCAATACGACAATTGCATCTTTGCAGAGGGGTAAGATCCCACCCAAACAAGTTTCCTAGATATGACATTAAACAATCTAATGGCGAGACTCCAGCCTTCGAGCTTTTGGGTAATGCGGAGTACCTCTCCATTGCCATTGCTCCCAGGTCCACTCTGACCGGGAATGGTAGCACCTGAGAGTCCTGTCTATGGGTCAAATACAACAAACTGTGTGCAAACAAATGATTAATGTTAAATTGTCACTGTTATATAGCAATACTTGAAACCATTTAAATATGTGCAAAAAAAAGAGTTCAGGCTCATTGAAGAATATTATCAACAAAATGTGTAGGCAGGATTTGGCATTAAATAACCAACAATGGTTGATATGCCATTAAACCAAACTAAGCCTTATTTTTAAGTGCTTTTGACTTACTTAAATTATGTATAGATATTTTGTACAAATAATTGTGTGTGTGTGTGTGAGAGAGAGAGAAGCACCCATTTAGATCTTATTTCATACTTTTGTCCCTGACTACCCCATTCTATACAGTAACTTTCCATTAGCCTCGTGGGTGGTATCACCTACATTACCAAATACCGTTCTTGAGCTATTTTCTAAAAGAGATTCGGTTCAAATTGCCGGTAACATAACTTTGAACCGGAATATAAACTTCAACTCTTTGACTCGTTGAAAACCGAATCTTAAAGAGTCTTCATAGTATAGTTATTGATTTGTACTGTTTGCTTTCCAACTGGCGACTGACTATTTCGCTTCAGTTAGAAAAGAAATGCTGACGCATATTAAAAAAATGCTGGCAACTGTTTTATATTGATAGATATGAGGCTGAGCTAAGTCCGGCACACATCCAGTTTAGGGGAAACTGAAATGTAGGGAGATTAATTTCCGCATGTCCAGGAAATCCACTTTGTTTTAAAAATTCAAACTTTTTACCCTAGGCTAGAACACAAACAACTGGTAGGAGAAAGTGATGAACAGACATTACAGCTACATCCTTAGGTCACACACACACACACATACTTATATATATATATATATATATATATATATATATATATATATATATATATATATGCACGTGTGTGTGTGTGTGTGAAAAGATTGTTGAAGGTTCAAACGAGAGAAAAGTACACATTTTAAAATGAAAAAATCCGCAAATAATTGAAAATTTGCTATTTAGTTTTATTGTTACTATTCCGTTTATATACATTTAGTTTGATATGGGTTCTTTGTTTAATGGCATATCAACTTCCATGACATATGAAAAGCCAAAACCATCCCTGTACAAGAAATGTAGTTGTAGTATTTGTTTGACACGTGTTTCAAACATTCCAGTCCTATTCAGGCGATTGAATTGTTGGTTTTGTGTTGTATATCTTTCTAGTAAAGGAAAGCGTGGAAGTTACTAAATGAAACAAAAGGGAATAGAAAGATTTTCTTAACTCTTTCATTTCATTCAATATATACCTTGCCGAAGGTCAAAAAACCGAAACGTTTAACATTGGCTAGTATTTCTACGAATGAAATCATCCTCTGTAGACCTTATTATATATATATATATATATATATATATATATATATAGTGATGAAAAAGCACACACACACACACATACATATATATAACCGGGCCATTTGTCTAATGATTATATTTGCCAATGTTCAGGGAGACCAGGGTTCAAATCACACCAAAGACTCAGAAAATGGTACTTGATGCCGCCTTGCTTAGTACTCAGCATGATGAGGTAGGGATCAAGGGTAAAGTGGAGCAATCCTGGGAATTGAGTACCGCCCTCCCCTTCACCACGTTGTAGTAACTATTGAAAAGGGAGCCTTCGAGTCACCCTCGACAAAGGTCACCAACTTTACCTACTTATATATATATATATATATATATGTATGTGTGTGTGTGAAAATGTAAATTTTCTATTAAACAAAGATCCAACACCAAACCATATATATATATATATATAAGGAATGATAATAGAAAATAATCTAAATGCCAAATATGAAATCCTTTGCAGACCCATTTTATTTTGATAAACATGCATATACACACACACACACACACACACATATATATATATTGAATTTAGAGTTTTCTTTTTCATTCATCGGTTGCTGTATCATGTCTAAAAGAAACCAACCATTTACCCATAGCTTATAGGTGAAGCGAGACATTTATACTTTTCCCCAAGTGATCAGCGCGAAGTGAAATGCAAACAGCTTTCTCCAGAATTTGAACTCGGCTCGTCGTGCCGATATCCGTTACAGAATGCACCTCTTCTCTAGATATAAAAATCAATGACGTTAAACCGTATATAACTTTTGTTCTATTATTCAATAATTTTATGACCATTTAAAAAGAATAATTGGAATGCTCTGAAAATTCTGTCAGAAGTATTCTTCAAATTCATACTAAATATTGTTGCAATTGAATACCGTAGTGACATTTAACTATTATCATAACATAAACCCCTCGATGGACTTAGAATATGTTAACTACATCCCCAACAAGGGGGTTATATCCCACCCCAATAAAAAGGCTTGTCCTGAGTATGACACAAACCTTCATCTGGTGGCGAGGCTCTACTATAGGACATCCGGGAAATGGGAAGTTACCTTTCATTGCCACTTCTCCCACAATCACTCTGAATCAGGGTGTTAGTACCTATTAGGGTCCCATCAGTCGGTTAAAAAGATCAGTTTAATAATTATTCACGCTCGATTGCACTGTTCGCAAAAAAAAAACTTTTAAGACACAGCGCTAAAAATGAAAATATTAACGTATAATGACTGCTATTACCAAAATTCTTGGCACAAAATAACCTAGATAGTTTGACATGCCATTAAAATCAATTACTCAATTGTAATATATAATCTACTTGCATCTAAATTTTACTTTCTTATCCTCACGTTTCCTTCATTTAAAAACACTTTATATACTATTGTTATATTGCCGGCACTTAATTTACAAACACGTTTATATTAATTTGAAAAATAAAATTATTTTCTCTAATCTATTTTTTCTCGAGGAATCCCCGTGGCGTAATGGCTAAAAGTGCTAGATAATGGCCCCGAAGCGAGCGAGTTAAATTTAAGTTGTGCTATTACGTTCACTTTAGGCTTAAAAGCTGGGAGGAAAATATTAACCCCTTATCCCCCAACTAGGTTATATAGTGTCACTGCTTTTCTTCAACAAGGATGTCTTTGGCTTTGAAAAACACACAAAGGTTGTTGTGACATTAAACAATCGAACCAAACTTTTTTTATCTTCCGTACACAGCTTAAAACAAGATTTTCAGTGGGGTCCATATAGACCTATAACAGGAATTAAAATGTTGGCAGGGAAATAAAAATATTGGGGTTCATAGGAGTAAATTTACTTGTCTACATTTATAAATTCCTATACAGCTGAACAAAAGTCGATGGATCATGTAGATATATACACTTTGCACAGAGCTCCTCAAAGTCGTTTGCATAGTTTGGTTGATTTGTTGGTTGGTTGGTTGGTTGGTTGGTTTGTGGGTGGTTTTATGGCATATCAACCCTTGCAGGTCAATTAATACTAAATCCGATTTATACATATATATATTAGATATATGATAAGTAAAGATTTTCAAACGTGTCAAATCTCATTTCTTTGCACACAGTTAAATGATTTCAAGTATTACTATTCAATATTAACAATTCGGTTTAACATTAGCTGATTGTTTGCACACAGTTAAACGGTTAAACACTTTTTTTAAACATCAGTTATTTATTGGCCCTTAATTAAATGGATATACATATGATATACCAGACACTGGCATGATGGTTAGAGTGTTCACCAATGGCCTGGGAGACCTGGGTTCAATCTCAGGTCGAGTCATACCAAAGACTCAAAAGATGGTACTTGATGTCTCCTTGCTTATCAACCATTATAATGTACGGATCAAGGGTAAAGTAGAGCAATCCAGGGAAAGGAGTAGCGCCCTCCCCTACACATTGGTGTTGTAGCTATCGAAAGGGAGTTTTCAGGTCACACTCGACTAACGTCGCCAACATTACTTTTTACTTACATATGATATGTTGCGAGCAAATATGATATGTTGCGAGCAATATTAAACAAGTCCTGGGGCAGCATATCACAGAGCAGCAGCTGTACGGCTACTTACCACCCATCACGAAAACTATCCCTGTTAGACGAACCAGACAAGTGGGGCACGGCTGGAAAAGTAGGGAGGAACTCATAAGCGACATACTCCGGTGGACCCCCTCACATGGACGAGCAGAGGCAGGACGACCAGCTTGAACCTACTTATAACAGCCCTGTTCCGATACAGAATGTAGCCTTGAAGACCTACCGGAAGCGATGGGCGATAGAGAAGGGTGGAGGGAGAGGGTCAGGGATATCAGTGCTGGTGGTGCGACATGATAACTTTTTGCACCTGTTTGTATTTTGATTTACTTATGAGATGAAGTCGTATGCCTTCTAGAATATATATATATATATATATATATATATATATATATACGAGATTTTTGCACTCTGTTTTTATCGCTTTCAGTTTGAGTAGATCTATGTGAAGTAGGTCATTAGTGTTGTTGCAGCATTCGTTTTGTTCTTCGCGAAAAATCGTACCTTTCAAGCGAGTAAATTTATTTTCTCTTACCTTTCCGGTCAATATTTCCCATCACTGGGAGACACTTTATCGGTCTGTCGTTTTTCGGGGTGTTACATTATTTATTTATTTTTTTTTATCTTTCTGGATCAGATGTCAGGGAGATCCATGCTGAGGGCGCGACATGATGATGATGATGATGATGACATATGATTTGTAGACAATTTCAGTTTTTAAAAAGTTTGAGTAATTTTTTTGCACATAGTTAAGTATTACAACTGTTTGTTCTCAGTTAAATGGTTTCAAGCACTGCAATATAACACTCAAATTTCTTATTTATTATTAATCATTTGCTTGCACTCAGTGAAGTGGTTATAAGTGCTGCTATTTAACAACAAAAATTGTATTCAACACAAATCATTCATTTGGAAACAGTTCCAGCACTAATAATTGTAGTTATCATTGCACATTCCTTTGCATACAGTAACGCAGTTTCTTCCAGGCAGCAGTCACATCGATACTGCTATACGGGTGCACTACATGGACGCTAACAAAACGGCTGGAGAAGAAGCTAGACGGCAATTACACAAGAATGCTGCGTGCAATCTTGAACAAGTCCTGGCGGCAACACCCCACAAGACACCAACTGTACGGCTACCTGCCTCCTATCAAGAAAACTATTCAAGTTAGACGAACCAGACATGCAGGACACTGCTGGAGAAGCAGGGACGAACTCATAAGAGATGTACTCTTATCCTATTTACCAACCCCTCCGCTCGGGCAGGATATGACACATGGTCAATTTTTAAGCGGAGTTTAACAGGTTTGAATTCAGAGTTTTCCTTCTCCTAGACTAGTTGCCTAACCAAGGCTGAAGAACCTAGTCTGTCCTACTATTTACCCATAGCTGGAGGGAGAATAATTGGATTCATACCTTTCCCAAGGGTATTAGTGCTATGTGAAATGCAATCAGTCTCGTCCAGGATTTGAACTCGTGTCGCCGTGATCATTTCCTACGACGATAACAATTACACCACGTACTCTTATGGACCCCCACACATCGCCGTGCAAAAGCTGGACGACCAGCACGAACATACATTCAGCAGCTATGTGAGGATACGGGATGTTGTCCAGAAGACCTGCCTAGTGCGATGAACGATAGGGAGGAGTGGCAAGAGAGGATCAGGGATATCCGTGTTACCAGCACGATATGATGATGATGATGATGATTTTTATCTAGCACTAATAGTTTTATTTGCACAAAGTCAAATGGTTTCAGCTCTTGTTATCAAGCACTAATAGTATTGCTATGTGACAAACAGTTCAACTTAAAATAAGCCATTTGCTTCCACACAGTTAAATGGTTAAACAGTTCTATTCGATCCATAGATGAGATCCAATCAGGTCTGTGTAAGAGTAGATCTGGGAGTAATAGAAATGAAGCTGAAGCCTTACTATCAGATGCACTTTATTGTCATGACCAGGACAACAGGTCTATTTAACCCACTGATGAGTAATGGCAATAAAGGGGTATTCCACATTCTTCAAAGCTCGAGGACTGGAGCCTCACCATATGATGGTTTAGCAACTCTTGTTGAAGGAGTCTTACCCATTCTGAAGAGATCCGGTCGGCGTATTTTACAGCCTCATATGGGTACATATAGACTACAGGGAGTAATTAAAAATTGTTTAGGGTAAATAAAAAGATACGAGCCTCGAAATTGGCTTTTTCCCCGAAGAATAAGAAAAGAAATATCACTGATTAAATGCTGACGGACGTTCATTTCCATAGGTTCACAAAGAACATAGAAGAATTTTACTAGATTTGTATTTATAGATCTCTTGGTAACAGAAGATTAAAATTAGTAGATCATGTAGACGAGTTACCAGATATATAAGGCCTGATTATGTGTGAGGTCCACTAGTGACGTGTTGTTGACATATCGACCTGTTTAAAATATTAGTGTTATTCAAATAAAAATAAAAAAAAAACATCTTACACTGACTGAAAACATTCGAATCTTTTCGGTGTCGTTTTTTCTGTTCAATTTTCACGAAAGAAAACATGTAGTAACAAATATATTTTAAACAAATTATTTGATAAAAATACAGAATGAAAGAAAAAAAACTCTAGCAAAATATTCCAAACTTTGTGCAAATGTTGAACCCATTTAACTCGCTTTTGCAAGAGTTTCCTTGATATGACACTAAACCATCTGATAGTGAGGCTCCAGTCCTTGAGTTTTGAGTAATGTGTAGTACCCCTTCATTGCCATTACTCCCAGGTCAACTGTGATCCGGAGTGGTAGTAACTGTAAGAATCCCATCTATGGGTCAAATAGAACAATTTATTGATATAAGATTTAACTGGGTGCAAACAAATGGACTTTGGCTCATTTAAAAATATTTCCTATCAACAATTCCCTAAGAAATCATTTAAACGAGATTGACATTAAATAACCATCCAGAGTTGATATGCTATGAAACAAAATAACATAACCTAACCTTTTCTAAGTTCGTACATTTCCTAAGAAAACAGAGAATAGCTTTACATATAGAACGTGACTCAAACTCACAAACCTGCAACCTGATATTCATAGTGTCCAGCAAATCCACTGTTCAAACTAAAACTTAATTCAAAGAATTAAATTTTTATAGTTTACCGGTTCTTTTCGCATGAAAATTGTAACATTGGTAAATTATTTATGTTTGCAATTTAATATTCAGTTAATTTGTTTATGAGTGAATACAAATTAAATTCGGTTACATGGGATGAATCAAGTAAAAGTTTAAAGAAACCCTAGCTTAACGCATATATCCTGCTCTTTAAAATATCATATTTTTAATGGGAATGATTTAATCACCCTAATATAAATTTAATTCGTATACCGCAATTCTTCTTTTTTAAATAGCAAATGTATACAAATAAGAAAAATGAATCAGTAAAAGAAAACAATAATATATCTCGTAGCGCAACCGAATTTTCTCAATGCAGCATTATATCTACAGAGCATCTGCAGAGTTATATTCCTTACTGATTCCAATGGGATTTTTTCCAACTTTCTTCCATATTATTGCAGAGATGATTCGCGTTTTTCGGTTAGCGTCTTATGTTGGATTTGATCATTTGCCAAATATTCTCGATGTGGTGATTAGACTGGCAACCCCAGCACCTAAATATCATTGTCTTCGGTGTGGGCACAGACGATTCTGTTGGTTTTATTTTGGGTCGTTATCATAATGGAAAAACTCATGGCTTTGGATGCATCGTAGCGCAGACTTATATTTGTTGATAAAACAACTTACTAGTCGTAATATATTCAGTTTCATACAAATCTCACTGGTCCTTCATAGTTTGGTTGTGTATTATGTTTGTTCTCAGTAAATGATTATCCAGTTTTTATCTAATGTACCTTCGAAAATGAAACCACCCTAAAATTTAACTGACTGTATCACCAGCAGAAGAGTAATAACCCCACAAAAGGGAATGTCCTATGAATAATACTTAATTGAATCTGATGGAAAGGCTCCAGGCCTGGAGCTCTGAGGAGTGTAGAATATCCCTTTATTTCCTTTAATCTCATATCGACCATGACGCTGAGTGGTCATACCAGATACGACCCTATCAATGAATCAAATTAGTTAAAAAGTAAAGTTAAGTTAGCGACCTTACTCGAGGGCGAACCAAATGCTCCTTTTTCTATAGCTACTACACTGAGGTGTAGGGGAGGGCGCTACTCCTTTCTCTGGATTGCTCCACTTTACCCTTGATACCTACCTTATATTGCTGAGTGCTAAGCAAGTACCATTTTTAAAGTCTTTGGTATGACGCAACCTAGGATTGAACCCAGGTCTCCCAGACCAGTGGCAAACACTTTACCAACTAGGATAATGAGTTGGGCATAAATTATTGTTATTAGATAGGAAACCCAAACGTTGGGGCTTAGAATACGCTGATTGAATCCCCTACTGACCAGAAAGACCCCTTTCTCTTTCCCTCCTCGCAAAAAAAGGATTGTCCTGGGTATGACACTAAATCTGACAAACTCATAAACTACTTTTTCCAATGGACCCTTACACTTGGACGCGCCAGTGTGGACCAACCAGCAAAAAATTGCGTTAACCAGTTCTATACGAATACTGATTGCTTTCTAGAGGACCTACCAAGTGCGATGGACGAAAAGGATAGATGTCAAGAAAGAATCAACAGATCCATCCAGCAGCTATGCCATGATGATGATGTTGATGATGATGAGGCTCAATGTCTAGTGCAATGCAGAATACGAAGTAACTTCATTAACAGGTATTACAATTCTGGAACAGAATGGATTAAGGAGTCCTATCAGCAATTCAAATTATTCTTTTGAAATTATTTGTATTAGATAGAAATACTTTAAACCATGTAACTGTGTATTATTTGAATCGAGATGAGTTACTTGAAGTTGTTATTTGTTCGTAAAGATTAATATTATTAGTTACTTAAACCATATAAAGTAAGTAAAGTTAGTGACCATAGTCGAGGGCAACCAGAAGGCTCTCTTTTTAATAGCTACTACAACGAGGTGTAGGGGAGGGCGCAACTCCTTTCCTTGGATTGCTCCACTTTACCCTTGATATGTACCTTATATTGCTGAGTGTTAGGCAACGAGGTATCAAGTACCATTTTAAAAGTCTTTGCTTTGACGCGACCTAGGATTGAACCCTGGTCTCCCGGACTACTGGCGAACTCTCGCACCACTAAGCCAATGAGCCGGTTGAAAACATTTACCAGTGCAAAAAATGATGATTATTAGATAGAAATAATTACCCGAAATCCATAATCGAGGATGAATTAAAAGTATTTGATAGGAATTTTTGAAACTATATAAATATATAAGATATAAATGCTTTATAACAACTGTGCGTAAAAAAGAAAACAACTATTACGATACAACACAAAATATATATAAATAATGAACACGATTCCCTAACCTCAAGGCATATAATAACTAAAGATAGGATAAGATGCCGTTAAATTCATTCAATCAACGGAAAGTGTTCAATTTCTATTGATCATTCAAAAATTTCCCAATATCCGAACTTCATGCATTTTGTTCAACTGGACATTCTTAAAGAATGCCAATTCTTAAAGAAAATTTACGGTTTTTCACAAAAAAAATTGCTTTCGGCAATATTCATGCAATTTACCATAATTTTCCCAAAAAAAATATTGTCTTATGTTTATGTCATTTTTTTTTTTTTTAACCAGTGGCAAAAATTATGAAATTACCAGACTTAGATAATTTTACCAAAGGGGTTTTGTTTTGGTTTTTGTTTTTTCAATATTTTTATCAATATGAGGTTAATCCATAATTTTTCCTATGCATGACTAGGAAAAATATACTGTTACTTTGAATAATTTAATCAAGTGTGTTTAAAGAATCATCAGCTATTAAATAAAAATGTTTTGCATCTTATCTGTTATTTTATTTACGGCTAATTAAAGAACTAAAACGAACATCGTCTATGAGTGCTAACTCTAAATCATTAGCTAGAGGTTGTACTTAGCGATTATCAATCTTTTCTTATGGATTTCTAAATGTCTACTTTGCTTGATATGTTTACAGAAAAATGAACCTATTGATCCAAATTGTTTTACACGATATTTATGATATTCACGCTCATTTTCAAATCGAATTTTTTTCTTATATCCTTCACAATATCTCGGAGCCGATTAATTATGTAATTTCGGTTAATGTTCTTAAAATTGATGAGTTTTTTCTCTATTTGCCAGTTTTTTTTCCTATTTAGATAACTACCGATTATACGGCAGATCTTTACTACTTTGAAAGCAACATTTTTCGGTGTAATTTCTGGTGACAAACTACATGTTGTTTTGTGTGTTGGTTCTCATTGGCCTGGGGTTTGAGTGTTAGCCACTGGTCTGGGAGATCTGGGTTCAATCCCAAGTCGCGTCATACTGAAGACTTTAAAAATAGTACTTGATACCTCGTTGCTTAACACACAGCAATATAAGGTACGTATCAAGGGTAAAGTGAAGCAATCCCAAGGAAAGGAGTAGCGTCCTCCCCAACAACTCGGTGTAGTAGCTATTAAAAAGGGAGCCTTCTGGTCGCCCTCGACTAAGGTCACCAGCTTTACTTTACTTAGCATTTTGAATTCATCTCAATAAGCAAATTAATCAGAATACATTATTTTACCCGATTACAAATGATGTACTAAAGTTCATTTCGACTTGAATCCTTGAATTGACAGTGTCGTTTACACAAGAGGTTATTCCAAAAAAAAATATTACTATATTTGCTTCCTGTTCAATAATTAACTTATTTAAAAGATATAAAATGGCATTTAATGTTATATACGTAGACTGTAATAGAAACATAGAAGTAGATAGATAGATAGATTGGCAGAATGATTTGTGAGTTTGCCAACGGCCCGGGTTATCGGGGTTCAATCCCAGGTCGAGTCAGACGAAAGACTCAAAAACGGTACTTGATTCCTCCTTGCTTAACACTCACCATTATAAGGTACGGATCAAGGGCAAAGTGGAGCAATCTAGGACAAGGAGTAGTGCCCTCCCCTACACCTCGGTTTAGTAGCTATTAAAAAGGGAGCCTTCGGGGCGCCCTCGTCTAAGGTCACCAACTTTACTTATTACATAAGTGGGTCATTGGCCTAATGAGTAGAGTGTTCAAAAGTGGTACGCAAGACTAGGGTTCAGTCCCAGGTCGAGTCATACCAAAGACTCGAAAAATGGCACTTGATGCTGCCTTTCTTAGCACTCAGCATTGTAAAGTAAGGAACAACGGTAAAGTGGAGCAATCCAGGGGAAGAAGTAGTGCCTTCCCCAACACCTCGGTGTAGTAGCTATTGAAAGTGAAGCCTTCGGGTCACCCTTGACTATGGTTGCCGACTTTACTTAATATAGGTGAATGATATGTATGTATACTGTTTCACAACGAGGTGAATATGCATGTCTGAGCAAGAACTAAATTTTGATTAAATTCAAATACATAAATATACAAAAAAAATTATCTAAAAACATCTAAAAACTATTATCTAAAAAACATCTAAAAACTATTATCTAAAAAATTATCTAAAAACATTGCATGGAGAATCTCTCTCTCTATCTATCTATCTATGCGCGCGCGTGTGTGTGTGTGTGTGATGAGAAGGTGAGATAGATATACAGTAGCGTTCAAAACTAAGGGACAAAATTTTAAAACCTAATATTTGTTAGAAATAACAACTATGAAAAGCTGAAATTTTGACAACTGGTAGTCGTTATCATCCATAATAACATAATAAAATTTGAATCATTTGCAAAGGATAGAAAAAGAATTATAACATTTATTTATTTATTTTCAAATTTGGAACGTCCAAAAGTAAGGGACAAAATTGAGAAAAACCATGTAAACAGCCAAAAAACAATAAAAATACATGTACAATCAATATTTAGTAAATGAGCCCTTGCTCTCAATGACAACTGCACATCGTCGACTACAAGAACGAATCAGTTCTTGACAATCCTCGATACTAATTTTAGACCATTCTTCTTGAAGCTTCACCCACAAGTCCTCCGTGTTAGTGGGATTACTTTCCATAACTTTCACTCCTACGGTCTTCCAAAGATTTTCTATTGGATTTAAGCCAGGACTTTGCGGTGGCCAATCCATAATTTCGAAATCTTGCTCGCTAAGGTAACTCATTACCACCTTTGCCTTGTGATATGGGGCATTATCTTGCATAAAGGTAGCCCTATCGAAACCTGAATTCTGTATGATTGGCAAAACATGATCTGGAACAATGTTTTTATAGATCTGCGCGTTTGCACGAGTTTGTAACCGGACAAGAGGCGTTGTACTTTAGCTAGAAAACATTCCAAATACCATGACCCTTCCGCCCCCAAACTTGACAGTTTTCTTAGTACACTTTGCACTTAATCTTTCACTAATACGTCTCTTTACATTGTTTTTTTCCATCATTTCCAAATAAATTAAACTTGCTTTCATCACTGAAAAATACTTTTGCCCAATTTTCATATGTCCAAATTACATACCTGTTTGCAAACTCTAATCTCTTCTTATTATTCTTCGAACTAACAAGTGGTTTCTTCCTTGGGGTTCGATTAAACAGCCATATTTCTTGAAGTCGTCTAGAAACAGTCTGTCTTGACACATCAACACATGAGGTACTATTCATAACCCTTTTAATTTCTGTGCAAGACTTAAAACGGTCCTTTAATGACATACGCTGCATTATTCGATCTTCTCTTGCCGAAGTTTTGCGGGGTCTGCCGGTTTTAAAAGCAGTAACTATTTTGCCAGTATCATTGTAGGATTTAACAACCCTACCTACAACACTCTTAGAACGTTTCACTTTCTCTGAAATCTCTCTAATGGTGTGCTTTTCCTTGTGTAGCTTCACAATATCTTGTCTCAAAGAGTAATCAAGTTTTTGGCGTTTCGCCATGGTGCCGGCTGATGCAACGTTTACAAATGACTATGTAAGACTTATTCTTTAGAGGAAATCAAAAGATTTGAATATAGCATACTGTTTACATTGTTTTTCTCAGTTTTGGCCCTTACTTTTGGACGATCCTATTTTGAAAATAAATAAATATTTGTTATAATTATTTTTCTATCCTTTGCAAATGATTCAAATTTTAGTATGTTATTATGAATTATAACGACTACCAGTTGTCAAAATTTCAGCTTTTCATAGTTGTTATTTCTAACAAATATTAGGTTTTAAAATTTTGTCCCTTAGTTTTGGACGCTACTGTAGATATATACATTGATATACAATATATGAATACATGAAATTGATACCATGACTGAGTATTTAAGGGTTGATATTCTTCAGAGTGCTGAGAGATTCTTGGTGCCGCTTATCTCCTCTCCAAATAATCTAAAACATTGGAATTATTCTGTGTTTTATGGTGCTACTTGATTAATGACTGGGTTGAATTCATTATCTTATCAACAATAAGAATAAAAGTCAACAGAACTGCGTATGTGAGAGATACATTGATTTTCATGTTACATTAGGTAAATAAATATCTATGTCAATAAAAACAAAATGAGATATATCAAGAAACCATTAGACAGACAGACAGACAAAGTAGATTAACTGCACGTTTAAATTTTAGGTTCTACATTTACCATATCCATATATATATATATATATATATATATGTGTGTGTGTTTGTGTGTGTGGAGAGAGAGAGAAAGAGAGAGGGACAGATGGACAGAGAGGAAAAGAAACAAACAGGAAAATGGAGAGAGATGAACAAACGTGATAAGACAAATAGGAATATTTCTTTTGTGCAATTTATTTTTAGTTGTCTCTCAGCTAATTTCGACTTCTGGTCATTGTCAGAAGAAAAGTTTTTGAGTAAAAAGGTTTTTCATTTTAGAAAGTTTTAAATGAGTTTATAAGCTACTACAGATGTGATGACAGATAAACTGGAAGCGTTTCATATCCATTCATTGAATGAAAATCACTTTAGGCTGCGCAACCGTCTCAAAATGACTATACAATATATATATATATATATATATATATATATATATATATATATATATATATATATATATATATACATACACACACATATATATATATATATAAAACTTCATTTGAATTCCATCTGACGAGCTTGAATAAGCAAAATAAATTCATTATAGATTGGTTTGGTTTGGTTTTATGGCATATCAACCATTGTCGTTTATTTAACACCAAATCCATGTATACAGTTTTATTTCAACCAATTCAGTTTAACATAAGTACACAGTTTAAATGTCAAAATAGTTCTATTTCAAACAATTCAGTTTAGCATAAGTATACTGTTTAGTTCTATTTGACCCATAGATAGGACCCTATCAGGTGCTACTACCCTGGGACAGAGTGGAGCTGGGAGTGATTGCAATGCAGGGGTACACCGCATTTCCCAAAGCTCCTGCGTTTTTGGAGCTGTACCCTCAGATTGTTTAGTATCATAATCAGGACACTTGTTGGGGGAGTCTTACTCCTCTGTAGAGATGCAGTTGATGTATTCTCTAGCCCCAGCTGACTGGGCACATTTATTATGGAAATGGAATGCTATATCTAAATTTCTTGTTTTTAAAAAAATATATATTTTGCTCAGCAGGTATATTTTTTATTAGATAGCTGTGCATTGAGCACTCATTCTTTGGATATTCACAGTCCTTATTTACTTTATATATATATATATATATCCCTAGATATTCAATTAAATACGCAGGAAAGATGGAGCAAATAATACGCTACTTGCATATGGTCTCCCTAAAGAAACTGTTACCTTTCTAATGAAGCTGTACAAAACCACGAAAGCAGTAGTTCACTCACCTGATTTTGAGACCAACTTTCTTGGTATTGTATTTGAAGGCTTATAAGGAGATACATTAGCATTAAATTTGTTTAAAATTTGCCTGGACTACGTACTTCAAACATTAATAGATCCAATAAAAAATATGGTTTCATATCTAAGAAAGGCATGAAGCAGGTGATATCCATCAGAAACTATGACAAATGCAGAAAACACCGATGATCTAGTGCTTTTTGCGAATACAATATCCCAAGCTGAATCCTTACTGTATTACTTGGTGCAAACACCAGGAGGCAGTGTCTTCTTTGTGAACGCAAATAAAACGGAGTTTGTGTGCTTTACACGAGAAGGAACCATATCTATTCTATGTGAAGTGACTCTAAAATTTGCAGACCTATTCATATACCTCACCAGACACATCTCATCAACTGAAACTGATGGCAACATACGCGTAGGAAAAATATGTAATGTTATTGACCGATTATCGATCATGTGGAAGTCTGATGTATCCGATAAAGTAATTCATAATTCCTCCCAAGCCGTGGTTGTATCAGTATTACAATATAGATGCACTACATGGAAGCAAAGGAAACACACAAAGAAAAAGTTAAATGAAAGCTAGATGCTGCACGATGTTTTGAAGAAATCCTGGGGACAACACTCCACAAACAGCAGCTGTATGGCTACCCAACTCCCATTACTCAAACTATCCTAGTAAAACGCACAAGACATACTGGACACGGCTGGAAAGCAAGTATTTACACTGATTGTGAGGCTACAGTTCTGGAGATCGAGAGAGTGTTGAATACTCCTTTATTGCCATTACTCTCATTTCCCCCCCCAAGAGCTGGAGTAGTAGTACCTGTTAGGGTCCCATCTATCGGTTAAATAGCCTGGTTTTAAAATTATTCATGTCCGAGTAGACCATGTGAGAAAAAAACTCTTAAGGAACAAATATAAAAAAATAAACAAGAACATACAATGAATGTGATTCCGTTTCTCTTACCATAAAAAAAACTTTAGGCAAATTGACATGCCGTTAAAATCAATCAATCAATCAAAATCAATCAGAACTATGAACATACTGTACCCAGGAAAAAATCGGCATCGCCTTTTATGACATCACAGTTGTCTAAATGTACACTTAAGATACGTGACATGATCAGTCAAAAAAAGCACGACTATTGGACATGAAAAGAGGATGGAACATGCTGCATCTGTAATAATTTAAGAAAAATATTTTATCAAATGCGCCACCCATTTCGGGACAAGTTTTTGAGAAAATCTGCTCCAAAGATATGCAATCCACTCAAAAATATATACACCCAAACAATTAAAAAAATGAGTTTCTTCTTAACTTAACGTAAAGGAATTTTATTATTTCAAAAGAAATTAAAACGGATATTATTTGGTATAATCTGTAGGCAAATTCAACCGCATTGATTTATTCGTTTCTTTTTCGAATGACATATCAACCTTTCTGGGTTATTTGATATCAAATTTTAGAAGGATAGGAAAGATAATCTTCAGCCCATAGATGGTGCAGATTCTACAGTTCGTTCGGTTTCTTTGTTTAATGGCATATGAACATTTGTGGGTTATTTAGTGCCAAAGATATTCTTATAGAAGAACGAAAGTGGTACTATTTAACCCATAGTTTGAGGCATAAGTGGTTCATGTTTTTTATAAGAATATTATTCTAAAACATAACATAAAATGTAGCTGCAGCACGAACTCTCTAATTTCGATGTCACAATCCTGCAAATTATACACTACGCCATGGAAACTCAACTAATTAGAAAGTTCATTTATTTTGTCGTGTAGGCATAGGCATTGGTAGCCTGTTGGAACAGGTATGTGACATGGCTGCTCAAGCATATGTAGGAGGACGGAAACGTTGACACTGAAAAAAACACGATAAGTTTAGTACTGTTGTTACAGTTTTCAATTGCGTGCACCAGGGTCTATAACGGGCTCACTACCATGAGTTGTCCGATAAGTGAGAGAAAGACTAGCCAAGGCATGGATAGCTATTGATAGGCTAGCGGTCATATGGAAGTCAGACCTGACCGATAAAATAAAACGCAGTTTTTTTCCAAGCAACGGTCGTGTCGACACTGATATAGGGATGCACTACATGGATGCTAACTAAAAGTATGGAGAAAAAGCTTGGCGGCAATTACACAAGAATACTGCGAGCAATATTGAACAAGTCCTGGTGGCAATACCTCACAAAACAGCAGCTGTACGGCCAGCTATCACCCATCACAAAAACTATCAAAGTTAGACGTACCAGACATGCAGGACACTGCTGGAGAAGTAAGGACACACTCATAAGTGATAATACTCATGTGGAAACCTTCACATGGACAAGCAAAGGCAGGACGACCAGCTAGAACCTATATACAACAGCTCTGTGCCGTTAAGGATATAGCCTTGAAGACCTACCGGGCGCGATGGACGATTGAGGCGGATAGCGAGAGAGAGTCAAGGAGAGCCGTGCTGGCAGCGCGAGATATTAACACAACTTCCCTCTTCGCCAGTCGCTCGATTTTTCTCGTTTAAACCCAAGTCATCTCCTTATTTCCGCCTATCATGTCCGGGGAAGAAACATGTCCATTTTCGGTGTTTCCACGCCTGCGTAGAAGATTTGAGACCCCTAATTTCCGTAGTTATTCACACGTGACTGGCTGACCTACAATGAGTACTTTGGCCTGACTCACTCAGGGGTCAACTGGTCGCTCGAAGACTCTTTGTCTGCTACAAATATTCTTTTTTCTTTCTTTTTCTCCTTTCCCAGAAATTAACTCCCGTTTCATTTCAGTTTTCTATGAGCTGTTCAATTACGTTACAATTTTCCGTGACTGTTAGCCTTAAAATGAGTGGAATGGTTCGAAAAAGTTGGAACTCCCTTACAATACTGTAAGTTCATTACAAAACACATGGGGACGTCCTCCTCCATAGCATTGACCATAAATGAAAATACATAGCTGTACATATATATGGGGAGGTACAATTTTATTTTTATTTTCTGGTATGTTGCAGTTCATTTTTGTTAAAGGGATTCAGAACTAAATAACAGTTGATATGGTCTGTTCTTATTGAATATTGTTCAACAAAAGTTTTTTAAATCTTTGTATCTTTTGTTTAAAAGATTATTCTTTATTTTAAAAAATAATGGGAGCGTGTATGTTTATTGGGGATACAGTAAACACACAGACACAATCTATGTATACCGTATCGCCCATCAATATCTACACATAATCTTTTGATAAAAAGCTTTCTTTTAAACAAAATATACCAGGACTATTATTTTTAGTGGAACAATATTATATATATATATATATATATATATATATATATATATATATATAGATGAAATGGTTATTAGAAAATAAGATTGATATGTTTCACAAGCGTCTTTAGAATGGGTATGAATCTAATATAAAAGACAAGTGTTATAATTAAATATAATGACCAAACGCTTTATATATATATATATATATATATATATATATATATGTGTGTGTGTGTGTGTGTGTGTGTGTGTGTAAGTGGGATAGAATATTTTATGCGAATTAGATATCTGATTTTAGAATCTTTCCTTTGTCAAGCAACAACTGTTTCAGATATTCTATCCTCTCTTCTATGACATAAGATCAATCTGCTCTGAAAACCCGAAGACATTTGTAGATATTTTCATTGTACACACAGATAGTAAACATTAATAAGATTTCTGTCAAGAAAGTCCATTTGTTATGAGAATAGTTTAATACCCTTTCGCACAGCAAATATTTAGAGTTTTTTTTTGTTTTTGCTGTATAAGATAGTGTTACGTCTTGCATGAACAGGTACTCCTTAAATCATGGGAAACGTCTACCCTGCAAAATGGTTATGCGTTTTTGTTTTTTCCATTATTTCCTAATTGCTTAAGAAGCTTCGAATAACCAGTGTTTCAAATGGCTTCTCGCTATATTTGATAAAAGTTTTTGGGCTTTTCAGCCATTAGTTTTAGCATAGTAATCTCCAATTAAAGGCGTTTCCTCTGTAAAAATTAAGTAAATGAGAATTCAAACGAAAAGAAATTAGTCTACCAGGTTATTATCTAATATTTTGATAATATGAATCAGTTGATTGTTGAACGGTTTAAGAATTAATTTTTATTCCGGCTGCTCGGCCATAATAACCTACGAAATGAACATTTTTGTAGTTGGAAATGTTGAAATAAATACCCTTGTGATGTTTTTATTGACTTAAAGATACAATATGAATATACACAACCCTTCCTTCGTGGTGAGGATGATACAAGGTCAACTTTTAGTAGAATACTGCTGGTTTGAATTTGGTTGGTTGGTTGTTTGGGTTTTACGGCATTTCAGCCACTATGGGTTATTTAATGCCAGTTCACATATATTAGATATGCATGATCTGCAAACGCATATATTGTCGAGAACATACCTTAAAAACCCATAGCTCATTTACTCGCATACGAGTAAATGGTTTCAAGTATTTCTATCTAACATGAAGTAGTTTATTTGATATAATTTGTTTGCACAGCCAAGTAGTTGTTATAATTTCTCACTACAGTTTTTTACTCAAAGAGTTTTAATGGTTTTAAGTATTGCTATTCAACAATTTATTTGCACTTGATAGGTAAGTTGGATGGCTGAATTTTCCAGAATTGTGAAAAGTGTTATATTCTTAGGTATAACCCTTTATCTCTCAAGAAAGAGAGAACATCATCCATGTTGACGTTCTCAAACATATCTCTCATGTTATCAGTTTTAAAATGTCACCCTCTTGTGATAGCTTGAGTTCCAAATTCCACAAAGGCCTGTTTAATAATGTAAGATGTCTGGCATGTCAAACATTGTGGTTGCTGTCTCTGGTCGAGTATAAAAGAATGAGTGACACTTGTGTGGCCAATCCGCAATAGAGATATAATGATTAGTTACTTTCTTAATTTTCTGAGTTTGAATTTAGAGTTTTCATTCTCCTAGACTAGTTGCCTAATCATGTCAAAATAACTTATTCTACCCAACTATTTTCCCCTTCGCCACATGGAGAACAGTCGGATTTATTCCTTTTTTTTGGGGGGGGTATGAGATTAAAATGAAAGGTAAAGAGTTTTGTCAAAGATTTGAGTTCAGTCCGTCGAATCCATTTACTTACGGAGGAATTACCGTGGCTTAATTTTGGACTGCAACATCATAGTGAGTTCGAACTCCAGTAGTGCTATTACGTTCACTTTCGGACTAATACCCTTGGAAAAGGCTTGAACCCCCTTAGCCCCTCTTCTGTTCTTCTATAAGGATTGCGATGTTTATATTCCATTAAATAAAGAAAACAAACCGAACCATTCCTTTACAACTATAACAATCACGCTCTACGTTTCCTGCACGAGATGCAGTAGTTTCCTTTACTTTATTACCGAACTGTACGATAATGCAACTCACATCTGAGAGTGAATTTCCCGTTTTCGGTGCTTTTTGAAGTTAATTACTTCTACTTCTGGATTGACTAGTAATACTCCTTTTGTCAATTTGGGTAGGGAAACCATTGTACTGGTATAATCATGTGCATTTATGAAATAAAAATCAATGAGTATAACTTTGTTAAATGCCAAATTTAATTAAGATCATTACGTCGTCTCTATTCATGTCATGTCAATTGCTTGTGTACTTCAGTTGGATTTAGAACAATCTTTCACAGTAAATTAGGATATCGTAAAGTGATTTAGCTGTTGAAAGCACTGTACAACTTTTATTACTTTTTATATATTGTCTAAGATGGTGGGGGGGTGTACTCGCAGTGTAATGGTTAAAGTGCTGGACAGCGGAATCGTAGTAAGCGAGTTCGAACTCCAGTCACTCATCTACATTCACTTTCGGACAAAAAACCTTGGGAAAGGCACAAACTACCTTATGCTCCCAGTTATGGGTTAAATAGTGCCACTACTGTACTTCTAGACGGGTGGCTAAGGCACTGAATAACCCAAGTTTGGTTTCTTTGTTGAATGGCATATCAACCTTTGTAGGTTATTTAGTGCCAAATCTATTCTCCTAGAAGAACAGTAGTGGGACTATTTAACCCATAGCTGGGAGGATAAGGGGGTTCATACCTTTCCCAAGGGTATTTGCCCGAAAGTGAACGTAATAGCGCGACTGGAATACGAACTCGCTTACTACGATCCCGCAGTCCATCGCTTTAACCATTACACCACGAGGACACCCCCTGAATAACCCAAGAAAGTTGATATGCTATTAAACAACAAAACCAAACCAATATTGGATAAGCGGTTTTTAGGAAAACCTATATCCGTCAGCTGCTTTAATCGTGAGGAAAGGAACATGAAGATGATCGGTGCTGTAACAGTTAAAGAAGAAAGGTATAAATAAGGCAAGTTAAAATCTTACTTCCTCCTAAATTTGGATTGATATATGTAACTACAGTCAAGTAAATAGAGTACAACTAAAATGAAACACTTTACCTGTCGATGGGGCTAAGAATAAGCTGACTGTATTCCCTCACCACCAAAAGAGAGTACTCTGAAATTGACAGCAAACTGCACTTGATAGTGGCTTTCCAGTTCTGAAAATCTGGGCTGTGTGGCGTCCTCTTTTTTTGACATTACTTTTTTTGTTCAGCCGTGACTTGGAGTGGTAGTACGTGTTGGGGTCCCATCTATAGCTCAAGTAGATGCATAGTAAAATAACTAACATTAATTAGGACCGTGGGCAAAAAAAAAATCCTTTATGAAACAACTGCACCAAAAATGTAAATGTGAACGTGAAAAAAATGTGATTCCATAACCACTAAGCATAAAATAGCACCGTACAGGTTGATATGTCATTAAAATGAATCAATCAGTTAATAATTATAAAAATCAAATCATATAACCGTAAATTATGTATAACAAGAATAGTTACTTAACTTAATTGTTTTTAAGGATTATTAAACAAATCCTATAAAATAAAAACGCATCTTTCCAAGTAGCAGTCGTGCCTATACTGATATATGGATGCACCACATGGACGCTGACAAAGCACATTGAGAAAACGCTTGACAGAAATTGCAAGAGAACATTACGAGCTATAGTGAACAAATCCTCGAAGCAACATGCAACAAAACAGAAGATGCACGGCCGCATATCTCCCATCTCTAAAACCAGTCAAACCAGGCGAACACAACCGGAGAAGTAAGGATGAACTCCTAAGTGACATTCTCCTGTGGACCTCTTCACACGGACAAGTAGGTGTTAGGCGACCTGCTAGAATTTATCTACAACAGCTCTATGCAGACAGAGGTATAGTCTAGAGAACCTGCCGAGTGCGATTGTTGATAGAGACGAATGGCGAGAGAGAGTCAAGAAAATTCGGGCTAGCTGCACGGCATGATGATGATGATGATTTGATATTTAAAACCATGTAACTATGCCAAAACAAATTATTTTATTTGATAGAAATACTGATATCATTATTAGTATTTGATTGGAATACTTGAAACCATACAACCGATTGAAAATCGTGTGTATCACAAGGGAATATTTGATAAAATATAATTGTGTGCAAGGATCTCTAAGGAATCAACTACAGCAAACATCTAAATATAAATATACAATTAACGCTATTTCCTTACCTCAAGACATGAAATAACCCGATACGGGTTGAAATGCCATTAAAATAAAAATAAAAAACGATCATAAGACGAAACATAGTTGTATAAAACGCACTAAAATGCTTACTGGTCTGGTGAACGAGTTCGGTAAAGCTCCCACAAAAAGAAGGCACCTCTGTGTGTGTGTGCGTATGTGTAAATGTGTGTGTGCTTTTTATTTTCACATGTATATACTAAAAATATATGATAGGCATTCTTAGTTTCAAGAGAAAAGTAGATACATTTTTGACGAATATTCTAATAGACGTGGTGAGATTATAGAGAGACAACAGATTCGCTGGAATTCCCTTAGTTAGGTCAGAACCTATAGGGGGAAATAAGAATGCAGTTTCTCCGATAAAACTAATCGATAATCGAACGCCTAGGGAGCACCTGTTAAATGAAGTAACACTTAGTTTGTGTACGAGAACAAACACCCATTGGTTGCTCTCTAACGCTCTTTTCCTTCTTCACCATCTACGAGCCACAAAAGAAATCACACTGGTTTTAAACATCCAATACTCAGGAAATATGCCTTGGCCATTGTACAAGATTTAAAAGGTGAATCAGGAAAAAAAATGAGAAGAGCGAAGGAAAAACACCTTTGTATGTAACATATAAGCTGAATTTATATATATATATATATATATATATATATATATATATATATATATATATATATATATATATATAAGAAATTCTTTTTTTTTTTCTGTCACTGATATATTCGAACCGTCGTCTTGTTTTAGTTGTTTGGTTTGGCCGTGTTTCATGGCGTATCAACCCTTGCGGATTATTTAATGCCAAATCCTTTTTATACATATGTATTTACCTAAGCCCTTCAGCACGTGTAGGATACGACACAAGGTCAATTTTAACAGGTTTGAATTCAGAGTACTCCTTCTCTTAGACCGGTTACTGGTTGCTATACCAAAATTAAAGATCCCAGGGAACTCAAATATTTACCCATTGCAGTAAGGAGAGTATGTGAATTCATAGTTTCCAAGAGTCTTAGAGCGACGCATAATGCAATCAATCTAGTCTTTGATTTGAACTAGGTTCGCCATGTCCATTTCCAGTGACGGTAATAAATACACTCAGGGACCTCCATATATATATATATATATATATATATATATATATATATATATATATATTTATTGTGACGGCAAATTGACTAAAATCCCCAAAACGGGACTTTATTTTCGCACGTGTGAAGACGGGGCAGGTTGGCACTTGATCCCCTACGGAATAAGTCTTCGTTCAGAGTTTTTCTCTCAGGCAGATAAGAACTGGCATATTACGTGAGGGATCAATTTAGAGCCAGACTGACCGCCGCTGGCAAAGGGGTTCCAAATTTCACACTATCATACACCCACCAGGCCGCTAAACTTCTTTCCCTTAGATAACAGAAGAATACGGGTCTATAGGTCTTAGTCGTAATAATATTAATATTGTAGTAGTCGGCAACTCCGGTTTCCCGTGTGATATTTTAGGAATTAATAGGACAATTCTAAGCAAGATAACATAAGGCGAATAGAAGCTGAAAAGAAGCATGAAATAACAACATAGACCACATGGTAACATAAAAAACATGAATTCCTTTACTACAGTTATATATACCTTTCAAGGTGTCAAAACGTATAATAATTGGACAGTCCACGAATATAAATGTCTTTTCTTGACTTTTATCTTTCTTCAAATTGAGAGAGTGAGAGTGGTAAACGAAATTTGGGTATAAAGGAAAATGGCCCCAAAGTTACTTATCTTATTTTTTTTTTTCGACGGGGTTCCACTGGAGAACCTTTTCTTCTTTCACGGGCTAATAGACTTTGTTCTATTTTTTTACACTAGCTTGAAGAGCCTGGGGTCCTTCGTGTCTCAGTAATTCTTTTGTCTTCCACCCGGAGTAAAATGGCTATGGTTCGTCCGCCCGTTACGAACCCTGCTCAAAAACTCTTCTTTCTTACTATCTACTTCCGCTGAGGGGAAGGGGTCCCCACTTCCGTTTTGAGCTCCCAGCCAATCATTTGGCTTCTCTCTTCTCCCCCTTGGTGTCCGGCGACCTGGGTAAGGTCATCAAGTACCAACATCTGTTTATCCCCTCTGTGACCCACATTCTCTCTTAACGGTCACTTTTTTGACTGCTAGATACTGCTAATTCAACGGGAGGATAGTATTAATCTTATCTCCCTCCTCCCAGTGGGATATCACATGACACCTCCGCACTTAAGAGAAGAAAGGGGATGAACAGAAATACCATAGAAAAAAAAGGCAATTCATTTCACCGCTCTCTCTCCTTTTTTTTCACTTTTTTTTCTCACTTTACTTTTCTTTTACCCCCTTCTTCACGCTTTGACGAATTCTTTCCTTTTCCTTTTTTTCGTCCTCTCTAATTTTCACTATAGAGGAAGACAATTCCCCTTCTCTTTCTTTCTCTCTCTCCTTTTCTTTTTCTTTAATCTTGTCTTTCTTTCTTTTTCTCTCCCGGCTTTTGACCGTATCACGTTTCAACCTTGAGGAGGTGAATCCCTTTTCTTTCTTTCGTCATTTTTGACGACTTTGTAAGCTTAATTATCAAGCTCTGGGGACAGAAAATTCCTGTTCTTTTCTCTTTTTCCCCTTCTTCGTCACTTGTTGACGAACATCTTTCTCGTCCATCTCATATTTCAACATTGGGGACGAGAATTCCTCATTTTCTTTAGTTTCTCTCCCTCTCTCTTTCTTTTTCTCAACAACCACGAAAGAATATTCCGCTACTATATTTTCGTAGGGCGTTAGAGAAATAAACCTGGATATTTTTTTATTAATTTCTCTAAGCCCACACTCTCTCTGAAACAGACAACTGGCTTAATTTTTCCCCGAATTTATTCGCATTGCCGAGTTCTTAATTTTTCGAGGTGGGCCTACATGACGGACATATCTCTTTAACTTGTTAGCATGACACACTTGTGTCTTTTTCTTTCCCTCGTGGGTATCAATCCTATATGGTCCTCTTGTCTATTCTCCGTGTTACTATATAGGGACCTATATATCGTCCACCACAGTGTGGTCCTTTATTTGATGATAGTAGCAGGACTTCGTCGCCTTTTCAAATTCTTCCTTCTTAGCCACTTGTGAGGGTCCTCTCAGCTTTCTCTTATCTTCTCGATAAGACTCAGGGAATATATTCCCATTATTCGTTGGACCTTCATCCTTTCTCTGACGACTGGTCCTTTTCTCTTTCTGTTTATTGAGGTGGTGGAAGGATCACTTCTTCCTTTCCACTTTCTCACTCTGTGAGCGACTATGTCGTTTGTGCCGCCCACGTGGCTCAGCCGCCATCTTGTCTCCATGTTTGGCGTTCATTCTCGCCATCTTTTTTTCTTCATTTTTAGCGCTTTTTTTCACCATCTTGCACGGGTGAGACCTTTTTGTTTTTACTTCATCTCCCAGTATGAGGGAAATTCCTTTCATGGGTAGCTTCTCTACCACACAAACTTGAATTGGTCCATTTTTCCACTGGGACTTTAATGTTATTTTACACAGCGGTATTTTTACCCTCTTTCCGCCAATACCCTCTATCATCACAGTCTCACGTGTTGCTTCTATTACCACCTTTAGGTAATTTATTTCGTAGAAGTAACGACTGAGATGCTCCGGTATCTCGTAAAATTGAGACTCCACTGGTGCTCCATGTGGGCCTCTTATCACACCTCTCTTCGTCCAAGGTCGATAAGACTTGTCTACTCTAGCGGTCGTGACAGCTCCCTTGGTTTTCTCGGTTGGGGTTTGCTTTCTTTCAGGAACTTTACCTAGCTGACACCTTATGGCTATGTGTCCAGCCTTTCCACATTTGTAGCAGACCACTGTTCTGCTGCTACTTTGGAAGATCCTTCTATTTTCTTCCTTGGTCCTCCTTCTGGGCTTAGCTCTGCTTTATATTTCACTCTGCTTCCCGTGTACGTTTTTTCCTTCGTCTTTCGGTGTGTGAGGATGTATTCGTCTGCTAGTGCGGCCATTTCATAAGTCACGTCAGTTTTTCTTTCACTTAGGTGAACCCTGACTTCTTCTGGCACAGTTTTAAAATTCTTCAGCTAATATTAGCTGCCGGAGTTTCTCAGCGTCTCCGTCTATCCTCTTAGAGTCACACCACTTATCCAGCGCGTTCTCCTTTTCTCGCAGCAATTCCACATAAGACTGGTTTTCTGTTTTTCTCTGTATTCTGAATGTCTGTCTATAAGCTTCTGGAACCAACTCGAAGCTTTTAAGAACCGCTGCTTTCACCAAATCATAGTCGGCGCAATTTTCTGTGGGGCAGAGTTGCATAAGCTCTCTGTGCTTTTCCTGTCAGCACAGTTGGAGTAGCATTGACCAACATTCTTTCGGCCATCCAAGATTTAGCGCAGTTCGCTCAAAATGTGCGAAGTATCCATCCACGTTGGCTTCTTCAATTTTGGGACTAGCCTCGCTTGCTTCGTTACATCGAAACTGTCATGGCTTCCTTTGCGTCCTCTTATTGCCAAGTCGACTTCTCGCAGCCTCGTTTCTTGCTGAATTTTTGCTTTCTCCAGTTCCATCTTATTTCTCTGTAGTTCCATTTGGGCTTGTATTTTAATTTTCTCCAGTTCAATTTGTTCTGGAGTCATTCTTATCATTTCCGTTGGTAGCTCCTCTAATGCTGCTTCTTCGAACACATTTTCGTCCACCATGTGTTCAACTATTTTTCTCACGAGTTCATGTTTCCTCATAGAATTTTCAACATTTAATTCTAGCTTCTCACCAATTTTTCAATATCTCGCTCTTTCTCAGCCTCTCCAACTTTTCCATGGAGGGTTCTTTTAGAAGTTTTCTATTTTGTCCATTTTTCTTCATTTTTCCAAACAGTTATATCAACGAGTAATTTGACTGTTTCGACGATATTCCTTTTTTTTTTCACGGTCTCCCAGGGTAGATTTAGACGGCAGGAATTATCATACGACTACACGCAATGAATATTATTTATAATAATCATTCCGGTAACGAGCCCCCATAAAAAGTCTGTATGAGGTCGGGAATTAAAGATTAAAATATCTCCGAACGAGACACCATTTTAAGGTCTGAGGTCGGCAAATTGACTAAAATCCCCCAAAACGGGACTTTATTTTCGCACGTGTGAAGACGGGGCAGGTTGCACTTGATCCCCTACGGAATAAGTCCTCGTTCAGAGTTTTTCTCTCAGGCAGATAAGAACTGGCATATTACGTGAGGGATCATTTAGAGCCAGACTGAACCGCCGCTGGCAAAGGGGTTCCAAATTTCACACTATCACACACCCACCAGGCCGCTAAACTTCTTTCCCTTTGATAACAGAAGAATACGGGTCTATAGGTCTTAGTCGTAATAATATTAATATTGTAGTAGTCGGCAACTCGGTTTCCCGTGTGATATTTTAGGAATTAATAGGACAATTCTAAGCAAGATAACATAAGGCGAATAGAAGCTGAAAAGAAGCATGAAATTAACAACATAGGACCACATGGTAACATAAAAATACATGAATTTCTTTACTACAGTTTATATATACCTTTCAAGATGTCAAAACATATAATTGGACAGTCCACGAATATAAATGTCTTTTCTTGACTTTTATCTTTCTTCAAATTGTGAGAGTGAGAGTGGTAAACGAAATTTGGGTATAAGGGGAAAATGGCCCCCAAAGTTACTTTTTTTTTTTTTTTTTTTTCGACGGGGTTCCACTGGAGAACCTTTTCTTCTTTCACGGGCTAATAGACTTTGTTCTATTTTTTTTACACTAGCTTGAAGAACCTGGGTCCTTCGTATCTCAGTAATTCTTTTGTCTTTCACCCGAGTAAAATGGCTATGGTTCGTCGCCCGC
The DNA here is from genome assembly GCA_963585895.1 of Sepioteuthis lessoniana. NCBI lineage: Eukaryota > Metazoa > Mollusca > Cephalopoda > Myopsida > Loliginidae > Sepioteuthis > Sepioteuthis lessoniana. The sequence goes on from OY757905.1 coordinate 76,921,256, forward strand.
TACGAACCCTGCTCAAAAACTCTCCTTTCTTACTATCTACTTCCGCTGAGGGGAAGGGGTCCCCCCTTCCGTTTTGAGGTCCCAGCAATCATTTGGCTTCTCTCTTCTCCCTCTTGGTGTCCGGCGACCTAGGTAAGGTCATCAAGTACCAACATCTGTTTATCCCCTCTGTGACCCACATTCTTTCTGTAACGGTCACTTTTTTGACTGCTAGATACTGCTAATTCAACGTGAGGATAGTATTAATCTTATCTCCCTCCTCCCAGTGGGATATCACGTGGACAATATATATGGGAGGTCACCAGGGTGTATCGGTTACACTCAATTATATATATATATATATATATATATATATATATATAATTTGTGGTTGACATTATTTTCAAACGTGCCTGAACTTATTTTCTTGTATACAATTAAATAATTTAAAGTTTTGCATTCAAATACTTTAATAGTATCCACTATAAATCATTGTTTGCATATAGTTAAATGACTTCAAGTATTCCCATTTGATACACATAATTTTAATTAATATTAATATTGCATACAATTTGATACTGTGGAATAGATGCATTGTTTAAGAGAATGTAGTTCCATTGTTAACCAGCAGTGTCAATACTTGGTTTGTAAAGTTAATGTTCTCATTCGAAAGAAATTTGATTGATTGATTGATTGATTGTGTTTTTATGGCATATCAACCTTTTTAGATAAGTTAATGCCGGATTCTGTTCATACATATATATCAAAAATATGATTTGTAATCGACTAGTTTGTATGTAATGTTTTTAAATGAACCAGAACTCATTTTCTGGTGCACAAGTTAAATGGTTTTTAGACTTGCTTTGTAATACAAATAATTCAATTTAACATCCGTATATTTGTTTACACATATTCAAATAGTTCCAAATTTAGAAAAAATTGGCATATTTCTATTTGACCCATAAATTAGACCCTTAACAGGTACTTCAACTTCGGTTGGACTGGACCTTGGGGCAACAGCAATAAAGGGGTACCCGACATTCCCCAAAGCTCCATGACAGGAGCCTCTCAATTGGATGGTTTAGTGTCATATCAAGAACACTATTTGGGTGGTGGGGTTTTAACCATCTGCAGAGATGCAGTCGGTGTTTCCTACAGCCCCAGTTTACTGAGCATAAAATATTTCAATTTCGAAAAGTTCATTATATATATTTTGAGCACCCCGTTAGAATAAACACTATACATAGTGCATACAACCTTATTCTTATTTGGCATATTGACGTCAATATGCCGAGTATCCTCTGAAGAGGGATTGGACCCCTTCTCTCCAAAAGGGTGTCCGGAGTATGACACTAAACTGAATCTAATGGGGATGCTACTGCTTTGGATATTTGAGGTTTGTTTTGGGTTGGTTGGATGGCATATCAACCATTGTAGATTATTTAATGCCAAATCCATTTTTTTTACATAAACAGTTCTATTTCAAATAATTCAGTTTAGCATAAGTACACTGTTTAGTTCTGTTTGACTCATAGATGCTACCACTCCAGGCTATAGTGGCTCTGGGAGTGATGGCAATAAAGGGGTACTCCACATTACTCAAAGCTGGAGCATTACTGGGGCTTTCACCATCCGATTGTTTAGTGTCATATACAAGATACACGTGGGAGAGTCTTACCTCTCTGCAGAGTTGCATTCGGTGTATTCTGCAGCTACAAACGACTGGGCCAGGATATCCGAGATGTGTAAAGTAACCCCTTCATTACCTTTTCTTCCTGGTTCACTTTTAATAACAGGGTCCTTTCTATAATTAAATAGATCTGTTTAAATATAATGCGTATTCAATAGGACCATGTGCAAAAAAAAACTGTTTATAAGCAACAACACCAAGAGTGTTGCCCAATCGGCTGTAGCTATAGAATACACCGACTGTATCTCTGCAGAAGAGTAAGACCACCCAACCTGTTTCCTGGATATGACACTAAACAATTTGATGGTGAGGTTCCAGTAATGCTGGAGCTTTAAGAAATGTTGTGTACCCCTTCATTGGCATCGCTTCCAAGTCCACTCTGACCCAGAGTGGTAGCACCTGATAGGGTCCTATCTATGGGTCAAATAGAACTAAACTGTGTACTTATGCTAAACTGAACAGCTTGAAATAGAATTGTTTTGACATGTAAACTGTATACTTATACTAAGTTGAATTGGATGAAATAGAACTGTTTTTGACATTGAAACTGTACTACGCTAAACTAAATTGTTCTAAATAGATCTATTTTGATATTAAACTGTGTATAAACAAAAACTATGCTTATACTAAACTAAATTGTTTGAATTAGAACTGTTTGACTTAACTGAAAAGCTCTAAATAGATATGTTTTTGACAATTAAACTGTACTCATGCTAAACTGAATTATTTTAAATAGAACTGATTATTTGCTTAAAAATGTATTTGGCATTAAAAAACCTACAAATGTTGATATGCCATAAAACCCAAACAACCAACCAACTACACTAAAAATGTAAATATCAATGTTCAATGAACGTTATTCCCTAACTTCTAGACTTAAAAAACACATAACGTTAAAATCAATAAAACAGTCAATCAAATTTATGATAATTGAATTTATATCACTCGGGACTTCTGTATATTGAATCAAAGTTAATGCACATTGAAAAAATTGGATAAATATGACTGCTTTGTTTTCATGTCAATTTAAACAGAATTCATTTTAAAGGACCTATTTGTCCGTTAAATCGAGAAATGATTTTGTATTAGAATTTTTGTCATCAGTAACATTTTTAATGTTTTCTTCCCTCGCTGTTAGCTATAACGTGCTTTCATCGAATTCTACCGAATGAAAATAAATTTTGATTCTTAGATATTTCTTTCTCACAGACTAAACACCAATTATCTTAATAGACATGTAAAATCAACGCGTTGGCAGTGGAAGCCAATAAGGCAGAATATGGGTTTGATCGTGTTGCGGCAAAATTTTAATTCGATTCCCATTAAATGGGCGATTGCTTTTAAAACTGATCGATATTACAGCTTAAATATAAATATAACAAGGTAAATTATATTTCCAAAACATATTTTTTCACAGATGAAATTAGACTCGATTTAAATGACTTAAATCTGTGTTCAATACATCGTCATGACATGTCTGGAAGTCAGCATGAAAGTAGTTCAAACTTAAATTGACTGGTTTATTCTTGTAGACTACATAAGGAACAGAAAAACCTAACCACATCTCTGTAACGATGGTGGTGCAGTTTCACTCACTTTTATACTGGAGTAACTACATCGGCGGATATTTTTTTGTCGATTTGGTCGTTTTTCCTTTTTTTTTCTTTTCAATTACTGCAACAAAACACTCTAAACTAACGTCATATTTAATTATATATATATATATATATATATATATATATATATATATATATATATATATATGTATGTGTGCGTGTGTGTGTGTGTGTGTGTGTGTGTGGTTCGGATACAGTCTTTCATTTATACATGTTTGATTAAATAATAAAGACACATTTTGTCAATAAAATTTTATTAAGATCCTTTCAAGTTTCCTGACAAGTGTCTTGGTTTCAGGTTGAAATTGGTGGATGAATTTACCAAAATTGTCCCGAACGCTTTCAGACCTTTCATAGGCCATCATCGGGAGTGGCTTTCATGAATAAAAAGTGTTTTTAAATAGTTTTTTTTTAATGTTTTATCCAAATCTGCATTTATATAATTTTGTAATGTTATGAAAAACCGAAAAAATTCTATCAAAAACTCTTCAAAAAGCACTCTTTATACATGCAAGCAACCCCTGATGATGGCCTATGAAGTGGTAGAAACTGATGGGGTCCGATTTATGGGTCAAATAGAACTAAACTATATTTATTCTAAACTGAATTGGTTGAAATAGGACTGTTTATATGTATAAAATTGGATTTAGCCTTAAATAACCTACAATGGTTGATATGCCATAAAACCCAATTAATCAACCAACCAACCGCCAAATAAGCAAACAAACAAACAAAAGCAATAAAGAGCCAACATCAAGGACACTTGTGTAAGATCTTCCACAAGATGGGACTCACAACTTTTCATTTAATGGATACACCAGGGTGAATCAAAAGTTTTGCAATATATATACATTGAGTCAAAAGTTTTGCAATATTTTGTTAATATTCGGCAGCCTCAGATATTTTTGTTAAGGTCGTGTCGGAGACAAAATGAATTATAAGGTGCGACATTTTAGTAACATGAAGCTCAAATCGGCAGATTGATTGCCAAGGTCATAAAGGTGACGAACTACACAGGACTGTTGGGATTCATGATTGCCTCATACTTTACGACTACTTCTCATCTGATTTGCCTCTATTAAAACCTCAGAAGAAAACGGGTTTAGGCTCTTTTCACCTTACCAGATCGTCGAGGTTATTGCAACCCAAGTAAAATTTCTTGGGCCATTAGGATACTGTACTGTGATCAACTGAGACTTTATCGTTTGCAAACAAAAATGATTTTGGTTGCTTCTGCATCATGGGGTAACTCATAAAGAATACTTACCCTCGAATTAGACGACTTTTCATGTTCCTCTGTATGGTTATAAATTCACACTGGGAGTAAAGCAATACACCACCTGTCAGTGCACCAACTACCACGACACTACTAATGACATTTGGTAACATTCGATCGCTTAAACTGCTTGGGTCACGTGATATAAGGACCGAAAACTAGCACGTAACAAAATATTTCAAAACTTTTGCTTCAACTTCGAATTAAGATAATGATACTTACATTCGAATGCAGAAGTAATTAGTCATATTTCAAAGCAGAAAACCACTAATTGGTGTTTATTTATAAGATTTCCAAAACTGCTTCCCTTCGTGACTACTTTGATTCTGTACATCAAATAGGCCCCTCCATCTAGAGATCAGATTCTGATAAAACACAGGATTTTCAAAATGAATTTTAGATGCAATGAAATCTTCCTAGAGGAATTCCTACGACGTTGTGCCTAACTTGCAGGACTGCGACATCGTTGAAAACGAGGTGCGATTCCATTCGTGCGATTATGTTCAATTTCGCATTAATATCTTTATCAAAGGCAAGAAACCCTTCATCTTTCAGCTATGCATTATATAGTACCATGACCGTTTCTTCTATTAGTCTGGCTTTGACTTTAAATAACCCACCAAGGTTGATATTTCATTAAACAAAGAAGCTGAAATTAAATCTTTCTAGTCTCCTTGAAATCAATAACCTTTGTTAGACTTTCCAAATTAAAATGAAAATATTGTGACGAAGTTTGCTGATTCGTAGTTATAATTTTCTTCACGACTGTATGGTTAGGGTTAATGAGAAAATCAGAATTTTGTAATTTTCCCAGAGAACAAGTTGATTTTTGAGAAAATGCAGCTGTGGCTCCGTATAGGGAGAAGTCAACCTGTGTTGTTTCATTTGGAAACTTGCAAGAGGTGACAGCCAGATATGGGCTAACAATATTGGAAATATTGTTTTGGGTTAGTTATGTGTGACCCAAGAGTTGGTTAGAATTCTTCCAAGCAAAGAAAATGACCTTTGAATTTAGCTTGAACAATTTCGGGTTTTAGATGTATCTTTAGCGTCGGAATAGATTTGTATTATGAAGAGATGAGCATATAATGAAAGGCTTTTAAGATCACAAGTTAGTTGATGTTTGGACTTCGAAGAGAACAGATCAACTCGTATTGAGAGAGAGAGAAAACACACAATTTTTACAGCAGTCGGCCGAAATATAACGCCGTATAAGCAAATAAGTAGCAGATACCTCATACAGTTTGATATTCCTGAAGAAATTGCTAAATCCTAGCCGACCAGCAATGCTGCTCCAAAATGTAAGTCGTTCCTTTTCCCTTGCCGGTAACAAACTGGTTTACTAACCCTTTTAAAAATCCCCAACTTTGAGTGGCCATTTCTTGTACTTATCGCAAGAATTCTAATAGTTGATTCTTTGTTGTCGGTCACCCAGCTAGTCACCTGGTTCACCAAGGCGGGAAGACTGCTCGAACATTCCCCCTTGTGATAGGCAATATTTTACTTGATACAGATAAACGAAAGTGAGAGGAATTCAGAAATGTTCGAGGTAATTTACAGTTATGACAAAAAAAAAAAAAAAGAATAATAAATCTTTTCTCCCTAATTGTCTGGATTTATATCCGTGGCAATATTTCAAGAACCCACCGCCAACAAATACCTGAAGAGATGAACAGAACAATTTTCTATATATTTTATACCTATCAATTGTCAAATTTAAATTATGAATTAGAAAAACTAAAAGATTAATAATAATAATAATAATAATAATAATAATAATAATAATAATTTGGATAATGAACAGCCTCAAAATGAACAAAATATCACATGAAGTCATAAACTTTATCGACAAAACCATGAAAACCTGGGGAGCGCAATTGACAGCAAGAGGGAGAAGCTTATCTGAAACAACGATCCAAAGAGGAATTTTCCAAGGAGATGCTCTATCACCCTTACTATTCATAATTGCCATGATGCCACTTAACCACATACTCAGAGAATGCACAAACGGATACAAACTTAGTAGATAGCAGGAAAAAAATCGATCATTTAATGTATATGGATGACATCAAACTATTTTTTAAAAATGAAAAAAAACTGGAAACTCTAATACACGCAGTTAGAATATAGTCAGAACATAGGAATGGAATTTAGTATAGAAAAATGTGCCATGCTTGTAATGAAAAGTGGCAAATGACATCTAATTGACGGAATGGAACTACCAAATCAAGACAAGATCAGAACGCTCGCAGAAAACAAAACCTACAAATACTTGTGCATCTTGGAGGCTGACACCATCAAACAAGTGGAAATGAAAGACAAAATTCAAAAAGAATATCTCAAGAGAACTAGAAAACTACTCGAAATAAAACTCTCAAGCCGAAACCTTATGAAAAGAATAAATGCCCGGGCTGTACCACTCGTTGGGTATTCCGGACCCTTTCTTAAGTTGACCAAAGAGGCAATTAAACAAATGGACCAAAGAACAAGAAAACTAATGACAACGCATTAGGCATTACATCCCATAGACGACGTTGGCAGACTATATGTATCACGAAAAGAGTGGGGAAGAGGACTTGCTAGCAATGAAGACAACGTTGACGCATCGACACAACGACTTGAAGACTACATAGAAAAAACACGAAGGAGGACAAATTACAGCCATCAGAAACGATACTGATAACACGATGCACAACAGAATGACAATAACTAGGAAACAAAAATATGAAATAAAACAACTTTATGGGCGTTTTAAACGACTAATAAACAACATCTCACATGACAAAACCTGGACATAACTAAGAAAAGGAAACTTTAAGAGAGAAACAGAATCTCTCCTAATAGCAGAACAAAACAACACCATAAGAACCAATCATATGAAAGCGAGAATAGATAAGATACAAGATAGCAAATATAGGCTATGCGGTGACAGAGGCGAAACGATCAATCACATAATAAGCGAATGCAGCAAATTAGCACAGAAGGAATATAAGACTAGACACGACTCGGTGGGCAAGGTGATCCACTGGGATATGTGCAAGAAATTTAAATTTGACCATTCGAACAAATGGTATACACAAAATCCAACACCTGTCCTAGAAAATAATACACATAAACCTATATGGGACTTTGACATACACACGATCCCCTAATCCCGGCCAGAAGACCAGACCTAGTAATAATCAACAAAAAAAGAGAACATGCAAAATTATAGACTTTGCTGTTCGGCTGACCACAGAATAAAACTGAAAGAATGTGAAAAGAAGGATAAGTCCCTCGACCTTGCTAGGGAATTGAAAAAACTATGGAACATGAGGGTGACAATTATACCAATTGTGATTGGTGCTTTTGGTACAGTAACTAAAGGATTATTGAAGGGACTGGAGGACTTGGAAGTTGGCGGACGAATGGAGATCATCCAAACTACAGCATTATTGAGAACTGCCAGAATATTGAGAAGAGTCCTGGAAACTTGAGGAGACTTGTTGTCACTCAAACTCCAGTGGAAGTCAATAATAATAATTCAGAACAAGTAACAATAAACTGCTATAAAAAAATCTTTCTTTCTTTCTTTCTTTCTTACACGACAAATAATGTCGGGTTTATTTTATATGGAATAGCGTTCATTTTACGTGGGTGGGGTCGTAGTAAGCGAGTTCGAACTCCAGTCGAGCTATTATGTTTACTTTCTAACAAATACCCTTGGGAAAGGTATGACCCCCACTTATCCTCCTAGCAATGGGGTAAATAGTACCACTACTGTTCTTCTTAAAATATAGCTTCGGCATTAAATAACCAAAGGTTGATATGCCATTAAACAAAGAAACCAAACCAATCATTTTACATATTTTGTTCATTTGTCTTTCAAGAGAGTTTTAATTATATCTAATACAAAAAAATCCACACAGTTTCACGGTTTCAAGTATTCTTATCTAATACTTATATGTTATTCGCAATAATATAGTTTCAAGTAATTGTTTCTATTTAATAATAGCCATTTGTTTACTCTAAGTTTTATGGTTTCGAGTCACTAATAATGATTATAATAATAATAAAGACTACATAAAAAAAACGCAAAGGAAAACTGATTATAACCACCAGAAACAATGCAGATAATACAAAAGCATCAACAGAACAAAAATAACCATAGAGAAACTGAATCTCATCTGATAGCAGCACAAAACAACGCCATAAGGACTATGTGAAAGCAAGAATAGACAAGACAACAAAATAGCAGATATAGACGATGTGGTGATGGAGACAAAGTGATTAATCACTTAATAAGCGAATGTCGTAAATTAGCGCAAAGAGTGTATAAGACTAGATACGACAGGGTAGGTAAGGTGATCCACTTCGAATTATGCAAGAAGTCTAAATTTGATCAAACGAACAAATGATATATGCACAGCTCAGAATCCGTCCTGGAAAATGAGACGCTTAAATCTTCTCTGGGATTTTGAGATACAAACAGATCATCTAATCTCAGCCAGACAACTAGACCTACTGATAGACAACAAAAAGAAAACCTGCCGAATAGTGGATTTTGCCCTTCTGGTTGACCACATGGTAAAACTGAAGGAAAGCGAAACGCGAGATAAATACCTAAATCCTACTAGAGAATTGAAAAATTGAAACATGAAGGTGACATTGACACCAATTGTAATGGCTGCGCACGGTACAGTCACCAGGGATTGGTACAAAGATGGAGAACTTGGAAATAAGAGGACGAGAGGACACCATCCAAACAACAGTATTGTCGCGATCGGTCATAATACTAAGGAGAGTCCTGAAGACTTAAGGCGACTTATTGTTACTCAGACTCCAGTGGAATACCATCAACTAATGTTGGTGTGAAAAACTTTCAAAGGAATAAATGATAATAATGGATATGATAATAATAATCTTTGGTAAATTATAACTTCAAGTTACTATTTTTAATACAAATAATTTACAGAGTTACATGATATCAAGTATTCGTATCAAACACTTTTCTAAATAGACCTCTTTGAGCTAGAGGCTGGACCATAACGGATAGTAGCACTCCAGTCGGAATGGAACCAGGAATATTAGCAATAAAGGGCTACTTCATAATCCACAGAGCTCCAGAAGTGAAACCTTACCATCAAATATAGTTTAGTGTCATACCCAGAGTTTTCCTCTCCCTTATCATAGAAAGGATATTGTCTGCATATTCTTAGCTCTGTCGACAGAGGCTGCTAAAAGTTATGTGACGAATAGAAGAATCGTTTTTAAGCTCGACGTTAGGTTTGTTAACGTCGATCTTAAAAATGATTCTTTAGCAGACATTTTTTAATTTATTCCTTATTAAATGAAGGATGTTCCGCTATTCATTGAAAAGAAGCACGTAGCAGGTTTGTGACACTATGAGTTGGATATATGCACATACATGTATACACACGTGTGTGTGTGCACCTATACATGTGTGCGTGTGTGTATATATATATATATATATACGCCCACACATATGTGTGTGCACACACACACACACACACCTACACACACACATATATATGTGGCAAGATGAGTTAGATTCGGCCTGGGTATCAAATTTCAAATGTTAGGAAAACCCATTAACTAGACTAACGAAATCTAGATAAGAAAATGTTTATACATATGGCCACGGACGTGGGTAAGTGTTAAGTACTTGTCGGGTACTGGTCAAAAACTTAAAAGGATCTGAATTTAATGTCCCTGTATCGGAGACGGTCAGTCTAGGAAATATTTTTATGTCCAGTTTTTTTAAGAGAGAAACTGCCCCCCGAAAAGTTATGGTTTTATTCGTGGATGTCCCTTAGCCGGAAATAATAATGAAACATTCTGTATATATGCAGGTGCGTTTCGGATCCCAAGAGTTAGACTTAGTTTGGGTTCGAGGAAAGTTGATTAGGCCGGAGCAAAAGAACAACGAACTGTGACATTACCAGCCGGACCCAGTTAGTTAAGATAATCTTTTGCCAGCCAAAACTCAAACTAGAATTAATTATCCACAAAGTGTTACACGCTCCTCATCCTCCCTTGACGTTTTAACCACAAAGTTGTTTTTGTTCTTTTCCCTGTGAATCTGCTTCTCGCTCGATCCGGCCACACATAAGTTCTCGATGTGGACTTCGTAACTTATGCAACAAGCTGCAGAGACGGGTATTATCACAGGTTTTCTTCTGCATATAATGCCATGTTGCCAGGGCTTAGAATACCCCGAATTCATTCCATGCGGGAGGGTGAGATCCTCCACTAAAATGGGCTGTCCTGGGTATAAATCACTACAGCATCGAAAGTGAGGCTCCACTTCTAGAGAACTAGTGGGTATGAGGTATATCTTCATCGCTATTACCCCAACGTCCAGTCTCATTCGGAGTGGTAATACCTTTTAGAGTCTCATCTATAGGTTAAAAAGATTTGTTCAAAAATTATTCGTATTCCATATGACCGTCTTTAAAAAGAAACTCTTAAACAATTGGACAAAATATCTGATAAGGCACATATAAATTACGCGATTCCCTAACATTTAGGCATAAGATAACCCTAGACTGTTCACACTGCCATTAAAATCAATCAATCTTTTACGTATACGAATCATCACGTTCAATACACTTACGCTGTGAAATTTAAGAATTATTAAATTATGAACTAACAAATGAAATAACGAATAAACAAGACTGCTTAATAGGAACAACTCACAGTAGTCTGCTCTCTTGCCATATATCATTGCAAAAGTCTCCTCACTAGTTTATCTCATTGGTTTAACGAAGACATAAACCAATGAATGAGCAGACAATTCTTAGTCATGTTCTCATCAAAGGAAGGTTTTACTTTGGACAAATATTTCCCAGGCTGCTTTAAATACTCTCCTTATTTGGTTTTTTAGTAAGCTTGGATGATCTAGCAAAAGGCTTGAAACATGGAGCACTTAGTTATGCTTGCAAACCATGATACCATACAAAGTCTCATATTTTCCTGATTTAGTATTTACTCAAGTTCTTCTGAAACCTTTCGAATATATAAAATAAAAGTAAAGTTGGCGATTGTTATCGAAGGTGACCAGAAAACTCCCTTTTCAATAGCTACTACACCGAGGTGTAGGGGAGGGCGCTACTCCTTTCCCTGGATTGCTTCACTTTACCCTTAATATGTACCTTATATTGCTATGTGTTAAGCAAGTAGGTATCAAGTACCGTATTTAAAGTTTGGTATGACACGACCTTGGATTAAACCCAAGTCTCCCGGACTATTGGCGAGCACTCAACATTATAAGGTATGTATCAAGGGTAAAGTGGCGCAATCCAAGGATAGGAGAAGCACCCTCCCCTACATCTCGGTGTAATAGCTATTGAAAAAGTGAGCCTTCGGGTTGCCTTCGACTACGGTCGACAAGTTTACTTCGAATATATACTTAACTATAATAATTAACTAAAATTTATAAATTGTTTATGATTTTGTTTAAACATGGGCAACTTAAACCGTAGACATCTAAACTGCAGTAGTTGTTTATCAGAGCATGTTAATCTAACTTTGAAATTTTAAAAACAGTCAGAGTCTATATAAACATTTTCTTCGTTTTTTAAAGTGACAAAAAGTTTTACCAAGCAAACGGGAATAAACTAGAATGACTTTATAGTTTCTCACTAGTGACTCAGTTTCTGTTGTATTTGCTGTGAGAAACTATGAGGTGCTTTTAGTGTAATGGTTATTATCACATATCACATTGGGATAAGTATGTATCCAACTACTATCCCTCCAGTTATGAGTAAATGTTAGGGTAGATTAGGCTCCTTAACTTTATTATAACAACTCGTCTATGAGACTGAAAACTTTGAATCCAAACCTGTTGTCCTTGTGTCACATCATCTTGGTAAGGTTGGGTGGATAAATACGTACTTGCAATGAGAAAACTTTTAGAATAATAGTTACAATTACGTGTCTTTAATGTTGACAAGAATACAATCACTTATGATGACACGTGAAGTTTTCACTTTCCGAGAAAATTGTTGTCACGCAACAATTGAAAAATGGCCCTTCAGACCAAAAAGGAAATTAATTTTTCTGTGTGGTTTTAAAAGATCAACATAAAGAAAACATTTAATGTGACAATGAAAGAAATTCAACTCTTCCAATGAACACCTATATTAGCCCGAGTTAAAAGATACGATTCACTGTTACAGAGAACATTTTAACTTTATAGTAATTTTATTTTCATACTTTAAAAATCAGAAATTTTTTCAAGTCATTTACTATCTAGGAATCAAATCTCATCTGATAGGGATATACATAAGAATATACTAAAAAGAATATACATAAAAGAAGGATACTCATTTTGAGAACACATTTACGCAATTGAATAAAGGATGGGCGTCATTTCTGTGTTCCTTTTCAAAAATTTGAACTGTATAATAATTTTTAAACCTTAAGCAATGAACTTTCGAATACTAAACATTGTATCGTCCAGTCGTAGCAACTTGTTTCGCCTTCTACACCCTAATCTCACTATTTTTGTTATGAAAAGATTGATTGACCGCAGATTTTGATCAAAACTCTTTAAGATAAGGATCAACCCCACAAGCACAAAACCAAACAAACTTTAGAATACACTTGCATTGTCGTTTTTATTCGCTCTTCTGCTATGAAATTCCCCAACAGAAATATTTTATTCGTATAATTTAATTGCATCATTTTTCAGCTTGTAAAATATCTAATCTTATATCTCTTAATTGCACCACATTTAAGCTCAATTATATTTTCTGTCATAAAAAAAAATAGCCCAGTTTTGATTCGATATATTCTTCGATATATTTCTCGAGAACATTTTACATATTGTAAAACCAATGGAACTGCTAACAGCATTAAAAGTCCTGAATAGAGCAAAAGAAAGCATTTCTAAATGAATGTTTCCTCAAATAATCATCAACATGCTGTCATTTTTGTTCGCTATAAAATTTCCAAGCGCCACCACAAGAGGACTTTCAAAAGAATTTTACATCAAAGACAGAATAGATGTTCAATATTACATCAATGAAATTTATCGCAGAGATTTTAATTAAGTGCAATCTTCTTTCATTCATCTTGATACATAATTATAGATAGCTTTATTTTCTTTCAGTATACGTGTGATATATTTGGAAAATGGTCCACACATGAAACGATTTGTTAAGACAACTCATGCTGCGATGCAATTGTGACACAAGGATATATTGTCATACTAGAAAATCATCAGTTTCTTTGCCAAAAAAGATTATTTTCTTCCAATGATATTTTAAAGAACTCATTCCACACTCTAGCGCTGAACAGTAAAACTTTGGACAGGTTTTAACAATTTATAATTAAAATCCTTTTTGATAAAATCAGACAAATATCATTTCTTTCCCAAACAGATTCCCTTAATGCTGAAATCTTAAAGATCTTCCTGGATTTAAGCATACAAATTCAACTTTCTCTATCAGTGATTCTAGTGTCCAAAATTAACTTTTTCCGTAGCAAACAGGAGAATAAAAATGAAAGAGACTCGTGTTAATTTCCATTAATGTGTTATTAACACGGTCTCTAATCAGATACGCTTGTGGAATTAGTCCTGGGAATTGAACTCGGATAACAAATTTTAAACGCTGTGTCAAGCTGCTAGCATTTCACTTAGTGCTAATATCCTTGAGGAATTTATCAGTCCAAACACTCTCTCCCTATAGATACGGGTAAATAACAAAAAAGACTGAGCTCTTTAACGTTGGTATAGCTACTAGTGTAGCTGAAGGAAAATTTCGAATTCAAATAGTTATAGACTAAGAGAAGGACGATATCCACCAGTTCCTCCAAGAAGAGAGTAGGTTACTGTACCAGTGAGTTATCGAATTGTTTCCAATATTTTTAAAAGATATACAACAGGTGAGTGACAGCACAAACAATAAAGAGCAAATGAAGCTAAGATTCCTGTAAAATATTGTAAAAGATGGCATTCCAGAGATTTAATGTATAATCACAATTATTGCACAAAGTTTCGTTAACAATCCCAAATTTCGATTCAATAAAATGCCTAAATGGTATTTGAGTATTTAAGTATTTAAGATATCACTAATCAGATCATTATTTTTACATTTAATGTACATTGGCCTCTTTATTCTGGTGGTATAGGATATCGATTTTTTATACTAAAACATCTATATTTACAAATGACTGTCTTCGCTGAACTTTTCCTGTAAATGCCTTCATTTTTCTTTGCGGCCTCTGCTTGATTATTCCCAACAGTTTTCACCTAATGATTCCTGTTCATCGGACTAATAACATAATTACGATCATTATAGATTTTCTTAATTAACGGTTCCTCAAATAGTAGTCAACATGTCACTCTCATTCTCCATTACATTTGCAAGCGCTTCAGCAAAATGACATTCAAACGAATCATCATATTGATGACAAAATTAAATTCAGGAATTACATTTTGATGAATGAAATGTGTCACATGAGAATGTACATGACTACAATAGTATGGGGGTGTTCTCGTGGTGTAATGGTTAAAGCAATGGACTGCGGAATCGTAGTACGCGAGTCGTGCTCTTATGTTCACTTTCGGGCAAATACCCTTGGGAAAGGTATGAACCCCCTCATCCTCTCAGCTATGGGTTAAATAGTATAAAAGTGAGGTGCCCGTGGTGTAATGGTTATCGTCGCAGGATGTGGACACGACGAAACGAGTTCAATTCCTGGACGAGCCTGATTACATTTCACCTAGCACTAATACCCTTGTGAAAGGTATGAATCCAAATATTCTCCCTCCAGCTATGGGTAAATAGTAGGGCAGACTAGGTTCTTCAGCCTTGGTGAGGTGACTAGTCTAGGAGAAGGAAAACTCTGAATTCAAACCTGTTAAACTCCGCTTAAAAAATTGACCTTGTGTCATATCCTGCCCGAGCTGAGGGGTTGGTAAATAGGATGACTACAATAGTATCCTATCCATTATATTCCTAGCGTCTGTTTTTTTTTTCTTTCTTTTCGCGTCCACTCATAATACACGCATATATATATATATATATATATATATATATATATATATATATATATACGAGGATCATTAAATATGTTTCCAGACATTTTCGTATGGGCACTTTTATTGATAGTACACACATGAAACTCTAATCCCCTTCGAAGTAATCTCCTCCGGCTGCAATGCACTTCTTGTACCGTTCTAACAACTTCTGGAAGGCTCCATCAGAGTCCTGTTGAGTGAGCGTGTCAATGACCTTCGTCACACTTCTTTCATCTCCTCAATTGTTTCATAATGACAGCCTCTGGGCTTAGGGAATAACCAAACGTCACAGGGAGCAAGGTCTGGACTATAGGGACGGTGAGGAACTGTCTTGATGCCCATCTTGGTCAAATAGTCTGTGACAAGGATGGAGTTCGGAATAGGTGCATTGTCCTGGTGGAAATGCCACTGACCTGATTTGAAGAGTTCTGGTCTCTTCCGATGGAATCTCTACCTGAACTCCCTTAAAGCCTCAACATAGTAACCCTAACCCTACCCCTTTGGCCAATCAACTCTGGTGTATTGACTTCCTTACTCCTCCCACACCTCTCATCATTCCTCACAGACTCCCTGCCTTCCTTGAATCTCTTATGCCACTCAAAAACTGATGCAAGATGGTCGAAAAGCAGTCTGAAGCATTCCATACGTTTCTGTGGCATTTTTTTCCATACAGAATTTTATTGCATATCGTTCTTCTAAAGTGTCCTTACGTCCAGATTGCATTTTTGAAATTCACCAGCTGTGACAATCGGGCTTAAGTAGGGTGTATTCCAATTGCTGCAGTAGCTGTTGATTTGAACCTGAAATCATAAAAATTGGTCAGTCATCTCATAACAATATATATAAGGGAACCTTATAAAAAAGAACACCATAACGTTCTTTGTCTAAATTCAAATGATCTATGTATGGAAGCTAAATATAAATCGACGACAGTTTTTGTCTAAGCTTTTTAAAGAGTATATTGTAAATACTTAAAGTCAGCAAATACAAAGGTTCTACACAATTCCAGATCAAGTAATCTCCCTTGCATCAAGCGTCGCATTTCTTTCAGGGAGACAAGGAAAGACAGTTTGAGAAAGAGAAAGGGTGGAAAAAAGAAAAAGAAAAAACCCACCCCCACAAGGAATCTATCCCTAAATTAGAAAAACAACAAGCTCATCGAAACAGTGACCTCAATATAAAGCGATTATGACACCTGTAAAAACATTAAAAGTTCTCAAAAGAAAGCAAAAAGCTGGAAACATATGTAAGACCTAATAAAGATTTTTAGAAGATATAAACTTCTTTGTGGACCTATTAATTTTGAATTATGTATATATTTATATGTATATGGAGGAAAATGAACAAATAGTTATAAAATCTTTCTTTTCTGAAATCAGAAAAGTGTTCAAATACTGACCAGTTGAGTAGGTTAAACTTAAAGTAAATGAAGTGCTTTTTCAACTCCTTATGACACTCTCAGACTTAAAAAGGGTCAGGTATTTGGAAACAAATACAATCATCGACTTAAAAAGGAAATTTTCCAAATACCTAAGTATGGTTATGAGACTAACATGACGAGACGAGAAAACAATTTATTTCTCTTAGGTTATATACATATATTATTTGCCACAAGTTTATTCAACTTGCCCTCTTCTCTCTTTACATATAATAATATGAAGAGTTAGTTATAAAAAGGTTTTTTTAAATTAAATACTAGCCAGTACAGAAAGATAGAACCTAAAATCAATAAATTTTTCTCACCTCCTTATGTCAATATCATAATAGAAAAGCTTCATCTATTTGGAAATGTTTCAAATAAAACATGTGATTAAAATGGACGACGAAGAATAAGTAAATAGTCAAGATCTCCCGCACAAAATAATACCTGGCGTGGGAGCGGGAAAAGCGAGTGGAAGGTTAAAAAAATTCTAGTATTACGAAACATATCTTTTTTAAATAGCTATAAATTAGCCCTAGGGTATCAAGTAGGGTCTACTAATTGCACTAATTTGCTTTTCTAGAACAGAAGAACGACAAAATTGGTGGATTTTTTAAAAAGGTTTTTCCTGCAAGTAGGTAAATCTTCTTATAATATTATTATGCATACATAGGCAATACTGCTCATGAGTAGACATTCCCGCAAAAATCAACAGATGTTGTTGGTGACCTTAGTAGAGAGTGACCCTAAGGCTTCCTTTTCAATAGCTACTACACTGATGTGTAGGGGAGGGCACTACTAAATTCCTTGGATTTCCCACTTTATCCTTACCTTATAATGCTGAGTGTTAAGCAAGGAGGCATCAAGTACCGTTTTTGAGTCTTTGGTATGATGTTACCCGGGATTGAACCCCGGTCTCCCGGATCATTGGTGAACACTCTTCTCAAAAAACTAATTCAAAGATTTTATTATTTCTAAAGATACATTACACAATCAAAATTAGATATTATTAATTTTCAAAATCTAAAATTAGGAATATCTATGACCAAAAGTTCTCATATGGATGAGTCCATAACCATATATATACTGCATTTGGTCAGCCACAAATCCACCAAGTTAGATAGTGACAACCATACAATATATATATATATATATATATATATATATATGCATTCTTCAATCCAGTAAATCCGGAGTAGGGAACAATTCTGTCAGAACAAATAAAGTATTCAAATTTCAAATATTTAAATATTCCTGGTAATGCGCTCAATGTAAATAAATTCACAGAGTAAATAATATTATTAAAAAAAAAAATTATATATATATATATATATATATATATATATATATATATATTGTCCCTGTAACGTAGTAACAAATCTGTGATCTCGTAAAAAAGTTTCATTTCCAGTCCTACTATTACGTTGATTTCGGACTGATTCCGTAGGGAATGGTATGAACCTCCTTTATTTTCCAGCAGTACTTTTCTTCAAGAAAAATAGCTTTGGCATTAAAAAACCCAGGGAGGTTGATATACCATTAAATAAAGAAATCAAACCAATATATTTACACATATTAACTTTTGGTTTACAGAAATGCGGTTGTTCTTTTACTGAAGAGTTTTATTACAAAGTTTTAATTTGCCGCTGAAAAAGCGAAAAGCAGATCTATGGGTCGAAACGATTTACCTTCAACAAAGTCAACAGCAACTTTACTTGTTGCTACAGTTGAAAGTTTCGAGTCATTTGCGTTCAACGACTAAAGATTTTCTACTCTAAGAGCAACTGACCATAACTCACAAATTTCTACCTGTTTCCTCCACGAGTAAAACGAGAAAATAAACGAAGGTTCCTGTTTATAAAGCTTTCAACGTTTCACAAAGGATCCGTGTTCTTATTTCTTCTCTTGACCACAAACATGATCAACCACAACCACTACCATTATTATCCTTTTATCAAGCAATCCCTGTGAGATGTTGAAATGCTACTGGACGCGTATTTTAATCATCAGAATCCCGTTGATGAGACACACTTTGGCCGGCCGTGGTGTTCACGGCACGGATCTGGTCGAGTGTGTCTCGTCACTGGACATACCTCGAGCCTCAGGAAGCCGTCCTCCCAGGCTTTAACCCTCCTCGAAGGAGTTAGGTTTATTGATTGCGGCACCCTTTTTTAGGGGAACGACAACAGAAAATGCCAGGCATGTCTGGGCTACGGCCCTGCCCCCGGATACACTCGTCCATTTGGTAGTATGGCCGACAAATTTGCTAAATTGATAAATCTTTTTTACAAAAGAAAAAGTAAAAAAATATCAACACCGAACAGAATTATAAAAGCTACCAATAAAACTATGGCTTATTTTATTTCAAAAATAGAAACAGGAAAAGAAAATGGAAAATAAAACATAGGTATACATTTTTCAGTTATTTTTTTTTCATCGTCTATTTTCTTGTTTAATAGATGAATTGCATAAAGATATACAAATTAGCTCATTCGACACGAGAAAATATATAAATTAGCTTACTCAGTGAAGGGAAAAATCGCTACTCTTGTCAAGTTATGTCGCAGGCTACTTAGGAATTTCTTTGAAAGAAAAATGGTTATTTTTGAGACACAATTTTCCATAGAAACCAAACCCGAACAAAGAAAACGGGGTTACAAGGTGCTAATTGATAAGTTATCAAGAAGCCAGCCGCCGGAAAAGAGACGAGTTGACTAATTTCAAAATTTCGTCCTCAAGACTTGATATTATATGCATTTATATACACACCAGAGTGAAAACAATCATTAACCAAACATTGCCCAAATCACCAAATTCCATATGCTGTCTAAATGGTCGCTGGGGCTAGTGGAGACATGCCATCCTCGCAAGAAAGAGTGACGTTAGTTGTTCTGGGAAACCCTATGAAAGAAACTGTTTGTTGGTGGGGGGTATTTTACTTTTTTCTTTTGATGGGAGTTGTTATTTTTGTTTTGTTTTTCTTACTTTTTCATTTTCGATTTAGTCTATTTTGCGGGAACTGAGAGAGAAAGAATCGCCCACAGCCATGAGATGACCTAGTTCTGATTAAAAAAAAAAAAAAAAAAAAAAAAAAAAAAACCAAACAAAACAGAATCTACCCTGCACATTGTATCTGTTATCTGTTTCCACATAGTTCCATAGCCTCAGTAACTAAACAGAGAGAATAAAACAATAGAATGTTCTACATTTTCTTCAAGTTGTATTTTTGTTTCCCCTCACCATTCAGGTGATCAACATCATTAACATAGACGTCGTCGGTAACCCTACAACAACAGATAGATACAGCAGCTTTATATATATATGTGCGTGTGTGTATGTGTTTTAATACCATATTGGGGTGCACCAAAGGAAGAACAATTCAACCAGATAGACAGGGTGTTACGGAAAAAAATTATATAATTTTTTAATATAATAACTTGACCTATTCCCGTTCAAATGATGCACAGCGTGTGTAAAAGCAATTCAAAGTCCGGTTTTTAATGTTTGTTTTATTTTTTCCAAGTATAGAAATGTCATTCACTAAAAAAGAAAGTGTTTAACATCAAATTTTGAGTAGTTTCTATTTTTACTGAGATCACTCGAACGAGAATTGGTCAACTTATTAGAATATGAAATAATATTTTTTTTTCTAAAACTCTCAGTACATCTCAAATATATTGAATTCTTCGAAATACTTCATGTTTAATAAACTCCAATGTATCTTGTCAAATGTCTCTGGAAAAAAAAAACTGTTTCAGTAAACGTATAACATGCGCATCCGGTTGCTAATTCCCAGCAAGCCCATCTGTCCAAACTGGATCACATGTTTTGGTTAAGGAAATTTTCGCCAACTATAAAAAAAACGAGTAGGTGTCAGCAGATTTCATGAGAAAGTCGTAATTTTTAAAAACAGACAATATCATCCTAAATGTACTTAGATTTTTCTGATTAGCTTCGTCAAAGATTTCAATACTCTCCTGTTTTTTGCCCAGTCGTAAGACCTCCACCAAGAGCGTCCTGGATATGACACTAAACAGTCTGATGGTGATGTCCCAGTAATGCTGGGGCCTTGGGGAATGCGGAGTACCCCTTCATTGCCATTGCTCCCAGGTCAAATTTCGCCCGGCGGGGTAGCACCTGATAGGGCCCTATCTATGGGTTAAATAAAACTAACGGCATACTTATGCTAAACTGAATTGTTTGATTAAACTGAATAGCTTGAAATAGAAATGTTTTTGACAATGAAATCGTACTTACTTTTAAACTGCATGCTTATGCTAAACTGAATTATTTCAAATAGAACTGTTTTTTGACATTGAAACTGTATTTACTCTGAACTGAATTGTTATATATAACTGTTTGAATCAACTGAATAGTTTAAAATAGAAATGTTTTTGACAAATAACCCGTGTATTCATGCTAAACCGAGTTATTTTAAATAGAACTGGTTATTTACATAAAAATGGACTTGGCGTTAAATAACCTACAAAGGTTGATATGCATAAAACCCAACCAAGCAATCAACGGAACTGAATTATCTGAAATAAAACTGTTTGACATTTAACTCTGTGTATTGCCCATTCGGCTGGGGTTGTAGAATAAATACACTTACTGCACTTCTGCAGAGGATTAAGACCCACCACCCAACGAGTGTCCTGGATTTGACACTAAATAGCCTGGTTATGAGGTCCCAGTAATGCTGGGGCCTTGCGAAATACGGAGCACCCCTTCATCGT
Organism: Sepioteuthis lessoniana; assembly: GCA_963585895.1. Lineage (NCBI taxonomy): Eukaryota > Metazoa > Mollusca > Cephalopoda > Myopsida > Loliginidae > Sepioteuthis > Sepioteuthis lessoniana. The sequence goes on from OY757905.1 coordinate 76,943,002, forward strand.
CATTGCTCCCAGGTTCACTTTCACCCGGCGTGGTAGCACCTAATAGGGTCCTATCTATGGGTTAAATAGAACTAACGGCATACTTATGCTAAATTGAATTGTTTGATTAAACGATTAAACTTAATAGCTTGAAATAGAAATGTTTTTGATAATTAAACTGTACTTACATTTAAACTGCGTGCTTATAATAAACTGAATTGTTTCAAATAGTCCCAAATGTTCGCGTCTCAGCGCAGAATCTGCAACTGAGTCCGCCATCATTACTGCTACTATTTGTATTAAAAGCCTCATTTTGTGAGGTCTTCGTTTTATGTGTACTGGTTTCCATTATAATGTTAAAGTTTTTCTTAAGTGTACCCCCAAAGCGATCTTCCATCATAGCTAAGTGGGGTGGCAAAGGGAGGGTGCCACTTCCCCGGACAGCATTCGGCTCGGTCTTCACGCAGGGAGGAACCGCGATAGCTTGCTGCAAAACTAAACGCAGTAAGGCCAAACAAGTAGCGGTATCGACCCATCCACGTGCGAGGTTATCCTAAACACCTACACTACCCTACCCTACCATCTTGTATTTATTTGATAACCATGGCACGGGCAGGCGTCAGTCGCGTCCGAGAAGGCCGGGATATTTGTTGGCCGCCCCACCTTACGGGCAAGTATGGCACAAGGCCTTTTTTTAGGTGGGACCGGGCGCAGGGCCGTAGCCCACACGCGCCCGGAGTTCCCAAAAATGCCTACGGCCCCGTCGGCATTCCCCTTATTAGGGGCGCGCGTCCGAGAAGGCCGGAATGGTTCCGCTTTGCAAGACTTCGCTATATACCCACCTGCGATCCAACCTTAATGACGGGACCACGGATAGGAACTGTCCTCAGCAACAACAACCGACTTAAGAGAGACATAGTTTTTGACATTGAAACTGCATTTACACTGAACTGAATTGTTTGGCATGGAACTGTGTGTAAACAAAATTTGTACTTATATTAAACTGATTTAGCTGAATTAGTACTCCTTGACTAAACTGAATAGCTCGAAATAGAAATGTTTTTCATAATTAAACTGTACTTACATTTAAACTGTGTGCTTATACTAAATTGAATTATTTGAAACTGAACTGTTTTTGACGTTGAAACTGTACTTAAACTAAAGTGAATTATTATATATAACTGCTTGAATAGTTTAAAATAGAAATGTTTTTGACTATTAAACTGTGTAGTCATGCTAAAGTGAATTGTTTTAAATAAAACAGATTATTTACATAAAAATGAATTTGGCGTTAAAGAACCTACAAAGGTTGATATGCCATCAAACCCAAAAAACCGAACCAAATCTCCTGTTTTTATGACATTCACTTTTCTCTTTCGGGAGCTGAGTAACTTCTTAGGAGGACAAATAATAAGTTGATAAATCAATGGGTAGATACGAAGCAACAACTTTAAAAATATCTTTTAGAATTAAGTAAGTCTCACTCATTAATAGATATTCATACACTTTTCGAGAATAATTTGCAAAATCAGAACAATTGTTTATAGATATACATAGAAAACATATTGATGGTGAGATAATAATATTATGTCAGAGTGTAATTAAGTGATTACCTCCAAATACCAGTGAACCTAATACCCGGATATGTGACTAGTAGCAAAGGCTTAATGCCGGGTGGGTGCCAGAAACGGTCATACAAGAGAGTTGTTCGTTGTTTTTTTTTTATGGATAAGTCAGTCATTAATCAGCAGTGGAAAAGTATCAACCAAAATTTCGTGGCTTGTGGTTTAATAATTCTTTTGACTAGAAAACTCCCATTTACTTCTTCCTTATTTTTAGACTAATCAAAAGGGAATTTTCAGCACCTATAGTAAAGCATATCTGATTTTTTCTTTTATCTGTGTGAACCCCTTGTCATTTATTCATTTCGTCTTTCTTCGAGGCTTTCCAGACGCATCAACACATAGTGTTATATAGCTTTGTAAATGCTTACGTTACTCAAAATATTTAATGTCTGAAAACTAAGTCATTTCCTTTTGGCGATTGATATTATTTTATATACATAGTCTCGATTACAATTTTAAAACGCAGTGATAATAGGGTGTGTTATGTGGATTACGTCACTGGATAAAATGTGATGGGGATTTTTTTTTTTTTTTTTTTTCTAATCTGTGGTTTTCACAGTTTAGAAAACCAAATTAGATTGCGTTTTCCTCAAAAGGGACGACTGCGAGAAAGACGCTCACAGTAATATCACCTTGATATTTGTTTCTTCATCAATGGTATGCCAAAATTTTATCTCCATAATTATTTAGTTTTTATATGTATATATCTGACTCCTCATGAGACAGAAATCTGACAAAAAGGTCGGGCTACTAATGGATTTCCGTATAGGAAACTAACAATTCACGGGTTGGTTTAAAAATTGCTTAGAAATCATCAATTCTCTTCTTCAAAGAAGCTTCAGCCACCGGGTAATGAATATGTCTCTTAACTTAGGCGAGGGAGAAGGTTCTTCCTGGAATGAAAGGTTCCTTGAAACTAAGCTGTTTATTCTCTCCCACCCGGCGGGAATGCCTGGTAAAAAGGTATATATCCGACGTCTCACATTCACGCCGGGTGGGAGAGAATAAACAGAGAGAATAATTTGGCATGAAGTCATTTTATAGTAAGAGGAGAACGCACAAAGTGAGACTCGTACGTGGCTATATAGAAAAAATCTTGGTCCATTGGGGTACCTCTTTAGAAATGCTTTAGGCACCAGATACTAAAATCCACCCTGTCCCTTTTAGACAAGAAGCAATGTGCTGCCTGTGGGTAAGGGGTCCTATGGCTGGGTAGTTTGAATAAATAACTTGGCGTGAACCCAAGGAGAGCTTTGAAATGCCTGTTAAGTGTATTTGTTTATAGTGTACCACTATAATGCTTTTCCTTAAGGCCGTAGAGTTACGACCATTATGAAATAACCCCCAAACGCTTTTCCTGTGTTTACAGTTGTCTTGGTCTTTCGTAGAGATGATAGACCCTCAATTTAAAACGTAATAAAATAGAGAATTTAACGAAAATGAAACTGTCTCTTATTTTATTTATTGAACTATAAAGGAAATTTATGTTATTTATTGAACTACAAAGAAAATAGAAAAAAACTTTTCCTAATTATCTAATTTCGGTTTTAACTATTTGAAATGAATAAATATTAAACTTTTAATATAACCTTAAGTTGATATTATGAGCAATATACAAAAGTAAAACTTTTTATACCATGTCTATTCTGAGGGTGTTAGTCTCAGGGTATTCGAAATTTATCTCATTCATGTCTTGTATAAATTGTTTCGGAACCGAATTCAATAAAATTGCAGAAAAATGTCAATTTATTATAAACAATATTGTATCAAGAGTAAAGAGTATAACTTATAAAATAACAGCGGAAGTCAAAGTTTTCGGAATTAAAATCATTTATTCTCTCTATTCCATTTGAAACCTGCCACCTAACTTAAAGATTATCTTCTCAGTATAATTTTATCTTCCGAGTATTGATCGCCCTGACAGCCGAGCTTACAATACGTTATGGGTATGACACTAAACTGCATTTGATGGAAAGACGCCAGTTCTGGAGATTTGAGAAGTAAGGAGTACTCGTTACATGTTCAAAATAACCCGGAGTGGGATTACCTAGGGTTCCAACTATGGGTCAAGTAGATCTGTGTGAAAATTATTCTGAACTTTTGCATAATTTCCCATTCAATTGCGTGAAGTCTTTTGTGCCAGGTTGCTGTATTCGATTACTATGTGATCAATCGTTTCATGTCTTTCCCCGCTTTATCTACACTTGCGTATTATCGATTTTTACTAAAACGTAATTGGCCCTTATGTCATTGTTTTGCGAAACTATTAGAAGTTATTCAGTTGCTTTGTTTTCTTTTTTGTTTTGTTTAAGATTTGCCTTTCATAGCCGTGCCTACGTCTTCCTGTGTTCAATCTCGCTACTTTGTTCCTTGAAATATCCATACATTTCCCATTTCTTTTTCCGAGTTTTTTTTTTTTTAGTTTGTACTGATGTTGACACTGCTGTCATTGGCTACAATAATTAATCCTTTTTTGCTCTTCTTAATAAATTCCTCGATCCCAGGAATTGATGCATCAAGGCAATCCTCAATTTTGATGCATTCTCTCCTTCCTTCTTTTCTTGATTCATGCATTCCATCAATGTTATCTATCGAATGTAAGGCTTTGTGCATATTCAACGACTTTTTAGTCATTTGGTCCATTTGTCTGAGTTCCTCCTTTGTTCATTTGAAGAATAGTACCCAGTATCATACATGAGGGACTACCCAAGTGTTTATTCAATTAATGCGATTTCTGCTGTAGAATTTGGTTTAGAGAGATTTTCTCGTTCGTACATTTTGCTTATTGTTTTCTTTCATCTCAGTTTGTTTGATGGTGTCTGCTTCCAATATCCACAATACTTGTAGCGTTCATACTTTCCAATCGTTCTAAGGCTTTCTTAATTGTGTAGTTCTATTTCTTCCGCTATTTCTCTTTTCCCACTTTTCCTCATCAGTATGGCACATTTTTCAATGCCGAATTCCATTCCTGTATCTCAGCTGTATATTCTTATTGTTTGTAACAGGTTCTTCAGTTCTTTTTCATGTTTTGCAAATATATTTATGTCATCTATATACATAAATTGTTTAATCTTTTCCTGTGATTTTCTAAATTTGTTGGGTCTGCTATGTTAACTGGTATCATTATTATAACGAATTGCAGTGGCGAGATTGAGTCTCCCTAGCAGATGCATCTGATTTTTTTATTTCAGCTAGGGTTTGACTTTCCGGTGTTAATTCCCCATTCTAGTTTTCCTTGGTATTCGTGGTTAAGGTTATGATTTTTTTCGGATATTTTGTTCATTTTCAATACTCTTTTATTCTCATTTACGGAACTATGTCAAAGGAATTCTTGTAGTTAATCATATCTATGGCTACATATTCCCGCCTCATTTTAGTTTCTTTGAGGATGTGCTGTTTTATATATAGTAGGTCATTTGTTTCTCTTGTTCTCTTGCAGCTTCTTTTATGTTCTACCTGGAATTGTCAACAGTTTTAGTGATTTTTTACCCCATCTTTAGTTGAGGGCCTTTCATTAGGGTTTGAGCGACATCAAATTTTCTATGCTCGCCAGGACTCTTCGTTCTATTCTGGTCAATCTCAGCACTGCTCTAGTCTAAAAAATCTCTATTCGTCCTCTGATTTCGAACTTTTCCAATTCCCTTTTCAAAACCTTAGGAACCATTCCAATTGCCCCAATTACATTTGATATCTTTGTCAGTCGCATGTTCTACAGATTTCTTAATTCTCTGGCAAGGTCTGAGCACTAGTCTCTCAGTTGGTTTTCTTTGATTTTCCCTCAGTGGTCAATTGAGACAGCAAAGTCTACTATACAAGTTTACTTTTTTGTGAATTATCAATTGGTCAGATCTTCTGGCTGGGATTAGATGATCTGTTTTTTCTCTCAAAGTCTAAGAGATTTTTGGCATCTCTTTCTGCAGGACAGTTTGGGGGTTGTGCAGATATCATTTTGTAATATGGTTAAATTTTAATTTCTTGTACAATTTCCTGTGGAACACCTTACCTGCCCATTCGTATCTACTCTTATACTCTTTTTATGTTAGATTATACATTCGATTATATTATGATTTATCGTTTTGTCTTTGTCCCCACATAACCGACTCTTGTTTATCTGTTGCGTATAATCGATTTTCGTTTTAATATGATTGGCCTTATGGCAATTTCTTGCTGCTATTACAAGATATTTACTCTCACTGTATCTATCTCTGTCTCTCTGTTTTTCTGTCTCTCTCTCTCTCTCTCTCTCTCTGTCGCTCTGTGTCTCTCTCTTTCTCTCTTGAGTAATTTCTTTTCTTTGCCATGTCCAAGTCTTCTCGTGCCGAGATTTCGTCAGTTTGTCACTTGAAATATCAATACAGTTGTTTCCTAGTTTTTGCTGTTGTTCTAATTGTTCTTATGTTTACATTGCTGTTATTGGCCGCTGTAATTTTAGTTTGTTTATTTGCTTTTGTTTTTTTGTTTTTTCTTTTGTTTGTTTTTGTATTTTTAATGTAGTTATCGAGTCACACAATCTTCAATGCTGGCGAGTCATCTCCTCCTTCTTTTCTTAACACATCTACTCTGTCTATGTTATCAAATGGATGTAAGGTCTTGTGCATCATCATCAACTTTCTTATGCTATTGTCCATTTGTCTGACTTCCTCCCTTGTCCATTCTAATATTGGTCCTGAACATCTTACAATCGGACTGCACAAATGTTCATCCCTTTGATGAGATTTCTATCATAGAGCTTAGATTCGAGATTTCTCGTTCGTGTGAGGTACTCTTTTCTAATTGTTTTCTTTTTTCTCCGCTTATTTGATAATGTCCACTTCCAATATTACCTAGTATTTGTAATTTTACTTTTCTCCATTTGTGCTAATTCCTTCTTGATTTGGCAGTTCAATTCCTTCCATTTTTTGCTGTTTTCCTTTTCTTATTATGGAAATGACACATTTTTGTATGCTGAATTCAATTCCTATATCCTGGCTGTATTGTAAGTATCTGAGTCACCAATTCATTTTCATATTTTGTGAAATGCTTGATATTGTCCATGTATATAAGGTGATTGACCTTTTGTGGCGATTTTGTAAATTTGTTGCTCCCCAGTGCAGTTCAAAGTAATGTAACAGTGTGGAATACTAACTATTACAAATAGCAAGTGCAAAAGTGCATTTCCCTGGAAGATGCCTCTCTGGATTTTCACCTCTGATAAACTCACCCCCACCTATTTTAATTCTACGTTCCACTTTTTCATGATTTCAGCTATGAATTTTATTATTTGTCAAATATCTTGTACGTTTTTTGACAATCTATCTTCCAAGCCTCTGAAACCATATCATAGGCTTATTTGTAATCAATCCATGTCATTGCTACGTTTTTCGCTTCAATTTTGTCTAGTTAAGGATGTACTGGTCAATGTACACTAAGTCATGTCTTCCTCTTGGTCCCTTGTGGCATCCCTTATGTTCTTCTGGAAACAGTGTGCAGCATACAAGTGTGTAATACATTTCCTCCCATAAGTGAGGAAATGTATTACACACTTTTCCCCATCATAGGTAGACACATTTTGGGTCAATATTTACTGAGAATGGTTTCTTTTGGTGGGGGGTGTACATTTGGGTAGTTTTCCTCATAGTCATCAATTCAGATATTCTTGCTTCTTCAAGGCATCTAGTCAGTTGAAGAGTCAGTCTGTCATAGACTGATGTGAAATTTATAAACATGAATCCATGAATGCCATCATGGTCTGTCCCTTTCTAAACATATCCTACTCGAAAATTGTTTTGGTTTCTTTGCATCCGATTGTTAGTTTGTCCTCGTGCATTCTCCTCCTACTTGTTTGAATTTCCTTTCATTATTTCAAAATGCCCTGTTTGTTTGTATTCTTTGACTCTGTCTCGTTATCTTTTAAGTCTCCCTTCTTTCGCTAATATATTTTTATTTCTCTCTTCATGTTGCATGGTCAAACTGGTCTGCTGTTTTGTTCTGGTGTTTTCATCCCAACATACCCTGCGTGTTTTTCCTTCCTTTAACACTTTCACTTATTGTCGCCATTTATTTACTTGTCATTCTATTCAAATTTCCCTCAAAGTTTTGTGTTTCTGTTCGAGTTTTCCCAAGGGGAAATGAACTCGTTTAGTTCAGTGATTTAGCAGGTTGGGATATTTGTTTATAAATTATTTACCTTTTAGGTTTCTGCCGTACCTTTTTTTGAGTCCTATTTCCTGAGAAGAACTAATGAAGTCTTCTTTCCAATCATCGTTTTTTATTGACTCAACATTTATTTTGTTAACATGTGTTAACATTTGTTTTGTAGAACTGGGTCTGTTTCTGTGTTCATTATTTTGCAATTCCACTGTTTGGGGGCTCTTGCGTTCCAGTGTTTAGAGTTTGATACTACTTCTTGGTATCTGGTTCATATTTTTCACTATTTAATTGCCCACATATTTATTATATCTCAAGGTCAGAAAACCAAATTTTCTTAATATCATTCTAGATTGGTCAGCTTATAAACCAACTGCATTCTTCCCAAATTTCAGTCATTATTTTTCTTAACTCTCTTTGTATAGGTTGGCTCTTAAAATGACAGTGAAGTACATTTTTGCTGTATTTTCTCGTCCATTTTTTCCGTTGATGATATTCTGTTGAACAGTTTCTTTGATTGTTGTTTGTGTACCGGAAAGTAGAATAGCCAATATTATACGATGTTGATCAGGTCCCCATGTTAACTCTTAAGGGTGCAGATGCCAATCATAACACTCAGATCTTTACTCTGAATCCCACGTTGATATGGATTGGAATTTGTCATTTTTCTGAGTAGTAATTATTATTATTAGTATTCAGTTTTCTGGTTCCTTACAATCCTTTACAAGGTCTTTACCGAAAATCTAGTATAAGGGAAGGTAGAGATTATATGTATGCTATGTATTTATGTTTTTGCCACATCTCCACACTAAACAGTAGTTCTCTGAAACTAGTAGACAAGTTCACCTACTAAGGAAGCAGTGTCTCATCAACCGAGACAGACATCAACACGAGACAAGCAAAGGCATGGACAGCTATCGATAGGCTATTGGTCATATGGAAGTCAGACCTGACCGATGAAATAAAACGCAGTTTTTCCAAGCAGCAGCCATGTCGATACTTCTATATAGATGCACTATATGGACGCAAACTGAACGTATGGAGAAAAAGCTTGACGGCAATTACACAAGAATGCTGAGAGCAATATTAAACAGGTCCTGGAGGCAGCACCCAACATAGCAGCAGATGCAAGGCCACTTACTACCCATCATGAAATCCATCCAAGTTAGACGAACCGGACACGTGGGACACTGTTGGAGAAGTAGAGACGAATATATAAGTGACATACTAATGTGGACTCTTCACATGGACGAGCAAAGGCGGGACGACTAGCTTGTACTTACATACAACAGCCCTGTACCGATACAGGATATAGCCTTGAAAACCTATCGGGAGCGATGGACTATAGAGAAGAGTGCCGGAGCGGTTCAGGGAGATGCGTGCTAGCGGAGCCATATGATGATGATGATTTTGCTGCTTTTTTGTGGGGCCATCCTCCGTTGGGTAATGACTAAAGAGCAGGAGTGTGGCATCGAATTAAGCAAATTCAAATTCACGACGCACTATGGATTTACTATTGGACAAATTCACTTGAAAAGGGGTTGAAGCTACTTCTTCCCCAAGCTATGGTTTAAATAGTTTAGCTCCTATTCTTCTGTGACGATACCTTTGGTATGAAATACCAGACAAACGTTGATATGCTATTAAACAATGAAACCAAAGCAAGTGTTTTTGTGTGATATTTTTAAGCCTTATTTAAGGACGGTAAAAAACAAGAATTAGACAATACGAAAGTTGCACTTTGCAGGACTGCTCATCTCCCCAAGAAAGTTCTGATCATGAGGTGTCTTACCCAAGAGATGTGATGTTACCAATAAATGTTCGAAGATGTCATGCAGTTTGGTAAGACACCACAGACCAAACAAGAGACATCATGAGGTTTGTATCACTTTACTAAGTAGACGTAAATACATCCCATCGCTTGCACCTACAGAGATAAATATGAATATATGAGCTCAGGCGCCGAAACTTTTTTATTACTGTCTCATAAATACTTGAACTTGAAGAATGTTACCTCGGGACATAAAATATTCTGGTCATTAGATGATGCCGTAGGAAAGTCGGCGATTCTGATCTGTCATTTTCACCTTTATGAAAAGATGCCATATTTTCTGGCTATAAAATGCTCAAAATCTCATATTTATTTTCATCGACGCAGAAGAGATGTCTTCTTTATTTGCATTTTTTCTTTTATTTTTTAACAACTAGGTTTCTTATATTAACAGTGCAAATATATTGCAAAGATACAAAAGTAATAGAGACATTTCTTGAACAGTTATATAATCCTTGAGGATCAATAATACTAAACCAATCAATATGCTCAAAATTACATTGAGATAGTCTCTAAATATGTCGATGTATACTGATGGCTAGAAATATTTACTGAAATTGATTACTGACATTTTAGTTGTAAAGATTTCCATGAAAATATGTGCCTCTTGATATGAAGGTTGCAAAAAGACGTGACAGTACTACTGTATGATTGCACTACTTGAAATTTAACGAAACGCCTGAAGAAAACGCTTGATGGTAACAACACAATCGCTTCCCTTCCATCTCACAAACCTATATAACGAACAGGGCATGCTGGGCATAGTAGGTATTTAGGATGAACCTGTTAGGGACATTTTCCTGTGAACTCCGTAATATGGAAACACCAGTGATGACAGACCATCAGAAACTGAAACTCATGAACTTTGAGCGGACACTGGATGCCATCTGGTGGACTTACTAAGAGCAATGGTAAATAGAGATGTATGGCAAGACAGAGTCAAAGGAACCCGTGCTGTTAAAACGCCTTGATTATGATAATGATGTATATGAACAGAAGTTTCAGTCTTTGATATTAAATAATTATCAAAGCAAAAATAATTATAAGTCCCAAATTAACAGGAAAAGGTAATTAATCGTATACATGCCTTGGAAGTTATAACTTTTTCGAATTTTTATTTTATTCTATTTCTTTACTTCTTTATCTACTTTTTTTTTTCATCTGATAAGAAGAAACATCTGCTAGGATATCTTGCTAATCTTCATATGTATAGTATTTCAATTCATGGCAGTCTTGCATGTATTTTCCCAATTTATTCAAAGAGTTCTCTATCAGATTGATGTAAGCATTCTCTGAAGAAAAAGGTAAAACATTGTCTTACTTTGAAGATGATTCTAGATTAATTTAGAGGTATCCTTTGGGTCTTTCCTTTTCATAAAGCTCCAACCACGCTTTACTTTCAGATTTCTGGAAGATGACATTTCAATTCAAGTTGACATTCACTGTTTCGCTTTAATCCTCTTTTTCATGAGATCATTAACTTTTACTAAGCTTCATTTCCTTTTGAGGAGACAGCCCAGTTGATGAGGCTTAGAATACACTGATTTCATCCTTTACTGCGGGTTAAGACCATCTCAAAATGATATCCTGAGTTTTACTTTCAGATTTCTGGAAGATGACATTTCAATTCAAGTTGACATTCACTGTTTCGCTTTAATCCTCTTTTTCATGAGATCATTAACTTTTACTAAGCTTCATTTCCTTTTGAGGAGACAGCCCAGTTAATGAGGCTTAGAATACACTGATTTCATCCTTTACTGCGGGTTAAGACCATCTCAAAATGATATCCTGAGTTTGACACAAACTGGAGATCTAAAGATTGTGGACACTTCTTTAATTATCATTAACTGAGCTGGAGTGATAATACCTGGTAAGACCTCATCTTTTTATTGCACTGTCAGCTGGGGGCTGCAGAATCCACCGACTGCATCTCTGCAGAGGGGGAAGATCCCCCAAATGAGTATCCTGGGTATGACAGTAAACAATCTGATGGTGAGGTTCCAGTAATGCAGCAGCTTTCTGGGATGTGGAACATACATTCATTGCTATTGTTCTTTGGTTCACTCTAGTCTGGAGTGAGAATACCTGATCGGGTCCTATCTATGAGTCAAATAGAACTAAATTTGCGTACTAATACTAAACTCAACTGCTTGAAATAGAACTGTTTTGACATTGAAAATGTACTTACGGGAAGCTGAATTGTTTAATTAGAACTGTTTGACTAAATTGAATAGCTTAAAATAGAAATGTTTTTGACAACTAAACCGTATACTCAAGCTAAACTGAGTTGTTTGAAATAGAAATGTTTTGTATAAAAATGGATTCGATATTACATAACGTAAAAAGGTTGACGTGCCATAAAACCCGACCAACTAACCAACCAACCTCGTCTTTTTAGAAAAAAATGTTAGTTTTAGATTCGAATATTTGATACCATGTAACCGTGTTGACAAATTTTTATCACAGTTATATAACAAGTGCAGTTAAAAGAAACAATTGCAGTGAAACGTTGAAGTATAAATTGTTAGGATTATAATCAAAAGTATACGAATGAATAAATATTCTGCATAAATAACCCACGTGTTGATATGCCATTAAAAAATAAACCAAACCAAATCTTTTGAAGATAAACCTTCCCAATGTTGCTTTTCTAAGCAATATTGCAAAATCTTCGTTTTTTAGATTGAAAGCTTCACAAAGTCTCCAAACAATTTTTGTAACAGTACCATGGGAACTATTTCTCTACACACACTGATGAGTGTAAACCCTTTAGCGTAGTGATACTGTAAAACATATCAGTTCGACTCCTGGCGTAATATACAACACACCCCGACAGTTAACTGATGTTGTAATATAATTAGGGACTCCGGTTGATTTTTTTAATAGTAAGTTGTTTCCTTGACGAGATTTACAGGTCAACCACAGGACGGTGGAAAAGGAGGGGCATATATGAGAAAGAGATTAGAGGCAGCCACAGAGAGAGAGAGAGAGAGAGAGAGAGAGAGAAGCTGTAAGGGAGAAAAGAATGAGAAAGTGATCGGGGGTTCCCCAAGTATAGGTCCGGATAGGAGTGGAGGGCCGTGTGAAAAATAGAAATGTATCAGCAGCAGATCAGTGAGAGGTTCTGATTGGCTGGAAGAAACTCAAACAAAAAGCCGTCAGGCGTGGGGACACAGGATTGAACACAATAAAAGAATGCCTGTTGAGAATGTACAGCAGAGATGTGAAGACAGGCTGAAAATTACGACACCTATTGTTGGGTGAGCTCCGTTAAGAGGTCCCACACTCGCTGCGAAACTGTGAAGACGTAACCAGCAAGAAAGTACGTGCGACAACTATAATAGAAAGCGAGATAGATGATATCTAGGTGTGTGTCTGCTCTCTCTCTCTCTCTCTCTCTCTCTCTCTCTCTCTCTCTCTCTCTCTCTCTCTCTCTCTCTTATTATCAGAGACCGAGCGTCAGGAGCGAATAACAGAACATATTACTGTCAGCACCCAAATCGGAGACATCCAGAAGGAAGAAAAAAGAATACTCACACTTGAAGAGACACTTCATTTAGGCAAAACCTAAAAATCTTGACAAATGATTATAATCAAATAGGAATAATTAGTTTAAACCTCTTAAGACTCCATGTATGAGACAAAACGGTCTTATTTGAAATTATTCGTGTTCGATAGAAAAAATTGATACCATATAACTGTAAATTAATTGTATTAAGGACAGTTACTAGAAAAAAATAATTGATTTTTAAGAAATAAATAATTGATGATTAAAAAATAAAATCAGTCCACAAAGTCTAAAAAAGATTAAAGCGATTGTTTGACTTATTCTAAGTTAAAACTTTTAAATCTTAAAGTGAAGCTATTAAGTCTTATAAGCTCTAAATCAAGTAACGAAATCCGCTTAAAATCATTAATGATAGATGAAAAAGATATAACCTCCGTAAGAGGGTAAAAATAGAATTCCGATACACCCCAAAAGAGAAAATAATTTCCATTTAATACGCGTAACTTTTGATGAAATTCTCAAGTTTGCATGGGGAAGAAAACAAATTGCTAAAAAAATTCTCCCGACACGTTAATAAAAAAAAACAAGAGAGATACGTATGATTATTAGAGAAGAAACACTAAAATGTTATTCATCAAAAGTAAACGCAATCGTGAGTTCGAAAAGTTGTTACTATAAAATGTCTTTGAAATTTGGCCCTTATCTCGTGAATCTGCAATCACATTTGATTTTTATATCTGTGAATATTTAACAATGGTGTATTTTCGGAAAAAAAAAGTGTCGACGAAAAAGTGACAATTTTTATTATACTAAATCTTCCGTGCAAATCTTTAAATAAAGTGCACTATCAACAAAAATAGAGGAGGAAGCTGCACAAAATGAAAAAAGAAGGAAAGAAAAAGTCACTTAATTACTAAATGTTATAAAAATCAATCCACAATGTCTGATAGAAATAATAAAAGAAAAGAATAATCCACTTTCTTGAATTATAACATTTTTTGTAGTATAGTCCCTGTAAAATTATTTTTTTATACTGATGTATACGTTTAATAAAACGTAAGTAATATGCGATTTCTAAAACCTCCATTTAATTACCCATTCCTCTAATTAAGGGTGTTTTGCGAAATATATAGGTACATCAAACTCTCTTTTCTTTTTTTTCTGAAATCTGCGCGGTTTCTATTTAGTCCTCTCATCCTCATTACAAAGTTTACCAATTCGTATTGTTTCATCATGTACTTTTTCTTTCTCATTTGATCTTTTATCTATTTAACTTAATAATTATGTTAATTTTATTCGTCTACATCAATTAGTCTGTCACCGTATTATTTACGAGTTATATATTTCCAATACTTACACACTTTAGTGAGTTCTAATCGCATTCATGTTGCTGAACTCCTTGTCCCAACCGACATTTTTCGTTTTACCTCTGGTTCTGCGTTATCGCGAAATTTTGTTTCTCTGAGTACTGCGCTAAACCTTCTAATGTATTTGAGTTGATTTTGTCAGCCATATTCTTTATCCTAAAATTTTGTATGTGATGATTATGCGCTAGCCACATGAAGCAATTAGTTACATAAACCCAAAAGACTAGGCGGTAAAAACATATATATATGTGTGTATATTTGAGCGTGCGCGTGCGCGTGTGCGCGAACGTTTAAGTGTGTGTACATTATGATGCGTTCGCTTTTCACTTACAATAGCATTTTAAACGATGCCAGACCTATAATGATAAGATAAAGGATTATTCTACTCAATGCCTCTCCAGCTATAAAATTACTCTAGTGTAGGGTGAAGGAATTTACAACGTATGACAAAAATTATGGAATGAGTAAGCTTAGAGCATTTTCACAGAAGGTTTTTTTTTTTATTTAGCGGCGGAAAAAAACTGATAAAAAAACATAAAAATATTTTCCTTTATTGGCTTAACATTTTGGCTCCATAAACAATTCCTTAAACAAACAGATTTAATTACTTAAATCAACGGCATATATCTTTCTAAACCATGCAAGAAAAAATACTATGAAATAAACCTGTGGTATTATTTTAGAAAATACAGTCCTTTAAAGAATTCTGAAGTTCTAAAATAGAAATTTGGTTCCCGAAGATTATCAAGAGCAAGGAATTAGTTGTTAATTGTTATAAAAGAGAATTCTATCGAACCCGTTATATTGCATCATCATAATATTCAACCGTAAATATTCTGCGAAGCGGAATCCGAAACATTTCATTTTTCAGATTTTCAAGACATCCCATTAAGCAATTTTTTTCAAAAACAATGAAAATGTTTAATTACCATTAAATGATAAGAAAATTAAATTTTTTTATCAAGTTTCACCTAATAAAGACCCCTCGGGGTACAAATCTAGTGACCCGCCATCTTATAATGAGAAATGTATTAAATCTGCACAGTAAAACCTGTGAAATTAAAATTAGCAGAATGCATTTGGTTGACTATTAGTTTTATAATAATTATCATTTTATTGATTTTTCTATGAAAATCAATGAATAATAATAATTAAAAAACTCATAGTCAAGAAAACATTTCATGTTTATACGGAATATCACAAAATTAAATATTGTAATACAGATTTTTAATTCCACTTGAATATGCAAAATATGATTATTCAAAACATTTCAATTTATATGAAACTATCTGCAAAGAATTTGATGCCACAGAATGATAAAAATTAACGATAATGACTAAATACAATGATTTATGCATAGAAATCGTTTTATTTGTTTTCTTTGTTAAATGGCATATCAGTATGCATGTATGCTGAAAGTGGTATTATTAAGCCCTTATTATGAGGGAATTAGGGAGTCCCTACCTTTCTCAAGAGCACTAATTCCAAAGTGAATCTACTAATGCAACTGAAAATCGAACTCGTTTACTACGATTCTGCAGTCCAGAAGGTTACCTCCTACGCTACGGGAACTCCTCTTAGATAGAAATGACACACAAAGTCAATTTTGCCCAGTTGGCTGAGGCTGTAGAATACACCGACTGCATCTTTGCAGAGGGGTTAGACCCCCACCACATCGAGTGTCCTAGATATGACACTAAATAATCTGATGGTGAGGTTCCAGTAATGCTGCAGCTTTGGGAAATGCAAGGTACGCTTTCATTGCCATCACTCCCAACTCTACTCTAGCCCGGAGTGGTAGCACCTGAAAGGGTCCAATCTATGTATCAAATAGAACTAAACTGTGTATATAGGCTAAACAGAATTACTTGAAATAGAGCAGTTTTGTCATTTAAACTGTGTACTTGTGCGAAACGGAATTGTTTGAAATGGAATTGTTTTTGTATCCTAAACTAAAGTATTTGAAATCGAACATTTCTGACAAGTGTGTACGAAAAAACTATAATTATACTAAACTGAATTGTTTGAAACAGAACTGTTTGAGTAAACTGAATAGCTTGAAATAGAAATGTTTTTGACAATTACACTGTGTACTTATGCTAATATGAATTGTTTGAAATAGAATTGTTAATTATAATTAAAATGGATTTGGCATTAAATAATTTACAGAGGTTAATATGCCTTAAAACCCAAACAAAGTCAGTTGTAATAGGATTTAGCTATAAACTACAAAATAGCAATATTAGTTACTCATACAAGTTCCGTTTATCTAATGAACTGAGGCAACGTATTTTGAATAAATCAAAAATTTCCAACGATGCATCATTTACTGAACCTCTCCACCATGAGTAGCATGTGGCACAAGGTCAGTTTTAAACGAGGTACAGTTGGTTTGAATTCATCTCTTGAGCAGATGATGCACCAAGTTTAAATCTATCCAACATGAATGGATTTCTGTACACTTCCATAATTTCAAGGGTTTCTAAGCTATGTCCACTTTGAAAGGGTTTTTGGGAGCTTTCCAAATTATAAAGTTTTCAGAGGTTTGTCTCGCATTCAACAGTTTCTCAGCGTTTTCCAATTTACAAGGATTTGTTCAACTTTTTATCATTAAGGGTTTCCGGACTATTTTCTTCATCTACATTGTTATTTCCACAACGTTTCGGTTCATATGTCCTCCAGCCTTCTTAAGGTGTTTGTCGAACTCGGGAACCTTCGCAGAACTTCTAACTACGTCCTTTATTGAATCCACGGGAGTCGCCTGTTCTGATTCCGTTAGCCATAACCAGGTACAAGTGTTAAGTGTTCCTGTATTGTTACTCGTCCGTAGTCAAGATTGAACCTGCAACCACTAGATAAGTGTCTCCTTAGAAGCTTAGGGAACCAACGCCTATAACCGTTACGCCCGGCTGGACAGTTTAAAAGGAATTCTGGGGGCTTATAAACCTAATGTCCTTAATTGACTTGGATTACATCTATTATGTATGATTTTTTACCTATGCTTATATTCAGATTTTTTTTTTTTCTTCAACTTGTTTGTGTTTCCAAGCCTGATTAAAGCCTAGTTCCTGTGATGTAATAGATAACATGGTGAATTGCCACATTATAATAAGTTGGTTCGAATCCAGTCACACTATTACATTTACTTTCGGACTGATACCTTTTGGAAAGGCATGAACCTTCTTATCCCCGCTAGTTATGCGTTGAATATTACCACTGTTATCCTTGCACAAATATAGCACTGGCATTAAATAACCCACGAAAGTTGAGAACAAAAATAGATCAAACATACGTAAAAGTTCGTTGATAAATTTTAAATCTAGAAACTGTATGAACAGAAAAAAATTTCCTTTAATTGACAAAAAAAACACGTAAAGCTTTTTTACTTTTACATCCATATTAATGACTAAGTTCATATCCAGAAACGCAGAAAACGCCGACTGTACATCTAGAGATGTATAAGTCCCACCCTCCACCAACGAGGCTACTTTTTGGCCGTGAGTGGCAACCCGTAATTCCTGAGGACGTTATCCTGATAGCTCACCAGTCCGTGTCTCTGCAACCGAAGTGTTTAAATGACTTGGAAATTTACTCTTGCTATTACTTGGGTTGATGGACAGTCGAAGAGGCCAGATCCAATCAATCGGCTTCCTACTTGCTCACCGGCGGGCTCTGTTCAGCATGAGGCCGTAAGGCCCCCGGTTTCGGCTGGGCCAACTTCGAGTGGGCTAGATGCGTCATAGTCACCAGGGCTCGAGCCTCAGCTCGTGACAGACATTCACTTCCCATAATCCCCAGTTTAATCGACCTTCAGTGACAAATATCAGCTTTTTATGTCTATGTGATTGCTCATCATATATTCTATCGATTGCTCTTGTTGTTGTATAGCCCTAATGATATCCATAACAACAATAAAAATACAAATACAGGCAGTGCGAACGAGTTTATTTCTTTCTACATTCTGTCCTTGGTGACACAATGATAGAGACACAAATCTCAAAAGCCTATGATAACCATACTATACTGACACCTACCCCACGCATGGGACACCTTGTGGTGTCAGAGATCTCAACTGATCTCTGCCGGTCGAAAACCAAACTGATCTGCTTTGATCAGATCCGAAAAACCCAAACACGCGCTTCAACGATCAAACCTCAACTACTCGTCTTTTCAAAATCCTCAAATTATCAGGACCATCTCTTCCGGGTACGATGTCAACCACCCACTCAATTTACTCTATCGGCCGTCCTGCCCCATCTTCTGTCTGGGGGTTATCATGACAGATGATGATTGTCATATCCTTTCCGCGCGGGCGTAAGAGTGCACCATAACTAAGAAACCCCGAGTAGTTCAAAATCTTACCAAACTAAATATTAAAATATGATTAAAGAAAAATGATTAATATAAAAAATCATTACTTTAATCATGTAACATGGTGGCAAACACGTAGCAAACTCTATTTTATCTTAAACGTGCTCGAAGGCGGTAGCCGAGGCTGAATTGCGCCTACATAGCAATAATTGATTTTAAAATTTTTTAATCATTTTAAAATCATTTAAACAGACTGATATTAAACAGAATTATTTGTTTTAGATGGTAAGTCTTGAAACCATTCAAATGACCCTTAACGAGTGTTCAGGTATGATACTAAACTGTATCTGATGGTGATGTTCCAGTCCTGAAGTTTGGGAAATTTGGAGTACACCTTCAATACCATAACTCAGTTTTGCTCTCAACCGGAGTGATAGTACCTGTTAGGGCCTAATCTAAGGGACAAATAGAACTTTTCAATCATTTACTATGGATAATTATAATTAAATAATTGAAACCATAAACCATTATGTAAATCGTTTCTACAAGATATGATTAGTTGATAAAAAGAACTAGTTGAATAACCTAACCCTGAAATCATTTTATAAGATAAAAACAAATTTTTAATATTAAATTGAATCGTGAGTGTTAGATAACGTACTTGAAACCATTTAACAGTGTTCAAACAAATGATTGATATAAAATAGAATTATTTGTATTTGATTGCAATACTTGAAACCATTTAGAAGTATTTGTGCCAGCAATACTTGAAAGTATTTAACTGCGTGTAAACAAGTGAGTAATATTGAATTAGACATAAATAATAGATAAATAGAAATATGAATGTTAAATAGCAACACTTGAAGCCATTTAACGGTGCGCAAAAAATAAGCTCTGGCACTTTTAAAAATGAAGTTACCAACAAACCATTCACTTACAAATTATATATATACGTATATATATATATATATATATATATATATATATATATACGTGTGTGTGTGTGAGTGTGTGTCTGTAAATACATGTGGTATTGAATAACCATCAAGGCTTTATATGCCATTAGACCAAATGACCTAACTCGACTTCTTTTCTGAGTGTATATGTCAGTTTTTTCCTTCTTCATAAATATTAGTCTTAGAATTTTTGTACTTGTTTGTCTAATTAGATAGATAGATAGATAGATAGATAGATATTTATCTCAGTGCATTCAAATCTCTCATAATCTATCTTCATCATTCATTTTATATATGTCTCTCAGTATCTATGTTGCGTTCTGGGTTACGTTATATATTGCTTTACTCGTATAGCCCTAAATTTACCATTTCTCCGCGTCTTTTCGTTCTCCAGGGGCCTCGTTTCACACTGTTCGCCACTTCTTTGGTGTAACCATCTTTGTTCTTATTCGTTGTCGTCAGCCGTCATCTCCGATTGTTTTGAATTCTGTAATAAAGAATAACAACGTGCTAAATTTTCATGTGTATGTACGTATTACTTTTATTTCTACGCTACTTTTCCTTTCATCATCCGTCCGACTAAAAGAAAAATCAGTGAGCTAGATAAAGCATTCAACCGCACGAGTTCCTAACTTCTAGGATCATCTGATCTCGTGATCAAAACCATCCAATCAGAGTCGTGGTTTTAATTGACCTCACGTTCAACAGCTGTCAATCATACTGATTGAACATACTGTATTTTTCTACGCGTTTAATGGCTCAGGAATTCATTTGAATGCTATATCACATGTAAAATCTCTCTACCTATCTATAAATCTATATTTATCTTCATGTACACATCTATCTATCAATCTCACCCAGTTCATCTATCTATCTATCTATCTCAGTTTGTTGATATCAATCTACACGAACCGATTATTTGTTATTGATGACATCTTTATCAATGGGGTCCAACCACTACAACACCGTGTGCACTGTTGGTCAGCCTATGAACTCTTCAGCTGACCTTCATATCTATTGGTCCGTTTTGTCCCATACTTTTACTATCTATCTATCTATCTATCTGTCTATCTATCTATCTATCTATCTATCTATCTATCTATCTATCTGTCTATCTGTCTATCAATCTATCTATCTATCTATCTATCTATCTGTCTATCTATCTATCAATCTATCTATCTATCTATCTATCTATCTGTCTATCTATCTATCTGTCTATCTATCTATCTATCTATCTATCTATCTGTCTTAGCCTATTCATATAGATAAATATTTATCTATTTTACTCTCTTCTCATTTATGGATTTCAACTTGTCGACATAGCTTTTCCACTCTTCTTGTAAAATAGAAGATTATGGTCTCCATAATGAGACCCCTACTGTTTTCTATTGCAGTTAAGTGGAATGGTTGAGCCATTTTTTTCAAAAACTTAAAGCAAATAAACGACATTCGAAGCCAACATTTAAAAAACGAAACCCTGACCTTTCGAAACGTTTGACATCACATGGAGAAGTAAATAAAACAACCACTGTGTTTTATTGCTGTGAAAAAAACTGTCTTGCATTTGATATCGTTAACGCCCAAATGTGATTTGAAATGGAGAAAGTATTTTGCGCATTTGACACAATCATCACATGTCGATGTTCAGTTACACAGTTTAACACAAATCTGGACAAAATGAATGGATAAAAATTCTTGTTCCTATATGGATTTTGTCCAGAATGTTTGATCGATGGACTGATTTGAACGACATATCAACCTGTCTAGGATTATTTAATGCCTAAAAGTTAAAGAATTGTGTTCATTGTTGGTTCACGTTTACATTTTTGTATAGTTGTTTCTTGAGAGTTTTTATTATTTGCACTTGATTATGAATCATTTTAAACACATCTATTTGACCAATATATGATAGCCTAACAGGTACTACCAATGCTGGTCAGAGTGGACCTGGGAATAATGGCAAAGGAGTACTCCACACTTCCCAAATTACCAGGACTTAGGCCTTACTATCAAATTCATTTTAGTGTTATACCAATAACACCCCTTTTTTGGGGGGGTGAGGGTTCTTAGATCTTTTCAAGAGATATGGTCAGTATGCTCAAAGAGACCTTTCCACAAACAATTATTTCAATCTATCAATTTCAATAACAATAAATCAATTGAATCCAATCTGCTTTCATAAATCTAATAATATAATCCTTCCAAGTCTGTCAATCCTTCTAAATATACCAATCTCTCTTTATGTGTGTGATTTCAAAATATCATGCCATTACAATAAGATATCGATATTTCATATGCCTAAAAAACAGATACTTTCTCGGTCAGGAGGTGCACATAGTGCAACTGTTATTGTCATAAAATTGGACTCAAGGACTCGGGTTCAAATCCTGGTCAAGAAATTTTACGTTACCCTTCTCACTAATGCCCTTGTGAAAAGCGTGTACTCATCTTTTTTTCTAGCAATGGGTACATCATAGGAAAGACTGGGTTATCTAGCGTTTGTTAGGCAACCAGGTTTAGGAAAAGGGAAACTCTGAATCCATACCATCTTCACTCTGCTTAAAAACTGCTTTTGTATCACATCCAGCCTGCAGCAGAGGTTTTGGAAAAATTTTTCATGTACCCACAAAGCTGCTGCTTTAGCATGCACTGTCCGGGACATCTAAATATTTCTTCTCTAGTACGATGATAGAATGTTTCTTTGTATTGCTAGGACTTGAAGAAAGTTAACAAAAACAAGAAGTGATGATGACGAGTACATAGGAAAACAAAAAGTTAGACACGTGGTTCAAGAAAAAATATCACTCACTTTACGACTGTGTTTCGACTTCCCTCTGGACCAGTCAAAAATCAGGAAGACGTGAGTCGATAATAGCATTGCAAAATGGAAGCTCATCCTTAAGGGGCAGTTCCGTTAGCCCCGAAATCTAAGTCGTTCCTTGTCCTCAGTCGATTATTAACTAATTCACAGAACCTTTTTTAAAAAATCTTTAGCTCTCATGTTATTGTCATACAAATTGGACTCAATGACTCGGGTTCGAATTCTGTTACTGTTACATCGCAATACTTAAAATCATTTAACTGAGTACAAACAAATAATAGTAAAAAGAATTATTCGTATTCGAGAGAAATACGTGAAACAATGTGTATGTGTGCCAAAAAATGGGCTCAGTCTTTTTTTTTTAATGTTATCAACAAAATGTGTTTATAAATCATATATATGTAAAACAAGTGTGGATAATCATTAGCATAATATATAACTCTAATGTATTATACCCATTATTGTTATATAATTAAGGAATAATTTTTTTTATATTAATCATTTACTTTAATTATATTTTATCATTCAGTTTGGTAAGGCTGTGAGTCATTGGGGGCAGTTTTACGCTCGCACGTAAAGGATAGAACAATCACCATACGTCATAATAAATCCACAGACAGGAAATGAGGCTGGAGTATGGGTGACGTCATGCTGAGAGTTCTTGAGATTTTACTCTTTGTCATTTACTACACCGCCGGTCATCACGTTCACTATGGTGAAGGAGTGGTAAATACATTACAATTAAGAGCAACTCTTTAAATTATGTAAATTATGCGCTTGAGTTTCCGAAGAATGAATTTTTGATCTAAAACATCCCACAAATGCTCAATAGAACAAAGATCTGGTGTCAACAGAGAGAAATCTTGTTCGTGAGTCTGATAACGTTTCCTTACAACGTAGTCTAGTATACAGAGTGTCTCGTCACTTGTGGTTTCTCAAAATGGATTCTAAAAGGTCGTTGCATGAAAGTTTCGTAATTCGTTTTGCTTAATTCAAGTACACAAAATACCATTCACACCAGCTAGACTTTTGGAACCCTGACTGAAAATGGAACACCTGATGCTGCCAAAAATCCTTAATAAGAAACTTCAAGTGTTTCTCTGTGTATCGTTGGAATAAATATCTTAAATATGTTTAGTAACTGTTTAAAACTCTGCATTTTTGTAATAACCCCTTCACCAATTCTCTCTCTCTCTCTCTCTCTCTCTCTCTCTCTCTCTCTCTCTCTCTCTCTCTCTCTCACACACACACACACACACACACACACTCACTCTTTGTATATTAATGAAATAGGGACGCATGAACACACACTGACACAGACACATACATACACGTATATATATATATATATAGCTTAAAATAAAAATGTCCACAAGAGGATTTGTTTAAAAAAATATTCTTGCTGGCCTTTTTATTTTAAAGTATTTACTTTTTTCTCTCATTGGACTAAAAAAAAATTATATATATATAATTTAACTCTTTTACGAGAAAAGATGCTCAACGTCACAACAGACGAACAGGTATACAACCCGGACGAATAGCAATTTTTGAACTCGAAATCTGTTGGTTTCAGTTTCATGTGGTGTCTACAATCATCAGAAGGAAAAGAAAGAAAAATGGCCCATTAATCGTAATTATATCGTGATTTATATCGTGTTAAGATGGAAGGAAAAGTCATACTCACAAGCGAAAGAAATATGTACCAATTCGCCTCTTTTTTTCTGCAATTTGCTTTCAGCTTGTTCTAAGGTGCATAATAAGAGAGAGAGGGGGGGGGGTAAAAGGAAAAATGAGTAAAATGATAAGACAAGTAGGAATTCAGGCGAAATTGGGCACCTTTGGTGGTGTAACGGTTAGCAAGCTTGACTTACAAACCTACACGAGTGAGTTCGAGTCTCATTGGGTGCCCCATTCATTCGGCCTTGTGCCACGTCGAACGAAAGAGCTTCGTAAATTACTATTTTCAGGCGAAATGTTTTTTGTGAAGCAAAGTTCTGTTTCGAAAAGTTTTTAAATAGTTTTTTTTAAGTTGATATACTATAAGAGAAGTGACGAAAAATGAACGGGTAACGTAGTCTATCCATTCATTAAACGAAATATATTTTCTGGCATTCAACCTTTTCTGTAATTTAACGCCAAATCCTGTTTTTACATACTTATTATATATGATTTGTAAACAGAAAGTCTGGGGGTAACATTTTTAAACGAGCCAGAGCTCATCTGTATATCCACAGTTAAATGGTTTCAAGTGTTGTACATACTTAAGCAGTTCTATTATACTCATACGAGGTGCATACGATAAGTTTCCAGGCTCTTTTCGAATGGCCATTTAAAATTGTTGCAGACTCTTGAAAATTCATTATGTTATTGCTATACATCTTATGAGATGACTGACCAATTTCTATGATTTCAGGTTCAAATCAACAGCTACAGCAGCAAGTGAAATACACCCTACTAAAGCCCGATTGACACAGCTGGTGAATTTCAAAAATGCAATCTGACACTTTAGAAGAACGATATGCAATAAAATTCTGTTTTAAACTTGGAAAAAATGATGCCACAGAAACGTATGGAATGCTTCAGACTGCTTTTGGAGCATCTTGCATGAATCGAGAATCGGTTTTTGAGTGGCATAAGAGATTCAAGGAAGGCAGGGAGTTGAGGTTTTAAGGGAGTTCGGGAAGAGATTCCGTCGGAAGAGGCCAGTACTCTTCATATCCGGTCAGTGGCATTTCCACCAGGACAATACACCAGCCCACAACTCCATCCTTGTCACAGACTATTTGACCAAGATGGGTATCAAGACAATTCTTCAGCCTCCCTATAGTCAAGACTTTGCTCCCTGTGACTTTTGGTTATTCCCTAAACTCATAGGTTGTTGTTATGAGATAATTGAGGAGATGACAGAGGTTGGGACGAAGGTCATTGACACGTTCACACAAGAGGACTTCCATGGGGCTTTCCAGAAGTAGTTGTAACGGTACAAGTGCGTTGCAGCCGGAGGAGATTACTTCGAAGGGGACTAGAGTTTCATATCTGTACTATCAATAAAAGTGCCCATAGGAAAAAAGTCTGAAAACTTATCGTATGCACTCATAGATGGGACTCGAACAGGTACTACCACTCCAGTTTCGAGTGGACCGGGGATTAATAACAATTAAGGGGTACTCCATATTCGCAAAACTCCAGGATCGGAGCCTTCTTATAAGATGTTTTAGTGTCATATCCAGGACACTTGTTGGGGAGACCTTACCCCTCTGCAAAGATGCAGACGGCGTATTCAACAGCTCCAGCCAATAGGGCTAAAAGATGTTCAAGTGTCTTCAATTAATATGACCTCTGCTATCATATATATATACATATATACGTTGTTATCTACTTTGTTCAGTTGACCCTTTTCACTGTTATCTCATTCCCTTCGTCTCGGAATAGAGATATATCAATTTAAGACTGTTTGACTTTAACTTAGCACTAATCTCCTTTGAAAAGGCATTTAGAGATCTCTTCTGCTCCTCTGCAGCTATGGATAAATAATGAGCTAACTCGGCACTTTAAACTTCGTTAGGCAACCAATCAAGGAGAAGGAAAATTCTGAATTCAAACCTGTAATAGCTGGAAAACTGACCTTTTGTTGCACATTGATCGTGGTGTAGACGTTGGGTCAATTCAAATTGTTTATCAGTTTTTATATTACTGTTTAAATCTTTTTGATTATATCTATTATAGTCGCCATTAATTTATCACTTAAAATGTTTTTCCATGCCCATCACCCAAGACTATTTTAAACACTTATAAAACTTTCATTACTCGGAAAACCTCTGAAAGTTATACATGAACCAATCACGGGAATTATAAGTTAACAATCAGACATCAAACTAGGACCGTTTACACAAGAGGAACTCAACTCGGTACTAAGAAAAATTGAAAATCTCCACACTAAACGGTAGCTCTCTGAAAGACAAGTTCACCTACCTTGGAAGTAGTGTCTCGTCAACCGAGACAGATATCAAGACACGACTAGCAAAGGTATGGACAGCTATCGGTAGTCTACCGGTCACATGGAAGTCAGACCTGACCGATGAAATAAAACTTTTTTTTTCAAGCAGCGGTCGTGTCGATACTGCTCTATGGACGCACTATATGGACGCTAACTAAGCGTGTGGAGAAAAATCTTGACGGTGAAAACACAAGAATGCTGAGAGCAATATTGAACAAGTCCTGGAGGCAACATCCAACAAAGTAGCTGCTGTAAGGCCACCTACCACCCATCACGTAAACAAGTTAGACGAGCCAGACATCCAGGAAACTGCTGGAGAAGTAGGGACGAGTTCATAAGTGACATACTCCTGTGGACCATTTCAAATAGACGAGCAAAAGCAGGAACCTATATACAACAGCTCTGTGCCGATACAGGAAGTAGCCTTGAAAACCTACCGGAAGCGATGGTCGATAGAGATGGCTGGTGGGAGAGGGTCAATGATATCCGTGCTGATGGCGTGACATGATGATGATGATGATGATGATGATGCTTTAGTCCTGTACAAACTAACTTGAACTCATCTAAGTTGTTTTTTGTTTGATTTAATTTTTTGTTTTTTTTAATAACTGTTTGCATTTAAACAGGCTTAGTTGACTTGCGACCTGTTTACATTTGACTTTGAGAGGCAAATTTCTGAAATTGTGTTAGTCAGATTCCATGTATAATCTCATTAATTTCCATCATACAAAACTCGGTAAATATTATAAAAAAGCCATAAATCTGTAAAAATATTGGATATATTTGCTTTTGAGACATGACGTTTCTAGAACTGAAGGACAATTCCGGTAAAAAAAAAAAAGAGTAAACAGATTGCAAAAGCAGTTTTTACTAGCTTCGTCTAACGCACATTTACCATGAGCATGAATTATTTAAAAAAACCTATCCATTTAAGTTGTTCTTAGGTAAATGAAATCATTAAGCAAGTTTTTAGTTACAGGGAGAGATAGATAAATTATCGACATTTTGAATTATCAAATTCATACATGCGGTTTCATTTTTTCAGATTTTTCAACAATACAATAAAACTAAAGTCAGTTCGGTGTGATTTATTCCTCGAAAAATTTGGAAACAGCATGCGGTACTACTTCGTATTCACACTGGGTTTTTCAAGACGAAGATATCAGAATGCTTGAGTGCCAATATGGGGACATATTCATATTCATACTGATGAAAACCAAACACGCAGTCCACATCATGGTTTTTGGGGCAGCCTGTAGTGATGGTAAAGTTATGTCTCTATTCATCTTTCCACATGACTTCACACTCAACAAGTACTGGAGGAAGAAGTGCAACCCTGGCATAAGAGGGTGACAGCTAGAAGACCTTGTTTTGCAAAAGGACACTGCGTCAATCCACACAAGCTAGAGAAACCAATTCTGGATGTCAGAGATTTTCGGAGACCACTTCACCTTTAACACCTGGCAACCTAACTCCACAGATTACAGGCACCTTAAGTGTGGGGATCGCTTTAGCGAGAAACCAACAAAATTCTGTGCCACACCAAAGATGAGCTGAAGGCAAGGATAACGATAACCTTTATGAATTTAAACACAGAGACCATCAGAAAGGCTTGCAGGAGATTTCGAAGTCGTCCGGAGGCCCTGTTAAAAGGCTCAACAGCCACTTACCTCCCATGTCACAAATCAACCAAGTAAGACGAACAATATATGCGATGCACTTTTGGAGAAACAAAGACGAATTCACAAGCGACGTTCTCTCATGGACTTCTGCACATAGACGTGCAAGTGTTGTCCGACCAGCAAAACCTATTTGCATCAACTCTGTACGGACACAGGATGCTATCTAGAACACCTACTATGAGTGATGGAAGATATACATAGGTGGCGAGAGAAAGACAAGGAACTTTGTGATGTCAGTACGACTTGATGATGATAAAAATGGTATATATATATATTGACAGAACATAAAACTGCACCACCCTGAAGAGTAATATCTAGTTTAACCTGGATATATATGGATTCTTATTTATTTGTTTATCATTTAATGGTATATGAACTTTCTTGGGTTATTTAATGCCAAATCTATCTCTTTTTTAGAAGGACAGTAGTGGTACTTTTTAACCCATATATGGGAGGATAAGGGGGTCACACCTTTCCCTAAAGCATTTATCCGAAAGTGAACTTTAGAGAGCGAGTGGAGTTCGAACTCGCGTGCTATGATTCTGCAGTGCAGCACTTTGACCATTACACCACGGGGACACCCCCAGGGATTCTTAGTATTCTTGACAAACCACTTATTTTGCAACCTGTGTATATATTGATCGTTCTCTGGTTTGAAGGACTTAAAATATGGCGACGATCTTTTGCACCAAACAAATATAAATTTAGTTTGACTTGGTTTGACTTGGTTTGGTTTGGGTTTATAGCATATCAAAGATTGTTTTTTTATTTCTTACCAAATCTTGTTTTTACATATATATTAAATATATGATTTGTGAACACATTTTGTTTATACAAACTATTAAATGATCAAACAGTTCTATTTTTAACAATTCAATTTAGCATATGTCAACAAAGTTAGATGGTTCCAAGTACTGTTATGTATCACTAACGTATTAATTAAACATCAGTCATTTCTTTACACAGTTAAATGATCACACAGCTCTATTTTTAACAATTCAATTTAGCATGGTATTTGTTTGCTTTCAGTTTAATTGTCAAACAGTTATATTTGACCCTTAGATAGGACGCTATAAGGTGGTACTACGTCTGGCCTGAGTGGACCTGTGAGCGATGGCAATGAAGGAGTAATCTGTATTTTCCAAATCTCCTGCATTACTGGAACCTCCCCATCAGACTGTGTAGTGTCATATTCAAAACACTCGTTGGGGAGTCTTACCCCTCTGCTGAGATGCAGTCGGTGTATTTTACTGCGCCAGCTGACATGGCTTATGATAGATTGGCAATTAATATTTGGGTGGTTGAGTTAAACCGTGAGGAGTTTAACCAAAAAGAAAAGTCGGATAATTGGTGACTAAACCAGTTCCCCATTAAGGTTGACTGGTGGAAAAGGTATCTAGTCACTCAGTGGGGTAAAACAAAAGAAGGAAAAAGACCTGTCAAAGTGGTCTTTTGGTTTGGTTTGGTTTCTTTGTTTAATGGCATATCAACCTTTGTAGGTTATTTAATGCCAAAGCTATTCTCCTTGAAGAACGGTAGTGGTACTATTTAACCCATAGCAGGGAGGATAAGGGGATTCACACCTTTCCCATGGGTATTTGCTCAAACGTGAACGTAATAGCGCGACTAGAGTACTAACTTGCTTACTACGATTCTGCAATCCATCGCTTTAACCATTACACCGCGAGGACACCCCCATGGTTTTTTTAGAGTCAACTGTCATGTAACACATGTTATCCTCTGATTCATGACGCATACAGTGCACCTGTACAGACAATGTTAAGATGTTAAAGAAAATCGTAATTGTGCAACACTAGCAATGTTCACTTAAAACAATTCACAAACGCAAGTGGTTTAATTGTATGTATATACATTCTCTATTTCTTCTTGGATCGCTTGCACGACATTTCGATTTTACAAGTCTATAATGAAGAAGAGATATGGATAAGAGGAAGTGATGAATGACTCTTAGTTTGAAATTCACCCTTGACTGGTGAAAGATAGACAGCCGATGACAAAACAATTGCTTGTTATTCTGGTCATTGCTTCATTATTTTACAACAAAGCGGCAAAGGTAACTTTAAAATGTTCTTGTGTATATCCTTGTCATGAGGTGCGAAAGGCTAGTCATTCAATCCGCAGCTATGGATGAAATAGTAAACTAGATTAGCCTCTCTTGCTCTAATAGGACAACCCGTTAAGGAGAAGGAAAAGCTCGAAATTCAAAAACTGGGGAATATTGTTCAGGAGAATCTTCATCACATTTTTCTGTTGTCAGCTTATCCACTAAGTGTTGTTGGATAGAGAAAACCTGCACCATTAAAAGATATTACCTTTTTTCAGTAAGCCGAATATATATAAATATATATATATATATATATATATATATATATATATATATATATATATATATATTCGGCTTACCGAAAAAGGTAATATCTTTAAATGGTGCAGGTTTTCTCTTCATTATAAACTCTCTTACTATCATAAAAATTAGTAATAACAACCGACAAACTCATAATATACAGATACCATTTAACAATTATACTGCCCACGTGAAACTCGGAGTCATGGTATTTGCTATTGTGACAATTCTAAAGTTAATATTTCTAAATTTGCGATAATCTGCACACAAACTGCCAACGTTGCAATAAATATGGGACTACCTTCACCATTCAAATTGAAATTGTTAAAAATAATGTTATTTTAAAACAGGGAGGATGAAAACAGGAGACTGAGAGAGAGAGAGAGAGAGAGAGAGAGAGAGAGAGAGAGAGAGAAGCATATAAAATAGTTTTATTTCCCACAGCTTCATTTCCAAGAAAATAGTACACAACTGTCATGTGAGTTAAAAATGGTTGATGAAGGGTGAGTTTCTGTAAACATTCTGAACAAATCTCAGAAGACAGTGTTTCAAAATTTAGTCTGACATTTCAGCTCTTTTTTAACGTCATTTTATCTCGTGGCAATTCCTGCCTGTGCCGTTGGGTACAGAAAAAGAACGCAGATGCGAAGAATACTCCCACTCAATTACAAAGAAAAACGTAAGAGTTGAAATAATAATTCTTCTCCAAATGATTGAGTTTCCACTTAAGCGGACGTCATCAAGAAGAGTAGTCTTCCTTAATTTTAATCTGAATTTCTAAGACGAGGATTTGTTCATCTCATACATTGATTCGGGGAATTTTTTCATCTCATACATTGATTCAGGGAATTTCTATAGTGAATCATGTAAACTATTTTCAATACATTTCTATAGTGAATCATACACAATACATTTCTATAGTCTTATTACTACTAAACATTCATTTATATAAACCGAATTTCTAAGTCAACAAAATTGGTTCATATGGATCAATCTTTTTAATGAAAGTGTTTTCATCAAGTAAATTATCACACGATAATTTAAATAAACAAAAGAAACTTTTTTGAATCGCCAAATATATGTTTAAAATAATTGCGTATTCTAAAAAGAATCAAAAGAAGTTCGGACTTTTGGCGTTACTACACCGGAAAAAGTTATGGAATAAACACACTTAAAGGGTGTTAACCTTAATTTTTAGTTTAGCAGTAAATAAACTGATTTCAAATAAGACGCGAAACATGATTCTTCATTGTTGAATATACTGACTTCATAAAATATACCGTTTACTATTACTTCAAATAATTTGATTTAGTTTGTTTGAGAAATATTTTATGAAGCCAAAATTTTCAACTATAAAAGAAAAAATGATTTGCATCTTATTTGTCATTAGATTATTTACTGCAAAATCCGAATTTAATTAAACATCTTTTAAGTGTATTAATTCCATAAATTTTGTCTGATAACATTTATAGCAATAATGTTCCAGTGCATTATAGCAATAATGTTCCAGTGCTTGAAAAATAGTTGATTTTTTCTTATGAATAAGCTCTTATCACTTCATTCAACAGTGGATCTATCATCTGGAGACTGATATGTTCATTGTACTTTCATTTATCATTTATCTCCTTTTGACTATCACAAACCCTTTTAATAAATTTTACCACGTTTTAAGTTCTTAATCTCAAAAGAAAATAGTAAAAAGCATTAAAAATAGAAAAATGATATTGTACTACTTGTTCTGTTAGATTTTCTTTTGAATTTTTTCCTTCATAAAAACAAAAACATTTGTATTTTCTCTACGAATCTCTAATTCTTTCCCCAAACAATTCAATACGACCATAACATATCATTTAACTTGAATGCTACGTTCTAAATCTGGGTGTTTTCTGAAACCTCTTTCATGGAGACTTTGTTCAGCGAGTAAAAGTAAAACTATGGGTCTCTATATAAACAGGACGCTTGCTGTAGCGCAATGATTTGCAAGCGAGTCTAAACAAACCATTACTACAGAAGATTGAATTTAACTGGGTGCTCCACATTCGTGAATTTTCGCTAAACTAAGCTCTTTATCGATAGGGGCTTCGTATTTATTTATCCCATCCCTCAGGACATCATAATAGACCAATATTTAAGTGAAGTACAGCTTTTCTGAATTATGAGCTTTCCTTCTCCTAAGCCGGTTGTCATACCAAGATTAAAAAGCCCAGGTTTCGCTAATATTTATCCCTAGCTAACAACGTAAACGAATTCATAACTTTCTCAAAATGTAAGCGTTATGTGAAATGTAAACAATCTCGGATAGGTTTTGAACTCGGATAGTCGAGTCCCGTCCCTATGATGATGATCATCATCATGTCACGCTGCCGGCACAGATCTCCATGACCCTCTCTTGCAACCCATCTCTATCGTTCATCGCTCCCGAGAGGTTTTTCAGGCTACATCCTGTATCGGCACAGAGCTGTTATAAATTGGTTCTAACAGGTCGTCCTGCCTTTGCTTGTTCATTTGAAGGAGTCCACAGGAGTACACAACTTATGACTTCGTCCTTACTTCTCCGGCTGTGTCTGGATCGTCTAACTTGGATAGTTTCCGTGAGGGGTGGTAAGTGCCCGTACAGCCACTGTTTTGTAAGGTGTTGTCTCCAGGACTTGTTCAGTATTGTTCGCAGCATTCTTGTGTAACTGTCGTCAAGCTTTTTCTCCATACGTTTAGTAAGCGTCCATGTAGTGCATCCATATAGCTGTATCGACACGACCGCTGCTTGGAAAAAATTGCGTTTTATTTCATCGGTCAGGTCTGACTTCCATATAACCGATAGCCTATCGTTAGCTGTCCATGCCTTTGCTAGTCACGTGTTGATGTCTGTCTCGGTTGATGAGACAATGCTTTTTAGGTAGTTTCCGACAACAACCTTTTAGTGTAGAGATGTCACCTCTTTAATTAAAGCACAAGTATTTCGTCTTGTCAGCGTTGACATAGAGGCCTATGCCAACAGTTGCTCGTTCCAGACTACGTAGCAGGGTTTCGGCTTGGGCGGGTATATTTTCTCGAAGCGCTATGTCATCAGCGTTGTCCGAGTCCGTAAGTGTTTGTGCACGGTATCTTCTGCTTCTTTCCTTTGCCAGCTTGAAACCGTTATCTTTCATTATATCAATAGACGTTCTAAACACGTTGTCTAGGCAGATGCTAAACAGGTATGAGCTAATATGTCTCCTTGCAGCACACTACAATGTTGAAGTATTCTGTGCATCCATCTGGGAAGCAGACTTTTAGTAGTAATGTTAAATATGCTATTTTA
Organism: Sepioteuthis lessoniana; assembly: GCA_963585895.1. Classification (NCBI taxonomy): domain Eukaryota; kingdom Metazoa; phylum Mollusca; class Cephalopoda; order Myopsida; family Loliginidae; genus Sepioteuthis; species Sepioteuthis lessoniana. Next base: position 76,976,868 of record OY757905.1, read on the forward strand.
GCAAAACATTAATAATATATAGACACTTTGAATATCAAAAATGGTTCGATGCCTGATAGCCTTGGGCCAGAATAAATAAAACTTAGTAGATACCTACAACAATAATATTCTTTAGGGGGAATGTTTATGAAGTTTGTTTATGAAGACCGTTAATAGAAGAGTGTTTGGTCAGCATTGGCTGCCTTAGACAGTATTTTGTGGTAGATCATTCGATATTTTGTGAAATACTACTTATGTATACAAACTTTACTCTTACTATTTTATATATTTTCTTATCTGAACATTTTTCTCTAGTACTTACATTCAGCCTGCAGTAGACACTTATATTACAACATTATTCCAATTAAAACATTTTATTTCCCTGAAACTCCAAGTAAGAGTTCGATCACTTTTATCGTTCAAAACATTTCTTTCCCTTTGCTTGACAAAAACACGTAGACAAATACTGCTTGCTTTTTATTTATCGATTTGTATCTTTTTATTAAATCTTTTTAGTTTTGCTTCGATGTTTAATGACATATCCACCTTTGTTTGTTATTTAATGCTGAAGCCTTCTTTATTGGAGAGCAGCAGTGGTACTTTTAACCCATAGCTTGGGAGATAATGGTGTTTACAACAAAAGAATTAGTTCGAAAGTGAAAGTAATGGCGTGGTGTAATGGTCAAAGTGATGGACTGCAAAATCGTAGATGAGAGAGTTCGAACTCCAGTCACGCTATAACGTTCGCTTTCGGACAAATACCCTTGGGAAAGGTGAGAAACCCTTTATCCTCCCATCTATGGGTTAAATAGTACCACTTTTCGTCTAGACGGATGGATTTGGCATTAAATAACCTACAAAGGTTGATATGCCATTAAACAAAGCAAGAAAATAATATCGTGATTGAAGTTCGAACTCAATGTCGCAGTCCAGTTATATTAACCATTACACCACGGGAAGTCCTCTATATCTTTTTATACAATATAAAGCTATTAGATATATATATATATATATATATATATATATATATATATATATATATATATATGTCATTTTATATTTGTATTGTATATTCTTATCAATTATTTTATTTCATGTATAATTTTAATGCCAACGTTTGAAGTTTCTGGACATTCGATGAAATCTGGGCTGTTTATGCTGATACTTGTCTTTTTCTGTTGGTGCAATGGTTAAAGCGATGGATTACGGAATCGTAGTAAGCGAGTTCAAACTCCAGTCACGCTATTACGTTCGCTTTCGGACAAATACCCTTGGGAAAGGTATGAACCCCCTTATCCTCCTAGCTCTAGTTTAACTAGTACCACAAATGTTCTTCCAGAAGGATGAAATTGGCATTAAATAACCTACAAAGATTTATATTCTATTAAACAAACAAACCAAACCCTATTTTTCGAAAGAAGCAAAGAAAATGATTTAGAGGTAAGCATGATTTTTTTTTCTTTTTTGTTAAGTGACCAACTTGGTAAAAGAAGTGAAATGACTTCCGTTTGGAAATACCAGAGCGAGTCAAATGTTTTGCATTTTTTGGTACGTGTTAGACTGCAGTGTTTATATCACGTCACTAAAGCAGGAAAGCTCAGCATCTAAGAGTCCAGTGTGATTCCTCACCTTTACGACCTTGGTAAAGAATCTGTTTCTGCCTAATTGTGTCTTGAGTAACCAAAATATTGCAAAACTCACTTGGGATCATTGTGTTAGAGAAGGAAGAAATGAAGCAGGAAAGGAATAATTGATTGAAGTAAGGAAAAAGAGAATATCTAGAAGATTATTATTATGTAGTCGTTTCAATCTTCACCAAGTTCCCTATACTGGTAGCCTTGTTCCAGACAAGTAAATAACTGCTCGTATATGGATATGCTTGTATATACCCATTTCCTCCACCATGAGCAGGATGCGACACAAGGTCAACCTTTTAGAAGAATACAACTTGTTTAAATTCAGAGTTTTCTTTCTCCTATATCGGGTGCCTGTCTCCCCAGCTATTTACCCGCAACTGGAGGGAGAATAATTGGATTGAAATATTTCCCAAAGGTATTACCGCTACGTGAAATGCGAACAACCTCGTTCAGGATTTGAACTCTGTCAGTCGTGTCCATTTCTCACAAAAATCAACGTTATCCTATAAGCATCCCCATGATACTTAAATAAGATTTGGTTTATTTTTATAGCATATCAACCATTTTTGGTTATTTAATGCCAAATTCTATTTTTGCATCTATATTAGATATATAATTTATAAACACATTTTATAGATACATAATTAAATGATTCAACAGCTCTATTTCTAACAATTCAATTCAGCATAAATCAAAGTTAAATTTTTTCAAGTATTGCTATGCACGAATAATTCAATTAAACATTAGTCATTTGTTTACACACAGTTAATTGTTCAAGCAATTCTTTTCCTAACTATTCAATTAGCATTAGCAATTTATTTGCATACAGTTTAAATGTCAAACAGTTCTATTTGACCCATAGATATGACTCTATCAAGTGCTACCATTCTGGGCCAAAATGGAGATGGGAGCGATGGCAATGAGGGAGGTACTCCGCATTCCCCAAAGCTCCAGCATTACTAGAGCTTCACCATCAGATGGAGTAGTGTCATATCCAGGACACTCATTGGTGGGGTCTTACCCCTCTGCAGCGAAGAAGTCGGTGTATTCTACAGCCTCGGCTTACTGAGCCAGTCCTCGTTCGGTGGGGGTGGGTGATGTCTTACCCTTCTGTAGAGATGCAGTCGGTGTTTTCTACGGCTACAGCTGACTGGGATAGATTGTTTAGTGTCATAAGCAGGACACTCGTTGGAGGAGTCTTACCCTTCTGTGGAGATGTAGTAAAGTAAAGTTAGCGACCATAGTCGAGGGTGACCCGAAGGCTCCCTTTTCGATAGCTACTACACCAAGGTGTAGCGGAGGGCGCTACTCCATTCCCAGGATTGCTCCACTTTACCCTTGAACCGTACCTTATAATGCTGAGTGTTAAGCAAAGTGGTATCAAGTAGCATTTTTAAAGTCTTTGGTATGACTCGACCTGGGATTGAACCCAGGTCTCCCGGGCCATTGGCGAACACTCTAACCGCTGGGCCACGACCACGGCCGACTCGACCAACTTGAATATGGATATAACTATCTCTTCTGTATTAATAACTTTATGATCCAACCAAGAAGGAAATTTGTTGTTTTTTTTTTTTTGTTTGGTTTGGTTTCTTTGTTTAATGGCATATCAACCTTTTCAGGTTATTTAATGCCAAAGCCATTCTCCGAGAAGAACAGTAGTGGTACTATTTAACCCATAGCTGGGTTCATACCTTTCCCAAGGGTATTTGCCCGAAAGTGAACGTAATAGCGCGACTGGAATACGAACTCGCTTACTACGATTCCGCAGTTTATCGCTTTAACCATTACGCCACGAGGACACACCCTTGTTTTTGATTTTATTGTTTGTTTTCTTATCTTTTAAAAAAAATCCATTAAATATCTGAAGAGATTAAAGAATATTGAAAAGTAATTTGTCAAGTGTATTTAACAGTGTGATGAATAGGTGGAATAGCATGTAGATGATTTCATGGTTTAAGGTCATTCTTTCTTGGTTGGGGTGAGAACTTTTCATTGTCTCCCTAACATATATCTTTTTATCTGAATTATATTCTTGAATGCTTATGTTAAATCTAAAGTAGACACTTCCTCATATTACAAAATCGTAAAATATCTTATTATTTTCCTAAAAGCCTCAACGAAACGTTTGATCCCTTTTTTCCCGTTAAATAAGCTTTGCTTGTCCTTACAAAAATAGTGTAGCGAAAATGGAGTCCAAGCAGAAATGCATAGGAAAATGAGTTAAAGGGGAGAAAGGCGATACAAAAAGATCAGAGATCAGGTGCAGAGGGAAGGAAGGAATGAAAGACTCCAGATAATAAGGAACAAAAGAAGAAAGAAAAAGAAAACAGTATATAAGAAGGAAATAAATAGAGAGAAGATTGAAGCAAAGAAGGAAAGAATCAAGTAACGAGAGAGAAAAAGATTCAGGAGAGAATAGAAGTTAATCTGAGCGAGAAAGAAGGAAACGAATAAAGAAAGAACAAAAAGAGGAAGAATATAAAAGAAAAAAAAGAATAGAAAGAAAGAAGGAAATAAAGAAAGAAAAGTATAGAAGGCTAAAACAAAGAGGGAAGAAGGAAAAGGTTATAATTATTTGGAAGGAAGGGAGGGGAAAATAAATGATTGAAGAAAAAACCGGAAAAAATTGTGTTAGAGATAAAGAATAGAAACAGAAAGGAAAGGAAAATTGAAGAGAAAAGACAGAAGGTAAATGAAAAAGGGCGACTTTTAGGGAAGGAAGGTAAGTTGAATAAGAATAAATCGATTGGAAAGTTGACAGGAAGAAGAAAGGAAAAATAAAAGTAAAATATTCTAAGAATGTAAAAAGGAAATAAAGGCAACAGAGAGGAAAAGAGAAAAGAAAAATTGAGAAATGAAGTGAAGGAAATAAAGGAAAAAAGAAAGAAAAAAGAGAAAAGAAGGAGGAGGTAAAAGAAATAACAAGATTTTTTTTGGGAGAGGTGATCGAAGGAAAAAAAAAAGAATTAAACTAAGACGCAAGTTCAAATCATATCAGGGAGAAAATGTCGAAAAGGACAGAGAAATGATCGTTTAAATAGGTAGGATTTTAAGGAGTTTTAAAATTCTATTTTATTCATTTTCAATTTCAAGACAAAATATATCACAAGTTGATTAAATTACGCTGTTGCAATTTAATCAACTTGTAGTATATGAAGGGCATTCAATTAATAAAGGGAAATTTGGTTGGTTTCTTTGTTTATTTAATGACTAAGGCATCCTTGTAGAAAAATAGCTGGTGGTATAATGAGGTTCATACTTTTCCAAAAAGGATTTGTCTGAAAGAACAGCTAAAGTGTAAAGTCGCTTACTTCGAGGCTGTCATCCAGCTGTTTATCCGTTAGGCCACGGGAACTCGCCCAAGGGGAATTTTGTCTAAATAGTTAGAAATAGGAAGCCCTATCTATAGTTACACCTTTTTTAAGGAATTTAATTGTGATGAGTCCATTCATATTCCAGAAAACTACCAGCACGACCTTTTTATTTTTCACTTTTTGAATTGTTTGTTTGTTTTTTCATTTTATTCTGACTTAAACTGATAGTGTAATGGCTGGAGGATGCAAGAACGGCTTGGTCACTGAGATAAAAAGAAAAAATATTTATTTTGCATTGGTTGAAAAAAAATCATACCATTAGTTTATATAATTTCATTTAGTATCTTCTGGGTATTTTTATGATGTCGGAAAGTTTAGCTATTAAATAAAGAAATATTTTGCGTCTTATCTGAAATTAGTTTATTGCCTGCTAAGAAAAACCCTCAGTGCAAATACTCTAAGAATACTCAATCCATAATGTTGGCCAAGTGTAGTAATTGGAGAAAATGTTATTTGGGAAGATTGAAAGCCTAATTACAACTTCTCTTAAAAGACATGAATCTCTAGTATTTGTTAAAGGTGGGATCAACATTTTAGTTGACTGCTTAAAATCTTGTCTTCATGCATTTTTAAAGACTGAATAATATATATTTAAAAATTATATATATATACACTGGTGAGCAAAGAAATTAACTTGGGGGGTTTTAGCTGAGATTTTCTTGCCTGTAGAAAGACCAAATTAAAATCCAGCTGAAAATAGAATAAAACAAAACCTGTCTGATAAGATATTTTCTATTTCGTAATAAATAACGAAGAATGAGTGGGGAAACATTTCTCGTAACAATGTAAGAAACTGACTGCCATCCTTTAAAAAATGCTTCGCTCAAAAAAAGTCCTATGGTAAAGCCATTGTTTTTTTTTTCTTAAAAGGGATAAAACTTGGACTATAAAAATATAAATATAAGCCGGGTTCATTTGATTTTTACTTACCAGTGTATATATATATATATATATATAAGGCTCATTAAATAAGTTTCCAGACATTTTTCGTATGGGCACTTTTATTGATAGTACACACATGAAACTATAGTCCTCTTCGAAGTAATCTCCGCCGGATTCAATGCACTTGTTGTACCGTTCTAACGACTTTTGGAAAGCCCCATAGAAGTCCTGTTGTGTGAGCGTGTCAATGACCTTCGTCATAACCTCTTTTATCTCCTCAAATGTCTCATAACGACAGCCTTTAAGTTTTCCTTGAGCTTAGGGAAAAAACAAAAGTTACAGGGAGCAAGGTCTGGACTATAGGGAGGCTGAGGAACTGTCTTGATGCCCATCTTGGTCAAATAGTCTGCGACAAGGATGGAGTTGTGGACTGGTGCATTATCCTAGTGGAAATGCAACTGACCCGATTTGAAGAGTGCTGTCATCTTCCGACGGAATAGCTTCCTGAACTCCCTTAAAACCTCAGCATAGTATTCCTTGTTGACTGTCTGTCCAGTTGGAACCCATTGCATGTAGATCAGGCCAGTGCTGTCAAAAAAAAGGATCATCAAAAGTTTGTGGGTTGATTTGGTCTGTCTGGCCTTCTTGAGTCTGAGAAATCCAGCATGCTTCCACTGGGAACTCTGTCTTTTGGTCTCTGGGTCATAGCAATAGATCCAGCTTTCATCACAGGTCTCCAGAGCATCAAGAACTGCGGGAGCTGAATTGATCAGCTCGTCCATCACCCTGCTGTCATGACAACGTCTTTCTTTCTGATCTTCACTGAGCACCCTTGGGACAAACTTCGCACAAATCTTCCGCATCTTCAGTTCCCCACGAATAATTGTGTGTACAGTTCCCACACTGACATCAAACTGTGCACTTATTGTCTCTATAGACACATGACTGTCTTTATCCATGAAATTCTTTATTTGGCCAATCCACTCTGGTGTTCTGACTTCCTTACTCCTCCCACACCTCTCATCATCCATCACAGACTCCCTGCCTTCCTTGAATCTCTTATGCCACTCAAAAACTGATGCTCGATTCATGCAAGATGCTCCAAAAGCAGTCTGAAGCATTCCATACGTTTCTGTGGCATTTTTCCAAGTTTAAATCAGAATTTTACTGCATATCGTTCTTCTAAAGTGTCCTCACGTCCAGATCGCATTTTTGAAATTCACCAGCAGTGACAATCAGGCTTTAGTAGGGTGTATTCCAATTGCTGCTGTAGCTGTTCATTTAAACCTGAAATCATAAAACTAGGCCAGTCATCTCATAAGATGTATAGCACTAACATAGTGAATTTTTAAAAGTCTACGACAATTTTAAATGCCTATAAAAAAATCTGGGAACATATTGAAGGCACCTCGTGTGTGCGTGTGTGTGTGTGTGTGTGTGTGTGAATAGATAGATAGAGAGAGAGAGACAGAGAAACCGAGAAAGAGAGACAGAGAGAGAGACAGAGAGCGAGAGAGAGAGATTGTTCTATTTTTGAATATAACTTTTATTCAAACGTCTAACAAAACAATTCGAGGATATTTTGTTATGATGATTAAAAATTGGATGATTTGACATTGCAGATTCTACTTTTAGATCTTTCAACCACTGGAAATCTGATGCATATATTTATTTCAATAACAAATCTTTTATCGATACATTCTCTCTTTGAATCATTTATCTAACTATTATTGGTGAAGTGAGATCAAACTAGTGAGTTTTATACATTTGAGGCCTTGCACTGCATATATCTGTATATTGAGTAAAGTCAAGACATTACGTTATTTTAATGTTATTTCATCAAAATGAACGTTTTAGAAAACTTTCCAAAATGTCATCTTCTCTATAATCCAACTAATGTCATATTTACGAATCTTACCACGACCTGGGTTAAATTAGAAAAAAAATGAAAGTCCATATCGAATTATGCAGGTGGTTCTTGGACTATTTTGACAATCTTACACAAGAAACAACTTTCCTTCTTTCTATAGAAAGGAAGGGAGAATCTAGAAAATTATTGTTCGTATGGAAACGGATGCTTAAGCCGAAATAGTAAATACGAAATTGCCTTGCTAAACAAAAATAGACGCTTGGGCGTTTCGAATTCTGGTACAAAAAATTGCTTCTCAAAATATCAGATTTGTATTCTGGAGCAAGTTTTTTTTTCTTTTTCTTTACTCCTCATTCTAGCTGTTCCAATATTCATTCTCTATTTCTATCATTCTTAATGTAGTTATGTCACATCTGTTTCTATCTACAACAATTTTTATATATTTCCTTCTCTTTAAAGTTTCATCACTGCTTAACTAAACTATTATCTCCGATTTTCTTTCTCCTTTTCTTTCCCTTTCTCTAGTTGCCATTCACTCTCTCTCTCTCTCTCTCTCTCTCTCTCTCTCTCTCTCTCTATCTATCTATCTATCTACCTACCTACCTACCTATATGTAATATAAATATACATATATCTTCAGATGGCATCACTTTTTTTCTCATATTTAAAATCGTTCATTCCAATTTCCCTGCCCCTTCCTTTTCAATTTGCCGTTTTCTCGTAATCAATCACTATTTCTATTCAATTCTTTCTCTCGCTATCATTCACTCTCTCTCTGTCTCTGTCTCTGTCTCTCTCTCTCTCTCTCTATCTCTCTCTCTCTCTCTACCTACCTACCTACCTACCTACCTATATGTAATATTAATATACATATATCTTCAGATGGCATCACTTTTTTCTCATATTTAAAATCATTCATTCCAATTTCCCTTCTTCTTTCTCAATTTGCCGTTTTCTCGTTTTCAATCACAATTTCTATTCAATTCTTTCTCTAGCTATCGTTCACACTCTCTCTCTCTCCCTCTCTCTCTCTCTCTCTCTCTCTCTCTCTCTCTCCGTTTTATTTTCCTTTTATTTTTTTTATGTCTTCTTTCCCTCTTCTGTTTTTTTCTCCAATTGAATCTATCTTTATAACTTTTTTTCCCATTTCGATTTTCTATTTGTATTACGTTATCTTTCACTTCAATTTGTAGCTTTCCTTTTCTTTCAAATCGTCGTTTCTTTTTCTTTCATTATTTCCCTGTCTTCCTCTTACATATTTCTTAAACTTACTGTATTTCAGCCTCTTTTCTCTTCACTCCCTTCTCCCCCCTCTCTCTCTCTCTCTCTCTCTCTTGACATATATATATATATATATATATATATATATATATATATATATATATATAAAACAAACGTCTCTATATAAGTTTGTCTATGTTTTATGTCTATCTCTCTTTCCTGCTCTTACAGTCTCTGTCTCTCTGTCTCTCTCTCTCTCTGTCTCTATGTCTCTCTCTCTATATATATCTATCTATCTATCTATCTATCTCTGTGCGTGTTTATATATATATGTATATATATATATATATATATATATAGATATAGATATATATAATTCTTATGAAATTGATAATATTAACGAAATCTTTAGTCGAGTCATATACTGTTGGTTCAATCGTGTAGTGTCGTTCTATAAAATAATGAGATTGATTTTTTTTAACTTTCAGGTTGGTAACTGTGATTGAAGTTTAACAAATCTATATTCACTTTAGATATAAATGAAAATTCAGTTTAATAAGCTTGTTTTATAACAAGATTGTTTGATACAGTGTCAGGAAATTAGAACCCAATTACAAAATCTGTGTCCAACTTTGAAACAATGTCACAGAAACATTTCACTAATTTATAAAGACTTTTGAAGCTCATGTCATATCCAGTTTTAGATCACAAATTTCATTTTAGATAGCCGAGAGCATGCGGGAAATGAACCTCATTCTTTTCAACATAGTACGAAAAATAGGAAAATATTGTCGATGTTTGAAATGAAAATAGTTGGTGTTGAATTAATGTTGATCACTACTGTTGCCAATAGGAAAAATAAAAAAAAAAACACAGTATCATTGCTTTGAATTTAAATCGAAAAGTTATTGATCCAATTGTTCTAACCATGTCGTAGCTTTTGGTAAATAGTCGAGCAGACAGGGTTCTTTAACCTTGTTATAACTACCAGTCTAGGAGAAAAACTCTGACTTCAAACCAGTTTTATTCAACTTGAAAATTGATCTTGTGTCGCATCCTTCTGTCGGTGAAGGTACAATTTACCAACCCCTCCACTCGGGCAGGATATGACACAAGGTCAATTTTTAAGCGGAGTTTAACAGGTTTTGAATTCAGAGTTTTCCTTCTCCTAGACTAGTTGCCTCACCAAGGCTGAAGAACCTCGTCCGTCCTCCTATTTACCCATAGCTGGAGGGAGAATAAGGGGGTTCATACCTTTCCCAAAGGTATTTGCCCGAAAGTGAACGTAATAGCGCGACTGGAGTACGAACTCGCGTACTTCGATTCCGCAGTTCATCGCTTTAACCATTACACCTCGAGGACACCCCCCAAATCGCTTTAACCATTACACCACGAGTCGGTGAAGGTATTGAGTAAATATATGCACTCTATACACATGAATTTACAATCAATATTGTCTCGACACACCCTATACTCAAGTTTTTTTTTACCTAAAAAGAATATTTCATATTATCACAGACTTGTCCTTTTCTGATGTGTTTCAAAAAGTTTAAACAGCTCAATGATTGCCAATTTGGAAATGCTGAAAACATGCTGAAGATTGTGGCGAAAAAACTGAATGCAGTGTCAGTCGAGTACTTCTAGCCGTTTACAGGAATATTAAAACGTCTTCATCTGAGTGTCAAAAAGAGACAAATTTAAATTTAAAAAGAGAAACGTCGCTTCCTAATTACGTTGATAATATTTTTACGTGACCATACTAGTTTCTTAATAGGCTAAACTTGTATTACATCCTTTGAAAGACACTTTGGAATCTAAGAAAATGAATGTTACATGAATTTAAGGAAACAAACATTAGTCATTATAGATAAATAAAAAAAACTTGTCTTTCTGTTGTTTAATGCCAAAATGTTATTTTAAAAGAAAAGGATTACAAATAATAAAAAGTGAGTTTATTACATACAATGTATTTATTTACATATTGAAATAAAGAAAATCTAATCTATATCGGAATAGGAATTATTTGAAAGATGTCTGCTGGTGAAGCCATTTTTATGGAATAGGTTAGGCGCTGTCACGAGAAGACTCGAAAGAATAAGTGTATCGCCCAAGGCTTATTCTTTCTTTACGATCCACGTCCAATACTTAACAATCGGACAATACCGATCTGACAGTTGAGATAGAATTTAAAAAAATGAAGGTCTTATCAAAAATTTGAAATAATTACAAAACGAAATATCTATATATGTATATGGATGTATGTGTATACGTGTTTGGATATATATATATATATATATATATATATATATATATATAGGCAGAGAGAGAGAGAGAAACACAGAGAGTGAAAGAGAGAGAGATCGGTATTTTTACATCGGAACACGCCAATTTAATTCTCCTTATTATCTTCCTTTTTCATATATATATATATATATATATATATATATATATATATATGGAGAGAGAGAGAGAGAGAGAGAGATTATTGATACATACTAGTCTATAAAGGCAAATACTTAGAGACCACATATGCAAACTACAAGAGATTTACAATATAAAAAGAAAGAAAGAGAGGAAAAAAATTAAATAAAGTAGAGAATTTTATTGAAGTCGCAAGAGCCCTTTCGACCGAGATTTGTCAAGTGACAACCCTCGGAAGTCGTTTAAAAATCAACACTGTAAAATAAGATTAAGTAAAAAGAGAGTGAAGATGAAAAATGATAGCCTGTCAATGGGGGAGGAAAAGGAAAAAAAATATATACATATATATTGTGGAATGAGAATATTCATATATCCAATTGACTGACGATCGTATTTCCGGTATGAAACTATCTCAATTTTAGAAGTTTGTGTCAGCATATATATATATATGTGTGTGTGTGTGTGTGTGTGTGTGTGTGTGTGTCCATATGCGCGAGAAATAATACATAAAAACACATCCTTTAATATATATATATATATATATATATATGTATGTACCATGTCTATATATTTGTGTGCATGTGTGTGCGTGCGCGCATGTGTGTATGTGGAAAATTGTTTTGGCTTTATAAGATTTAAAATGTGAGTATGATTATATATGACATATCGATACATAAAATATTTTCTGACAATACTTGATATAGTTTCAGAAATGCATACTTATTCGAATAAGTTTTGAATTCAAGTTACACAAAAGATTAACAGGGATAGGGTCAATTTTTAAGAGTAAAATGTTCAAAATTCGCCATCAGCTTCAGATGCACCAAAGAATATATTAACTAACTTGAAAAAAACGATCTGATTATTTTCTGCTCCTGACAATAATTATGAAATCAACACACTTAGAGGATTTTCACCTTGATTTTTTTTACTATTATTCAGCGGCAAATAAATTAACAACAGTAAGACACAAAACATTATTAATTTGATTAGTTATCTGCCTTCAGAAAATGTTCCTGTAACAAAGCACAGGAGTGAGCTTAAAAGTTAATTTGATGACATCATATCTACTTTTGATGACTTTTATCCTCAATGAGATCAGAAGACTGCAACACCAATAGAAAAGTGTGTGGACTACAAGGAGAACTATGCTAAAAAATAATCCTCATTATTCTATGAATTAGTCCATCTTTTATGCTTTTTTTTTCTTTTCAGTTATGGAATTGCCACTCAATGGAGAGGAACACGCGTTTAAACATTGAACACACACATCTGAGCTGTTTCTATATATGATGTTAAAATTGGAGGTAATTTGAACCAGAATTGCTCTTGTTAATAGATTATGAAGTTATTAGACGACTCCTTCTGAGTCTCTCTCTCTCTCTCTCTTTCTCTCCCTCTCTCTCTCTCTCTCTCTCTCTCTCTCTCTTTCACTTTCTCAATATATATATCAATATATATATACAATCTATTTCTTTTTAATAAACATTTTCTCGTGTAGTTTTTTTACGTGCTCACATGGAAATTTCACACAATTATTACATGTCCAGACAATGTTCTCTCTATATCTATCGATCTATCTAATCCCCTTTCTTGAAATGTCACGTTTTTCATAGAAAGAAAAAGCGTCCAGCTTACCAACTAATTTAATGATAGTTGTGCATTGGTAGAAAGTTAAGTGCACGCAAACAGACTTGGCTTTATACTCAGCGTACTGATACCATGTTCCGTGCCAAAAACCTTTACACCACCGATACATTATATATATATATATATATATATATCATCCTTTCCGCTGGGTCGGTAGAATACGGTAAAATAATTAGCGTCTCCGGTTGGTTTTCAGTTGTTTCCTTGCGAGATTTACTGGTCCACCACAAGACAGTGGAAAAGAAAGAAATATAGAGGAAAAAGGAGAAATTAACGAGAGGGAGAAAGGTAGGTCCCGAAGTCCAGATCATCATAGCAGCAGGCGCCCAAGTTTAAAACAGAAACGTATCAGCAGCGAATCGACAACGAGCTCTGATTGGCTGAAGGAAACACAAACGGGAAAGCCGTTAAGAGTGAGCGCAGGATAGAAAACAGAAGTTAGTTGGCTGCCGAACTGGACGACGTAAAGACAGTTGAACAGTAGATAAGATAATGTGAAACAGCTTAAAGTTGCGGCCCCATTTTGGGATGAGCTCCGCAAAGGGGTCTCACACCAGACGTGAAGCTGTGAAGACGAAACCAACCAACAAGTATGATTAGACCTATAATAGTAACGTGAAAGATATTTCAAGATCTTTATCTGCCCTGTCTCTCGCTTCCTGACATTTTGTTTCTCTTGGCCAAGCTTAACGAGGCCGACTCGGTTTTCATACACTGTTTCTCTCTCCCCAGACGACTACTAAAAACTTTAGTAGTGAATAAACTTTTGTATTAGTGAACCAATATGGGTTTTTAACGTGTTCGTCACTTTTTCTCACGGCGAGGTTTTTACAAGGCCCGACTGACACTTAACACGTAGCGCTACACGCAAAACCTCTTTCACCACGTGGTGATACAAATGTCTATGCATAATAGTTGTAGTAAACGCACAAACACCAATTCAGACCGTACCGAGTAATATTACAACCGTCTATTTTGGTGTGTAACGGCACAATGTTACAACCTCTATTTTGGTGTGTAACGGTTCAATACACCAATAACATATCTGCAGAGGAGGAGAGTAAGACCTTCAAATGGGGCCATCTGTGGAAAATGAGTGATGACCCATG
>OY757905.1:76993513-77113513 GCA_963585895.1 Sepioteuthis lessoniana
AGTGAAAAGAAATGTTTGGGTTTTTTTTTCAAAGACTTGACTTTTTGTGCTTTTCAAATATTTTTTAATGATGATATGCTATACGAGAAGTGATGTGAAATGAATAGGTGACGTAGAGTATCCATTTGTTGAATGAAAATTATTGTCAGGCATCCAAGTTGCTTCAACTAACTTTTATTTGACCTCTTCTTTCTTGGACACCCTACATTTAACTCTCTATTTGTAAGATATATGTTAAGCATGGACAGAATGTGTTTCAAATTAACTATTACTCTCGTTTTTAAGGTGTTTATGTGAAACTCAAATCAATCCATTCTATTTCAAACTGGCACTTTGAGGGCCAATCAACTTGATTTTAAAGTCATTTGGGGTTGATCCGGTGTGTATGGAGGGTGCTGCATTTGCACCATCCTTTATTTTGATGATTGCAATCTAGATGTTAGACTTTATCAATTCATTTTACGCGTTCTCAACTGTGCTTAGAATATATATATATATATATATATATATATATATATATATATATATATATATATATATATATATGTATGGATAATACGATTTGCATAATATGCGAAGTGTGATCAAAAAGCATCGACAGTAAATGTCTTAGATTTAAAAATTTATTGTATAAGTAATAAATTTTCTAATTTAAAAAAAGACATATATATATATATATATATATGTGTGTGTGTGTGTGTGTGTGTGTGTGTGTGTGTGTGTGTGTGTGTGTGTGTGTGTGTGTGTGTGTGTGTGTGTGAGAGAGAGACAGAGAGAGGGAGAGAGTAAATAATTGAAAAGCATACGACAGTATGGAGAAAATTTAAAAAACAAAGTAATCCATTGTGAAGAATTTATTGTAAAAGAAAGTCGACGTTATAACGTTTCTGTTTTGATAAACCATCATCAGGATTTTAGAAAAGATATTGAGTGTTTCTAGATTAACGATCGATGTTTAATAAATGGCAATGCATTAATGCATTTCATTAGTTCGTTTTTCAATTTTCTCTCTCTCTCTCTCTCTATATATATATATATATATATATATAGTTTGTTTTGCTTTGGTTTAGTTTATTTTGTTTAATGGTGTATCATTCTTTGTTAGTTTTTTTTATTGCCAAGTCAATCCTTGGAGTAGCACATCACCTGGGGGATAAGAAAGATTCATACCTTTCCCAAAGGTATTATTCTGAATGTGAATGTTTATTATGACTGGAGTTCAAAATCACACACAAGTACATTGTAATATATATATTACATATATTACCCTGGTTGGCGTGCATTCACATGTCGTATGATGAAAAAAAAATATATATATACGGGGATCATTAAATAAGTTTACAGACTTTTTTCGTATGGGCATTTTTATTGATAGTACACACATGAAACTCTAGTCCCCTTCGAAGTAATCTCCTCCGGCTTCAATGCACTTGTACCGTTCCAACAACTTCTGGAAGGCACCATGGAAGTCTTCTTGTGTGAGTGTGTCAATGACCTTTGTCACAGCCTCTTTCATCTCCTCAATTGTCTCATAACGACAGCCTCTGAGCTTAGGGAATAACCAAAAGTCACTGGGAGCAAGGTTTGGACTATAGGGAGGCTGAGGAACTGTCTTGATGCCCATCTTGTTCTAATAGTCTGTGACAAGGATGGAGTTGTGGACTGGTGTATGTCCTGGTGAAAATGCCACTGACCCGATTTGAAGAGTGCTGGCATCTTCCGACGGAATCTTTTCCTGAACTCCCTTAAAACCTCAACATAGTAACCCTAATCTTAACCGTAACCCTTTGGCCAATCAAGTTTAAAACAGAATTTTATTGCATATCGTTATTCTAGTGTCCTCACGTCCAGATTGCATTTTTGAAAGTCACCAGCTGTGAAAATCAGGCTTTAGTAGGGTGTATTTCAATTCCTGCTGTAGCTTTTCATTTAAACCTGAAATCATAAAGATTGGTTACTCATCTCATCGCAATAATATACTGAATTTTCAAGAGTCTACAACTTTAAATGCCTGTACAAAAAAGTCTGTAAACTTATTGAATGTAACACGTATATATATATATATATATATATATACCACCAACCCCTCTGCTGGAGCAGGATGTGACATAGCCACCAACCCCTCTGCTGGAGCAGGATGTGACATAGCGTTAGTTTTTATGCAGAGTTTAACAGACTTAAAATCAGGCCGGTTGCCATACCAAGGCTAAACAGACTGGTCTGCCCTTCTATTTCACCCATAGCTGGAGGGGGAATAGTTGAATTTTTACCTTTACCAAGGCTATATATATATATATATATATATATATATATATGTGTATGTATATGTGTGTGTGTGTGTGTGTGTGTGTGTGTGTGTGTGTGTGTGTGTGTGTACTCGTCGCTCCCAACAGTATACAGAGAAATCAGAATGCCCGTTCAACTTTAGAATAAACAACTATAAATAAAGATTTAAATCTCCGCATCATAATAAACTTCTCCCAGTTGAACAAAATTTCCGCCCAACTGACTATGACAAATAGAGATGCTTGATTCGCTATAATAGAGAAGATTGAAAAGATTATCGAACATTACATCAATCCTATAAACCTATGAAGATAGATGTACAAGGGTCTTTCAAAAATGTCTAAGCCTTACTCAGAAGAGCTCTAGTTGAACATTTCTATTGTAGCAACACACTGCCACTTCTTATAAGACAAGAAAAACCAATTCAGATTTTTCTAGTTTTTAAGAAGCAGCAGTGTGTTGCTCCAACAAAATTGTTCGGCTACGCTTTTCATTCTTAGTGAGGCTTTGAACTTTTTAAACGACTCTCGTATAATACGTCGAGAAACACATCAAACAACCCAAAAATCACTACTCTTTAATCTCTGAATACTTACACTGTCATTATTCATTAACGTTTATATTAAAAGTGTTAAACTAATAAAAACCTCCTTTAAAATATTGATTAATAACACACTTATCAGTTGATTTCACCAAATAATATCATCTACGAGAATAAAAAACACTTTAAATTAAGCTTGAATGAAAGTCATTAAAACGTTGATTTTGATACAGTCACGAACATAAATCCTTTTACATTTGTAAGTTTATCGATTTAAAATAAACGTCCCACTGAACGATCAAACGAAAGACATTCCAAATAATATTATTGGACGGGTGGGGGAACATGTCTTCGTCTCCACCGTTGAGTTATATCTCACTCTTTACCATTAACACTGTACTGTTACATTATGTCAAGGAGGGAATGATACGTTTAACACGTGTTTTAGATGAAGAAATAAACTAAAGGAGAACCTGGTCAAGTCAAGCAAATGAAAGAAATTAATGAATAAATGATTTGATAGCCCACTCATAAAAACAAAATAAATGATAAATCCTAGACAGCATAGCGGCAATCCTTAAAAATTCACAACGACAGTTTGGAATTAGTGGCGAAGAATTTTGATTTGTGAGGGGATATCTCTCATATAAGAGGTAATAGAGTATTCAACAGTCAGAAAGCGTTGGCGACTGGCATAGTGTATTTGAATAAAGTCATGGTGTATCCGACCGTCAGCGTGGACAGTCAGAAAATTTTGATCTCTCAAATCGAAAAATCTAGTTCAGATCTGAAGTGATCCTCTACAAGAAATGACTCTCTCTCTTTACCATTAACCATATACCAACAGTATAACTCTCTCTCTCTCTCTCTCTCTCTCTCTCTCTTATTTACAAAGTAAATTGTGTTTTGACCGATTGTCGACGGACAAATAATAAACGGTAGCAGTAAAACTAAAATCCCTTGAGTTTGAGACGGTTAGTATTAACATGACGATAAAAATATTTTTCCTCCAGTTGAGTCGGTAACCTGCAAAGCTTCTCAGAAAACCAAAGAACGAACAAGGATTCGATCACCCTTTACAGAAAAGACAGGTACACAGCCGAACTGTACTTTGGGTGTCTACTTCGAAAAACCCTCATCAAACTTACCATCATGAAGCGGTTATCGATATCACTCTTCCCAGCACCACACATTACTTTGCACCCCTTCCCTGCGCAGACTACAGCACAAATTAGTACACTGAATAAAATCCATAAATCATGTTAGGGTTGTCGACGATGTTGTAGTAAGAGAGAAGGATTCAAAATTAATTTTACTGCAACCACGATACAACTATATTAGTACAAAACCCAGATTTACTCATCGGTTCTATAATCCTAATTCAATGTAAGAGATCACATGTTTGACATGCTACTTATCAAACTTCATCATCATCATCATGTCGCGCTGCTAGCACAAATCACTCTGACTCTGACTCTGACTCTCTCTCTCTCTCTCTCTCTCTCTCTCTCTCGCCACCCGTCTCAATCGTCCATCGCTCCCGGGAGGTCTTCCAGGCTACATCTTGTATCGGTACAGAGCTGTTGCATATAGGTTCTAACTGGTCCTCCTACGTTTGCTCGTCTATGTGAAGGGGTCCATTACTTCTATATTTTAAGCAGTTATATACAGATTCGAAGTGTATTATTTAATATCAGCTTTCAATAGAAAAATTTTAATTAATGATTATTATTCAGTTAAGTAAAAGTAAATAATATTTATGAAAAGGCCGTTTGAATATTATCACAACTTAATCATAAACCTAATATTTAGAAAAAAGAACTAAGGTAAGAACATGTAGGGAATTGAACAAAATTCTAAAATGTGTTTCCTGATATCTCATATTTATTTGTTTCGTTCAATATATATATATATATATATATATATATATATATATATATATATATACTAGGTGCATGCGATAAGTTTCCAGAATTTTTTCGTATGGGCATTTAAATTTGTCGTAGACATTTGAAAATTCACTATATTATTGCTGTACATATCATGAATTAACTGACCACTTTTTATGATTTCAGGTTCAAATGAACAGCTACAGCAGAAATTGGAATACACCCTACTAAAGCCTGATCGTCACAGTCGGTGAATTTCAAAAATGCAATCTGATACTTGAAAAGAACGATATGCAATAAAATTGTGTTTTAAACTTGGCAAAAAATGCCACAGAAACGTATGGAATGCTTCAGACTGCTTTTGGAGCATCTTGCATGAATCGAGAATCAGTTTTTGAGTGGCATAAGAGATTCAAGGAAGGCAGGGAGTCTGTGAGGGCTAATGAGAGGTGTGGGAGGAGTAAGGATGAGAAGTTTGCTCGTTCGTCTCAGGTACTCTTTTCTTATAGTTTTCTTTCATCTCTGCTTCTTCAATGTTGTTCGGTTCCAATATTCCTGAGTACTTGTGATTTTTCTATTCTCCAAGTGTTCTATTTCTTTCTTGATTAGTCAGTTCGGTTCCTTCTATTATCTGATGTTTTCACTTTTCATTTTGAGCAGGGCCTATTTTTGTATGCCAAATTCCATTCCTATATATTCTTATGGTTTGTATCAGATTATCTAATTCTTTTTCCATTCCTTGCATATTCTTATGGTTTGTATCAGATTATCTAATTCTTTTTCCTTTCTTGCTTACAGCTTCATCACGTTTATATACATAAGGTGATAGATTATTATTATTATTATTATTATTATTATTATTATTATTATTATTATTATTATTATTATTCTCAACTAAGTTAAGATTACCTTTGGGGGTTATTAAACTTTATGAATATAGAGCTACGGCATCACATAGATGCGTGTAACACCAATGACTGTAGCACTAATCCTTAAGTCGCAGTCAGACCCCGTGTTAACCTTGTCGTGAGAAGAAGTGACTAACACACAAAACACCTGTTGTTTCACTTGGCATAAAATCTAATTTTTTATAGCCCTTTCCCAGTTGTCGCAGAAGAGAATGAAACAGAGTATAAAATGCGTCAACTGCTTTATATAGACAAAGATAAATAAACCGTCGCTGAACGAGAGAGGCAGACACAGACGTTGATATAATCTTCATCGCGCTGGTCGTTCTCTGTTTTAATCCTCGCACGTGACTACTCGGGATTCTGTCTTCACATCTTCGTGGTCGGTATGGGACTGGGTCTTTTTCCCTGTTTTCTATTCCGCTGACATTTTACCGACTTTTCGTTTGGGTTTTTGTTTCAGATAATCACCAAGTTAGGCCATATTGCTACTGATACATTTCTATTTTTAACTTGGGGTCAACTGCCATCATACCCAGGATTTCGGGAACCTCTTGTTCATGTTCCTATTCATTTCTCCCTAATTGCTCATATATAATCTCTCTCTCTATATATATATATATATATATATCTTACTGCCTCGAATAATTTTCTCATATATGTCTCTCCTTTTTTATTGTCCTTTGGTTGACCTCTAATTCTAGGTAGGAAACAACTTACTACTAAAACAATCAACAAGAATCTCTAATTGAATAACATAATATTATACGAAATTTGCAGAATCTATATTATAATTCCAAATAAAGAAGTTCAATGAATTTTAGATTAAATGATTGTTTTCCTGTGATCTGATCTGCGTGAATGGTGATATCACCCTAGTTTTATTGTTTTAAAATTTAGATTGGAAATTCCCTTCGACGATATTTTTCGAACAAACATCTCATTATAATATGCTATTTCGCTGTGATTATATACATACAAAGATTAGACCATTATGATATGGATCAGCATTTGTCAACATTTTTGCCCTTTAAAATAGTTTTTATATCTTAGAGAACCACTGCATAAAAGATATTACGTATCATTATTTTTATCTAATTTTTAAATATTTTTATTGTAGTTCACAAGTTAGCGATTATATATTTTTCTGATTATTGCTTTTTTTGTGGGAGCTTCTAAATAACCCCCTTTTCGTCAAATTTATTAATAATGCAAAAAAATCATACTGCTCGTTTATGAGACCTCACATTTACAAAAAACCTATCAACAGATAATAAAAATGAACATAGATTATCAATATTGCACAGACCGAAAGTTGATAACTATAACAATAACTTATCATTTATTGACAATGTTGAAAAGACATAAGATAAATCAAGGTACAATATCCAATGAACAACTATATCGTCCAAGGAAATGTTATTTCCGAAGCCAGTTTAGATAGTGAAAGTTGCTCCTCTTATGTAAAACCTGTGTTTGTCTTTTTCCACGCAAATACTTAACAATATATATTATATTATTGAGATTCGTACGATGAAGTGCCTAAAGCTCCTCGGCCAAAAAAAAAATGACTGGACTTTTGAAGGGTTCAAGAATTTTTTGAATCGATGTATCAAATGTGTTAAATATGCGATGAATATATATATGAATATTTCATGATTTTTGCTGATTGCTTTTTTAGCCAAACTGATATTATTAACCTTCTAAAGGCCGAAGTTAGTGCTCAGAGTGTCAATGTCATGTATCTATAGAAAAGTACTAAACAGTAACATGATTATTTATCAGCTCTGCGTTCAAATTTTTCTAGACATAATATTAATTTTTATTTATAAACCATTGCCATGAAAAATTAAGATACTTTATAATGGAATTTCTTGGCATCTACCCTCCAAAAATTATTTCTTTTGACTGTATTTTCAGGGGGTGTCCTCGTGGTGTAATGGTTAAAGCGATGGACTGTGGAATCGTAGTACGCGAGTTCGTACTCCAATCGCGTTATTACGTTAACTTTCGGGCAAATACCCTTGGGAAAGGTATGAACCCCCTTATCCTCCAAGCTATGGGTTAAATAGTACCACCACTGTTCTTCTAGGAGAATTGCTTTGGCATTAAATAACATAATAAGAGTTGATATGCCATTAAACAAAGAAACCAACTGTATTTTCAGCTATTTTATCCTTGTTTAGAAATTTATTTGGTTGTTTTTAGCGATGTTAATCATTCGATGGCAGGTCTGGTCGATTTTTTTTTTTTGGTTTGTCAACCTTTTGGGGTAATTTATTGACAAAGCAATTCTTGTAGCAGTACAGTATTGTTATTATTCAACGTGAGAGTATAAAAGGGTTCATTTCGTTTCCAAGAGTATTAGACTGAAATTAAACGTAATAGCGTGACTAGAGTGCGATCTCGTTTACTACCGTGGCGCAGTTCATTATGTTAGCAACTACTCCACGAGAACACCCGGATGTGTTGATTGCTTGACTGACTGATCAAGTGATTAGTTTTAACACCATGTCAATACGTCTGGTATGTATGCTTAAAGGTTAGGAAATTGCGTAACTTTATATTCATATATTTCGTGCCGTTGTTTCTTAAAATCTTTTTTACACAGTCATATGATATAAAGTATTCCTATTTAATACAAATATTTGGCACATGTTGTATAGCTTCAAGTATTCCTTTCTAATACAAATGACTGTATGGTTTGAGTAATTATTTTTATTCAGTAATAATTTTTACACGCACTTGTATGATATGAAGTAACCAATAATAATAATAATAATAATTAAAAATCAAACTGGAAAACACCAGACTATGATGGAATACATGTTTTCTGGTTCAAAAAATTCACCTCCATTCACGACAGACAAACACTAAAAATGAACAAATGCCTACAAAGAGCACATGTACCTGAATGGATGACCAAAGGAAGGACCACATTGATCCAAAAGGATCCAAGCAAAGGAACCGCCGCAAACTATTACATAACTTGCCAACCGATGATGAGGAAAATATTAACTGCACAAATAAGGGAAGAGATTAACACCTTGCTAACGAGCCGCGGATTGTTCTCTGAGGAACAAAAAGGATGCCGCAAAGTATCCGGAGACACTGCAGAGTTATTTTACATCGACCAACACATCCTTAAAGAGAAACACCAGACGGAAAAATCTAGCTATGGCCTGGATTGACTACAAAAAGGCATACGATATGATTCCGCAAAGCTGGATAGTAAACTGCCTCAAAATATACAAAATATCACATGAAGTCAGAAACTTCATCGAGAAAACCATGAAAACCTGGAGAGTGGAATTGATAGGGCTAGGTGATCGACTGGGAGATGTGCAAGAAATTTAAATTTGACCATACGAACAAATGGTATATGCACAATCCAGCGAGAATAGATAAGATGCAACAAAATTGCAAATGTAGGCTATGCAGCGACAAAGTTGAAACCATCAATCACACAATAAGTGAATGCAGTCAATCAGCACAGAAGAAGTATAAGAGTAAACATTACTGGGTAGGCAATGTGATCAACTGGGAGCTGTGCAAGAAATTTAAATTTGACCATACGAACAAATGGTATATGCACAACCCAGCATCTGTCCAAAAAAACGACACACATAAACTGCTGTGGGACTTTGACTTACAAACGGATCACCTAATCTCAGCCAGAAGACCAGACCTTATAATAATCTACAAAGAAAATGAGAATTTGCAAAATTGTGGACTTTGCTGTCCCGGCTGACCTCAGAATAAAAGTGAAAGAACATGAAAAGGAAGATAAGTACCTCAACCTAGTAAGGGATATGAAAAAACTATGGAACAAGCAGGTGACAATTATACTAATTGTTAGGTTTGGTTTGGTTTCTTTGTTTAATGACATATCAACCTTTGTAGGTTATTTAATGTCAAAGCTATCCTCCTAGAAGAACAAAAGTGGTGCTATTTAACCCATACCTGGAAGGATAAGGGGGTTCATACCTTTCCCAAGGGTATTTGCCCGAAAGTGAACGAAATAGCGCGACTGGAGTACGAACTCGCTTACTACGATTCCGCAGTCCACCGTTTTAACCATTACACCACGAGGACACCCCCACTAATTGTTATTGGTACTTTTGGTACAGTAAGTAAAGGATTATTAAAGGGACTGTAGGACTTGGATGTCAGCGGACGAGCGGGGACCATCCAAACTACAGCATTATTGAGTAGGACCAGAATACTGAGAAGTGTCCTGGAGACTTGAGGAGACTTGCTGTCACTGAAACTCCAGTGAAAGACCTTCAGCTAAAGCTGATGTGAAAAACTTTAATGAGTAAATTATAATCCCTAGTTAACAAACGTAGCTTCAAATAGCTATTATAGAAATAGTTCAAGTTTGTATATCAAACATTCCTATCTAATACTTGCCCTGTCGACTGGGGCAGTTGAATGCCCCGACTGCTTCTCTGCAGAGGAGTAAGACTGCCTAAACAAGTGTCCTAGATATGACACTAAACAATCTGGTGGTGAGGTTCCAGTAATACTGGATTTTTAAGGAATGCTGAGTACATCTTCATTGCTACCGCTCCCAGGTCCACTCTGGCCCGGAGTGGTAGCGTCTGATAGGGTCCTTTCTATGGGTCAAATAGAACTAAACTTGGTACTTATGCTAAACTGAATTGTTTAAAATAGAACTGTTTTGACGTTTAAATTGCATGCTTGTGCCGTGCTGAATTGTTCGAGATGCAATTGTTTTGACATTTAACTATGTAAACAAAAACTATACTTCTACTAGACTGAGGTGTTTGAATTGGAGCTCTCTGACTAAATTGATTAGCTTGAAATAGAAATGTTTTTACCATTAAATTGTGTACTTATGCTGAACTGAATTGCTAGAAATAGAACTGTTTATTTGAATAAAAATGGATTTGGCGTTTAATAACCTACAAAGGTTGATATGCCATAAAAGTCAAATAAAAAAAAATAAACAGACCTATCTAATATTTTTGAATAGATTGTGAACAGATTTTTTTAATTCTTAGATGGCACCCAAAGAGATATATCCACACGGGGTTAGAGTGGGTTTAGGCGTCATGAAAATGAAAGAATACTCTACACTCCCTATATTTCCGTATATGGAAGTAAAGATTAGCCGGGTTTTTTTTTGTTTTTTCTTTTTTTTTTGGTTATTTGAAAACAGTGAAGTAGTTTTTACCAATAGTAGACCAGCATATATCATGTATTCACCCAATCCCTCCGCCACAAACAGGATGTGACAAAATGTCATTTTTAAGCTGAATAAAGCTGGTTTGAATTCTAATTAATCCTTTTCCTTGACCGGTTATAAAGACATTGGGAGTGTAGAATACCACTTCATTAACATTACTCCCAGGTCCACTTTAATCCGGAGTTGTAGTACTAGTTTGGGTTCAATCTATGAGTCAAATATATCTGTTTTATAATCAATCGTATTCCATAGGACTGTGAGTAAAAAAGACTAATAAAAAACAATTTCACAAAAATTTCAAATATAACGTATAATGAACTCGATTCCATCAAATATCGGCATAAAATAACCCTAGACATGTTAATATGTCGTGGAAATCAATCATTAAATTAAAAATGACTGCATTCTCGTACCCCAACGAAAGAACCGAATAGAATAAATTAGAAAATTTGGAATCCTGAAAGGTTAAATGTCTGGTTTGAAGAGATTCCTTTACCATTTTACCAACATATCTTCGATTCTTTTAGTTTGTATGGTAGATCAGAAATGTTTGCCTTTTTTTAAGAAGTCAGTGCAAACAATTTCAAAATTTTTGCATTAAACTGATGAATTTCAAATCTTACTATTTTCAAAGTATTGTAAGAAACATGTTCACATTTTAAAACATGTAAATCGATTTTATACTCAAAACTACTTAAATTTTCAATGAATTATTTATTCGAAAATTTAATAGGAAAAGGAGTTATAATACTCATGTCCCGAAAGATTAGTGATCACGGCAGTAAGAATAGGAAGACTGGTCCAGATGTCTAGAGGAAGAATGATAATTATTACTCTAATAATTTTAGACAATATTCGTAGAGTGAGAATCGGTTTGAAATATAACGGAAGTGGAGAAAGCTAAAATTGTGTTACATATATTTGTCGGGATTTATCTTCTATATATCGAGAGAAGAATTTAATTTAACTTTGTATAAATATCATCTATGGGAAAACAAAATATATTCTATGAAAGAACGTGACTTTTGCAAATAATAAATACAAAACAATCAAATTTAAAAGTCGTGACATGAGAAATACAAAGCAGTTCTAATCGATCAAGTATTTCATGACCAGCTCTCGAAACATCATCACAAAAGAAGGACATAATTAAATGTAATTTAATGAGTTGTCTTCCCATACCCAGGTGAACTGGGTAACCCTCTGTTTGACCGACAACAAAAGGTCAACGACGAAAACTTTCATAGTAAGTCCGAGAAAAGGTTACACATGATTTGAGGATTTTTAAAAAAGGTTGAGTGGTGGTTTTGTTGACGGCAGAGGACACGTAAGGAGCTTACTTCACGAAGCAGTCCCCTGCACTTTCATTGAAATAGACCCCGATTTGTGGAGCATTACGATTCACCAGCATCGGCTCAAAAATATCTTATCATGTCTACCTGTTTTAATACCGGCCCGGAGGGAAATTGAAACACTCCAATAAAGTAATTGTTTTTCCTTGAAACACTTATCTGGCTTTTTTCTTTTCTGTGATATCATTGTCACTTGTTAATGTCGACTTTGTCTCTTGCAACTTGCTCCGAGACACAAACGCAAAAACCATATTTCATTTACATAATTTCGACCAGGAGTTGTAATATCTGTTTGAGTCCCATCTATGGGTCAAATAGATATGCTTAAAATTTATTCGTAAAAAAGCTTATAAGAAACAATAATACAAAAATGTACAATGAACGCAATTCTCTAACCTCTTGGCATGAAATAACCAAGATTGATTTACATGCTGATAAAATCAATCAGTCAACTACTAATGTATAGTGTCTTTCTGAATGTTACGGTTATTTTTTCCAACATATGTGAGAGATCAATGGTCTGTTTTAACAATAAAGCCAATATTTCAAATTATATTTTTCAAGGAGAAAATCTACAAACCAGGTTAATTCAAAGTAAGAGAAGCACAATTTTAGACTCATACACCCACCAGTGTCTTATTATCCAACAAAGCTATGCTAAGTAATTTACTTAGCAAAGCTTTACTTAGCATAGCACAAAGAAATATAGGGAAACTTTCTTTGAGTAGAGATAGATTGCAGGGCGTAGTTGCTGAAGTGCTGGACTGCAATATCGTATTCAAACTAACTGTATTCCACTTTGAAAAAAAAAAGGAATTGATCTTGTGTGCCAACGTGTTCCTGGCGGGGTGGGGGTGGGGTAGGTGAATACAAAAATGTTGAAGTATGTTAATTGGAACTAATATTAGAGGGGTAATAACGAAATAGATTTGTAGGAAGTGATAAGCCTGCACCTTTCCTCTATCAGCACAACCTTTTTCGACCGGAAATTGAACACAATTCGTTGATTTCAGTTTAACCGTTAGGGTAACCCTTCTTGCCTTTCAGTACAAAAGAAAAGATTTAAAAAAAACAAGAAATAAATATTATCTCCATAAACATCATTGCTCTTTTTTTTTATAACATTTCAAGTCTTTCAATCTGTTTTCAGTACAATATATTTGAATATATAAAACTATAATCATTTTATATGCATTTATCTACTGCTCCGCCACGATCAGGATAACAAATGGTCATTTTCTTTTGGGCATATTTATACTAGTTTGAATTCGGAGTTTGCCTTCTATTCTGGTTGCCTAACAAAGGATAAAGAATAAAGTCTACCCAATTATTTTACCCAAAAATTGGAGAGAAAAATGGATTCATACCTTTGCCAAGAGTATTATTATGAAGTGAAACGGAAACAGCCTCCAACAGGTTTTGAACTTGGGTCGCTGACTCCAGTTCTTTCCAACGATAAGTGATCTATTTATATGTAGCGTTGTGCTTAATTCAGTATTGTTTTACAAAACTTTTTGTACCGTTTTTTCAGCATATTCTTCGTTACTCGAAGCAAACAAATCATGATATATATTGATTAGAGTTTTGCCATAGCACAAAGTGCCTCGTTTTACACAGCACAAGGAAAGCAGTTAAACTGTCATCGAAATTCATTGATAATTTTTATTACTTATACAATTACTCAACTGTAGTACATGCTCTGTTGATCAGAGCTTAAAATACGCTTACTGTTTCCCATTTACAGGGGTGAGACTCCCTTCCCGCCCAAAAAAATGTGCCCAGGGAAAAACACCAAACTGCATCTGATAAGGCTCCTGATCTTAAGATCTGGAGCGTATGGAGTAAATCTTCATTGTTATTACTCTCTGGTTCACTTTGAGCGGAAAGGTAGTTTTTGTTTGAGTCGCATGTATGGGATAAATAGATCAGTTTAAAATTATTTGTATTTGATAGCAACGTGTGCAAAAGAAACGATCGTTAGAAACAACTACACAAAAAATATAAATCTGTACATATAATGAAAGCGATTCTCTAATTTCTGATTATAAAATAACCCAAAAATCAGTCAATCAATAAACTGTAGTACGTAGTTTATAAAGCTTAGAAAAACGTTAAGAGCAAGGAAAACAGAGTTTAGATGATGTTAACAGTAAAAGATAATAGTCAGTGTTTAAATAATTTTCTTTCTTATCCTATAGAATGCAGAAAAAAGAAATTGGTGACATTAGCAACCGGTGGATGTTTCCTGTGATTCAATATGTCACCCCTCAATCACTTTGCAGTTGACATTTCTAAATAAAATCCAACAGATAATATTGGAATTCATGTTACTGGTTGCAAATGAACCAGGTACACATTAAAATTTGTCACCCGATTTTAACCATGTGAACTCTACAAAACGCACCTAAGGAAGAGATAACAAATTAAATTGTAACAAACGGATGACTCAAAAACTGTATTTACCGGACAGACAGACTGAGGCATTATTTTTACTACAATATAGATTTGGCCTACAATTGGAGATAAGTAGCTGTGCAACACAAATCCCAGACTGTAAATAGTCATGTGACCGACACGACAGTTAAACAATCACTTTTTTTTCTCTTAGAACTTCATTTCACGCTTAAATCACGTGTTTATTCACGTGGAAAATGCAGCCAACTTTAAAATTAATGAATCTGATATAACTTTCAGAAATTCAGGCTTTTTTTTTAAAATAAAACCGAGACAGAATATTTTTGGATAAATCAATATTCTAAGGTTAATTTTTAAAATGGCGCCGAGTGTAGCCTCAATCTCAGCGCTCCAATTATTGTACAGTGAAATGGCTGCCATCAATCTGATAAATTAGAATAATACTCGACTAATAAGAATTATACTTGAAAAAAATGTCCATTTAAAATATATATTTTGCTACGAATTATTTCATGAAGATTGTATAGCGGTCTAATGAAATACTTTAATCAGACCAAGAAATTTAGTTATTGAATTAACTTCTTTAATCTAATGTCGATTTCTATATACGAAAGTAAAAATTGCTACCCATATATCGACCAACATGAGTTTAAACCATCGATCATCATCAGCATCATCATCATCAAGGCATGTTGAGAACACAGATTCCCCCCTCTCTCTCTCTCTCTCTATCCGTTTCTGTCGACAATCGCACTTAGTAAGTCCTCTAAACGACATCCAATATCCGCACACAGATGATGAATGTATGTATTTACCCAACCCCTCAATACAAGCTGGATGCGACACAAGGTCAATTTTTCAGTGGAGTTTAACTGGTTTAAATTCAGAGTTTTCTTCTTTGTGAATTGATTGCCATACCAAGGCTAAAAAGCTCAATATGCCCTCCTATTTTACCCACTGCTAAAGGGAGAATAGCTGGATTAATACCATTTTCCAAGAATATTAGCGCTATGTGAAATGCAAACAGCCTGATCCAGGCTTTGAACTCGTGTCAATGTGTCCGTTTCCTGTGACAATATCTACTGCAACATGAGCTGATGAATGTAAGTTTTTCTTCGTCGGCTTACACTGGTGAGTTCATGTGTGGTAGTCCATTGAAGAATATCGCTTAGGAGTTCGCCCTTACTTTACCACCAGGCACAGCATGTCTTGTTTGTCTTTAATGGTTTGTTTGGTGGAAAATCAGTGGCTATAAAATTGCTATTCTGTATGCTGCTGCCTCCAGTATTTTGTCCAAAACAGTCCAACTTGTGCAACCATACTATAGTACTAAAATACTTAGAACTTGGAAGATTTCTCGTTTTATTCTATCAGAGAGATAAAATTTTAATATGGTTGTTAATTAATCAATAGCAGTCCATGATTTATTAATTTATAAGCTGACATCGGGTTCACTAGAGGAGATATTGCTACCGAGTTACGCGAACTGGTCTACTAAGTTCAGAGGCTTGCCACTTACAGAATAGATAGCACTATCTTGATGAAAATCATATTAGTCATATATACAGAAAGATATAAATATTTCAGTTAAACAATTTTATTGTTATTTTGAGTTAAAATCGAACTCACAAGGGCTGACACGTGGAGCGAACCCGGTAAAAGTTGTCTCAGTTGTGTTTACTAATATTTAGCAACTATCTCTTTCTCTCCAGTTGGCCTCTAAGTTGAAATTAAAACATCTAGAAATAAACTTGAACCATGCACGAATCTCAGTTGCTGCAAAATTTAAACCATTATGAAAAGAAATGAAAACAAAAGGAAAGGCGAATGAAAAAATAAATAAATACATCGGAAGAAACATTGAAATAAAAATAACCAGAAAACTTAAACAAAAATGATCCAAAGTTATAAACATCCGGAAAGAAAATTGCTCAAAAGTAGTTCGGTTTTTTATTATAATAACAAAGACCATTTCCGCGTGAAATGTACATTATGTGTAATTCTTTTTCTACTAGTTTGCATAATTTCTCATTACTCCCTTTGTTAATCTGTAAAATTACTTAACCATCCTTTAAAGCTCTTACGTTCTAAAAATTTGTTTCTATTTTTAGTAAATCCTAATTTCATTTCTGCATATGCAGATTTGTATTTTAAAATCAAATGTATAATTTTTTTAAATTAATTCTTTTTTTTTAAATTGAGGGAAATATAGCAAAGTAAAAAAATAAAAAAAAAAACAAGTCTTGTTTTGAAAGCGTCTATGTATTCATATGATTCTTGTTTTAAATTGAGAGAAATATCGCAAAGTAAAAAAAACAACAAAAAAAAAACGCTCGGACCATTTAGTCTTGTTTTGAAAGCGTCTATGTATTCATATGATTCTTGTTTTAGAGAAGTGGAAGACGCCAATCTATTTCATCCGGTTGATCCTTTGAGAGTGTTTCCTAAACAAACCAATGGCAAATATTCTTACTTCGAGAAGTTTCCAGATTTCCTTCGTATTGCTTTACTTCTTCGTTTTCATATCCGCTCACTGTAAGCTTCGTTTTTCTAGAAATTATTTCCGATACATTGAGTTAATTATTTCTTTACTTATTTTTCTCTCCTCCTATAAAAGTATTTCGTTTTCTGTTTGTCTTATTATGCTTGATCAAAGTTAATCATTTCTTCCAACATCTGTTGCGTTTTTCCTTCTTTTTTTTTTTTTTGTTTTTTTTGTTTGTTTGTTTTATTTTTCGTAGGGGGGTTACGGGGTGCTCTTCGAGTGGGGGTATTATTTCTTTTCTTTCTTTCTTTTGATTGGAATAATTTTTTTTCTCTATTCTTTTCTGTTCATATTTTTTGTATCGTTTTATTTTTATTTTTCCTTTCCTTCTTGCGTCACTCTATTTCACACTTTTTCAATTTTACAAAACGTTTTGGTTTATGAGTTTCAACTTGAAATGGGTTTTAATCATTCAAATTTGTTCTACTTTTTCTTTCCTTTTTTCCCTTCTTTCTTCCTTTCCTTCACTTTTCTTTTCCTTGCTTTTATAATCTATTATTTATTTCTATTTAAATTAATTTCTACTCTTCTCTATTTTTTCTTTCATTATTTTCTTCTCTTTTTTTCAACCAATTCTTCCTTTTTGTAACATTTGTCCATCTTCTTTTTTCGTATTCTATTCTTTCTTTCTTTCAAAAAAGTTTTGCCTATCAATTCCATCTTTTTGTATTTTGTATTGCCTCATGTAGTGTTCTTTCTGTCTTTGTCCTTTTTATTTATTTATTTATTACCCGTATTTTCTACGTTCTTTCTTTGCAGAATTGTTCTTCGACCTCTTCTTTCTTTCTTTCTTTCTTTCTTTCTTTCTTGTTTTGCCATCTATTCGATCTTTGTATCATTTTATCTTGCTTTCTAAATATTTTTTCTATCCTTCTTTTCTTTTTATATGTTTTTTTTTCATCAATTTCTTCCTTCCTTCCTTCCTTCCTTTCTTTCTTTCTTTCTTTGCTGTGTTTTTCTCAAAATCTTTTTTTCTCTTTTTTTCCACCTTCCATTGTTTTTCCATCTCATTTTCCAAAGTTCTCTTTCTTTTTTATTCCAATTTATTTTTCTGTTTTTCTTTTCTCTCTTTGTCTTCTTTCCGATTTATTTTTTTCCTTTTTTCTAATATACTTTATACTTTCTTTTTTGTTTTCATTTTCCACCTCTTTGTCTTTTCGTCTTTTTCTCTCACTTCACACCAGATATTTTTTGTTCGTTCTGCTATTTTTACTTTTGTCTTTGTTCTTCTTTACTTCTTTGTTGGCGTCTTAACATCGACTTTTTATTGGCTCTTTTTCTGTTTTTTCTTCCTTTTCACTTCATTAACATCCAGTTACTTTTAATCCTTTTATTTCTCTTCATATGTTAACCATTCATTGTATCAATTTCAGTTTATTTCCTTCATTTTTCTCCCTTTTTTTAATCTGTTCTCTCTCTCTCTCTCTCTCTCTCTCTCTCTCTCTCTCTCTCTCTCTCTCTCTCTCTCTCTGAATTTATCTTTGACTCCCACTTTTCCATCTTGCAATGTTTCTTTTATTCATTTCTTGATTTATCTTATTATTATTATTATTGAATCCTTTGAGAATTTTTCACTGCGGCATTAGCTGAGAGTGTCTCACTGGCGTTTGAGTGAGAGCAAGTCTCCTCAAGTCTCCAGGCCTCTACACAGTATTCTGTCCGATTTAAATAATGATGTTGTCTGAATGGTCTCTATTTGTCCTCTTATCTTTAAATCTTCCAGCCCCTTTACCCATCCTTTGGAGATTTCCCAAGTGCACCAAGCACAACTGGTATCACTGCCACCTTCGTAGCTCCATAGTTGTAGCCAGGTTCTCTTTTAGGGTTTGGTTGGTTGGTTGTTAGGGTTTATGGCATATCAAACTTTGCTGATGATTTAATGCCAAATCCATTTTTATACAAGTAACAAGTTCTCTTTCAAGCATTTCAGTTTAGCATGAGTACACAGTTTAATGGTCAAAAACTTTTTTCAAGCTCTTCATTTTAGTCAAACAATTCAAATTCAAAGCATTCAGTTTAGCGTATGCACAGTTTCAATGTCAAAAACAGTTCAATTTCAAGCAATTCAGTTTAGCATTAGTACGCAGTTTAGTTCTATTTGACACATAGATAGGGCCCTATCAGGTGCTACCACTCCGGGCTTAAGTTGATCTTAAAGTGATGGCAATGAAGGGGTATCTGTATTCCCCAAGGCTCCAGCAATACTGGAACATATCAGATATTTTAGTGTCATATACAGGACACTTGTTGGGGGGGGGTCTTACCCCTCTGCAGAGAAGCAGTCGGTGTATTCTACAACCCAAGCTGACTGAGCAATCCTTTTTTCTTTTCTTTTCTTTTTTTTTTTTTTGACTATCACTAGGTCTAGTCTTCTGGCCAGGATAAAGTGATCTGTCAGTATCTGAAAATCCCAGTGACTTTTATGCATCTTATTCTCCAGGACGGAATTTTGTGCTTATACCATTTGGCAGGATGGCGAAATTCATATTTTTGGCACAATTCCCAGAGGATCGTTTATCCATATCCAGTCGGGTCTAGTGTCTAGTCTTTTACTCCTTTTGCGATAGTTTATAACATTCGTTAATTATGTGATCAGTGGTCTCGTTTCTATCACAACATAATATCATCTTGCTATTCTATTCTCTATTATCGAGTTGATTTGTGCTGCTATAAGAGATTATTTTTCTCTTAAGGTTTCCTTTTCGTAGCCATGTCCACGTGTAATCCT
This sequence comes from Sepioteuthis lessoniana, assembly GCA_963585895.1. Taxonomy (NCBI): domain Eukaryota; kingdom Metazoa; phylum Mollusca; class Cephalopoda; order Myopsida; family Loliginidae; genus Sepioteuthis; species Sepioteuthis lessoniana. Next base: position 77,013,390 of record OY757905.1, read on the forward strand.
ATAAGGGTCGGGACCCAGTGAGAGAAAAAAAAATTAAAACCTGAGGAAAAAGTAACCGATTTGGATTTTCGAAGAATAGAGTAATACATTATGAATGTGGAATGGTATAATGGGTTTTTGAAATGAAGTGTAGATAAAAATTACGTTATTTTGATGAGAAAGAAATTTGATGAAAGCAAATCGTTACTAGAAAAAAAAAAAAGTAAAGCAAAGGTACCGTCATTGTTTATCTTAAAAGCAGTCAGAAGATGTGTCGGTTGTTTTGACAGATTAAGGCCACCTTTCAATTTTCCATAGCGACTTTTCTAAAATTAGAATAAAATATCGAATGTGGAATTTATATTATTTGAACAATCTCAAATTGAGCCTTTGTTTTTGTTTTTGTTTGTTTTTGGTTTTTGGTTTCCCCGTTCTTACCCTAAGATGAAAAGGTATATAGATGTCAGGGTTTTTTCCCCTCGCAGCTGATATTCCCGAGTAAGATTTCACCAGTTTATCACTTGAAATATCCCTACTATTGTTTTTCTTCTCAATTCTGTTTTCAAGTTATGAATTATTTTATTACTGTACTATTACTGGCCACTGTAATTAGACTTTCTTTGCTCTATTTATTGTAATCTTTAAGTCTTTCTATTTATGCATCCGCACTGTCTTCAATCCTGGCGAGTCCTCTTTCTCCTTCTTTGCTTGACACATATAGTCTGTCTATGTCATCACTCGAATGATTGTCCTTCTGCACAGTCATGAGTTTTCCCGTCCTCTGGTCTATTTATCTGGGTTCTTCCCTTCTCCATTTTAGGAATGGTTACGAATATCCAATAAAGAACACTGCCCTGGGGTCTATCCTTTTGATGAGATTTCTACTCAAGAGCTTGGTTTCAAGAAGTTTACGCGTTCGTCTGGGGCATTTTTTTCTTATTTTGTCCGTCATCTACGCTTGTTTGATAGTGTCTGCTTCCAATATTTCCAAGTATTTTTATGCGAGTTTTTAGCTGATGGTCTTTCATTGGAGAATGAGTTATTATTACTATTATTATTATTATTGCTATCTCGATTTGTTCTTTTTTCTTATGTACTCTACCACTTCCCAATATCCATTTTCCCTCTTTTCTCTCTTTCCTTGTTTCTTTACCCTCACCTCTCTCTCTCTCTCTCTCTCTCTCTCTCTCTCTCTCTCTCTCTCTCTCTCTTCAAATTTCCTCTGAAAATTCTTCTTCCTTTATAATCATTTTCCTTCAAGGACAAAAAACCTCGCATCTTTCACTTCCATTTTCTTTCCTTCTTTCCATTTTTTAATGTTTTTCTCTCTTATAAATAATTTATTGGTATCTTTTTTTTTCTTTTCTAAACGTTCATTACCTCAAAATATCCATTGCTATATTTCTACATTTCTTCCAAAATTAACTCTTTTGTTTTGCGGCCCGGACATTTGTATTTGTCTTTTCTCGGCTATTTTCTACTTTAAACTAGTTTCGTTTGGTTTGGTTTTATAACATATCAACCAATGTTGGTTATTTAATGCCATATCTATTTCTATACATATAAACAGTTCAATTTCAGTTTAGCATAAGTACACAGTTTAAATATCCAAAATATTTCTATTTCAATCTATTCAGTTTAGTCAAAGTTATATGATTCCAAGTATTGTTATATATCATTTAAACATAAATAAATTAAACATCAGTCACTTATGTTACATGGAGACACGGAATACTTCGACATTGTTGCAGGAGTACTACAAGGAGACACACTAGCCCCGTACCTCTTTATCATCTGTCTAGACTATGTGCTTAGGACTTCGATCGACAAAATCAGAGAAAATGGCTTCCAGCTGACTAAGAGAAGAAGCAAAAGGTACCCCGCAAAAACAATCACGGACGCCGACTACGCTGATGACTTGGCGTTACTAGCGAATACGCCTAATCAAGCAGAGACACTACTACAGAGTCTGGAACGAGCTGCAGCCGGCATTGGCCTACATGTCAATGCAAACAAAACCGAATATATGTGTTACAACCAAACAGGCAACATTGCCACACTAGACGGAGCCTCTCTGAAACTAGTCGACAAATTCACCTACCTAGGAAGCAGCGTCTCATCAACCGAGAAGGACATCGACACACGACTGACGAAGGCATGGACAGCTATCGATAGGCTCTCGATCATATGGAAGTCGGACCTAACAGATAAAATGAAACGCAGTTTCTTCCAGGCAGCGGTTGTGTCGATACTGCTATATGGATGCACCACATGGACGCTTACGAAGCGGCTGGAGAGGAGGCTGGACGGAAATTACACAAGAATGTTGAGAGCAGTATTAAACAAGTCCTGGCGACAACACCCCACGAGACTCCAACTATACGGACACTTGCCCCCCATCACAAAAACTATACAAGTTCGACGAACCAGACACGCGGGACACTGCTGGAGAAGCAAGGAAGAGCTCATAAGCGATGTACTCCTGTGGACCCCCACTCATGGATGTGCAAGTGTGGGACGACCAGCACGAACTTACATACAGCAGCTATGTGAGGACACGGGTTGTAATCCTGAAGACCTGCCGGAGGCGATGAGTGATAGGGAGAAATGGCGAGAGACGGTCAGGGATATCCGCGCAGACGGCGCGACATGATGATGATGATGAAATGTTAAAAAAGTTCTATTTCAAACAATTCAGTTTAGCATAAGCCCACAGTTTAGTTTCAGTTTAGCTTTCACTCATAGATAGGATCTTCCAATACATAGTGGAACTGGGAGTAATGGCAATAAAGAGGTACTCTGCATTCCCCAAAGCTTCAGCATTACTGGAGCCTTACCACCAGATTGTTTAGTGTCATATCTTGGAGACTCGTTGGGGGAGTCTTACACCTCTGCAGAGAGGCGGTTGGTGTACTCTACAGCCCCAGCCGACTGAGCCATTAAATAGAAAGAACATTAGATTTCATTAATTTCTCTTATTGGATTCCTAAATTGATATTTATAACTTGACAAAGATTATTTGATTTTGTTTTCTTCTTTATTTTCTTCTTGCCTTTGAAACTCTTTCTCGTAAATATCATACTTATACTCATAGAAATTGTCACACATGGAATTGCAATGCTGTTTTAGTATTTTTATTTGTATAATTATTGTCTTTATCTTCTGTGGTTGCCGTTTGGTTTCCTGTTATTTAAATAATAATGTTTCCAATATGAACATGACATTAACTTGTAAATACAATTTTTTTTCATTAAATTGCCAATAAATTTATTGTTATTCTGCTACTTTTTATATGTCCATAACCCATTTGTAAACAGTTTGATAACTATTGGCCATCCGAAACTACAGAAATGTCCCCTGTCAATATGTCTTAACGATCTGATATCTTGAAGTTTCAAAACTCTTTTTTTTTCTTAGCCCAATCTGCTAGGGTTGTAGAATAGACCGACTGCATCTCCACAGGGGGTAAAGACCCCCCACGTAACGAGTGTTCTGGATATAGTATGAAACAATGCTCCAGTAATTATGGATCTTTGGGGATTGTGAAGTACCTGTTCGTTGCCATTACTCTCAGGTTCCCTCTGGCCTGGAATGTTAACACCTGAGATGGTCCTACATATGGGTCAAATAGACCTATTTGACATCTAAACTGGGTGCAAATAAATGAATTACGCTAGATTACCACGTTTGAAATAGAACTGTTTTATCACTTAACTGATGTCTAATTGAATTGTTAGTGATACATAGTAATACCTGAAACCATTTAATTTTGTTGACTTATGTTTGCAAATCATATATACCCAATACTTATGTATAAACCGTATATATATATGCATATAAATGTTAATAAATATTTGTATACTATATTAAATAACCTACAATGGTTGATATGCCATAAAACTGGAGTGTCGTCGTGGTGTAATGGTTAAAGCGATAGACTGCAGAATCGTAGTAAGTGAGTTTGTACTCCAGTCGCGTTATTACGTTCACTTTCGGGCAAATACCCTTGGGAAAGATATGAATCCCCTTATCCTCCCAGCTATGGGTTAAATAGTACCACTACTGTTCTTCAAGTAGAATAGATTTGGCATTAAATAACCCACAAAGGTTGATATGCAATTAAACAAAGAAATCAAACTATGCCATAAAACCAAACCAATCTTTCTTTCTTCCTTTCTTTCCTAATATATCCCATCACTTTCTCTTGTTCTTTTTATTATTATTATTATTTTACTCTATGAGAGATTTTCACACCAGCATTAGCTGATGGTTTTCCACTGGAGTTTGAGCGACAGCAAGTCTCCTCAAGTCTCCAGGGCTCTTCTCAGTATTCTGGCCGATCTCAACAATGCTGTAGTTTGGACAGTCTCCACACGTCCCGTTATTTCCAAGTCCTCCACTTTTTGTACCAATCTTTAGGTCACTGTACTAAGAGCACAAATTACGTTTGGGTATTCATCATTTTCTTGTTCCACTGTTTTTTCAATTTCCTAGAAAAGTCCAGGTATTTATCACTCTTTTCGCTTTCTTTCAATTACACTCTGGGGTCCGCCAGGACAGCATTATTCTTATCATTATTATTATTTACTCCATTAGAGTCTTACACATCAGTGCCAGCTGATGGTTTTTCACTGGAGTTTGAGTGACAGCAAGTCTCCTCAAGTTTCCCGGACACTTCTCAGTATTCTGGCCATTCTCAATAATGCTGTCGTTTGGATAGTCTCCACTCGTCCGCCAAATTCCAAATCCTCCAGGCCCTTTAATAATTATTTAGTTACTGTGCTAAAAGCACCAATCACAATTAGTATAATTGTCACCTTCATGTTCCATAGTTTTTTCAACTCTCTAGCAAGATTGGGGTGCTTATCCTTCTTTTCACTTTCTTTCAGTTTTATTCTGTGGTCAGCCAGAAAAGCAAAATCGACAATTTTGCATATTCTCTTTTTTTGTTGCTTATTATAAATTTTCTAGGACAGGTGCTGGGTTGTGCATATACGATTTGTTGGTGTAGTCAAATTTAAATTTCTTGTGCATTTCCAAGTGGATCACCTTGCCGACGCAGTCGTGTCTACACTTATACTCCTTCTGTGCTAATTTGCTGTATTCGCTTATTACGTGATTGATCGTTTCGTCTCTATCACCGCGTAGCCTACATTAGCTATTTTGTTGAGTCTTATCTATTCTCGCTTTGATATAATGGGTTTTTACGGCGTTGTTTTGCGCGGCTATTAGGAGAGATTCTGTTTCTCTCTTAAGGTTTCCTTTACTTACCCAGGTCCATGTTGTTTTGTGTGAGATGTTGTTTATTAGTCGTTTAAAGCGGCCATATAGTTGTTTTTCTTCCCATTTTATTTTTCCCAGTTATTTTCTTTCTATCGTCCATCGTGATGTCAGTATCACTTCTGATGGCTGTAATCGATCCTCCTTCGTGTTTTTGATGTAGTCTTCGAGCCGTTGTATCGATGCGTCAACGCTGTCTTCGATGCTAGCAAGTCCCCTTCCTCCCTCTTTTCTTGATGCATATAGTCTGTCAACGTTGTCTCTGGGATGTAATGCCTTATGCATGGTCACTAGTTTTCTTGTTCTTTGGTCCATTTATTTACTTCATCTCTAGTCCACTTGAGAAAGGGTTCCGAATATCTAACGAGCCCAAGTATTTATTCCTTTGATAAGATAGAGATTTTTGCCTCGAGGAGTTTTCTAGTTCTCCTGAGATAGTCTTTTTGAATTTTGTCTTTTATTTCCACTTGATTGATGGTGTCAGCCTCCAAGATACCCAAATATTTGTAGGTTTCATTTTCTCCAGCGTTCTAATTTTGTCCTGATTTGGTAGTTCCATTCCGACAGTCATATGTCATTTGCCGCTTTTCATTATTAGCATGGCACATTTTTCTATGCCAAATTCCATTCCTGTGTCCTGACTGTATATTCTAACAACGTGTATTAGAGTTTCCAGTTCTTTTTCATTTTTTGCAAATAGTCTGATATCATCCATATATATTAGGTGATTGATCTTCTCTTGCGATCTGCTAAGTTTGTATCCGGTTGTGCATTTTCTGAGTATGTGGTTAAGTGGCATTATGAATAGTTAGGGTGATAGTGTATCTCCTTGGAAAATACCTTTTTTGATCTTTGTTTCATCTATTCTTCTTCCTCCTGCTGTCAGCTCCACTCTCCAGGTTTTCGTGATTTCTTCGATAAAGTTTATGACTTTATCTGATATTTTGTACATTTTGAAGCAGTTTATTATCCAGCTTTGCGGAACCATATCAGATGCCTTTTTGTAGTCAATCCAGGCCATAGCTAGATTTTTTCCGTCTAGTCTTGTTCTCATTTATTACATGTTGGTCTATGTAAAGTAATTCTGCTGTGCTTCTGGATCTTTTGCAGCATCCTTTCTGTCAGTCGGGGAAGAATCAGCGTATTGTTAGCGAGTAGTAAATCTCTTCCCTTATTTGTGCTTCCACGTCATTGGTAGGCATGTTATCGGTATGTAATTGTTTGTAGCAGTTCCTTTGCTTGGATCCTTTGCATTTTCTGAGTAAGTGGTTAAGTGGCATCATGACAGGTTTTGACTTTTTCTTCGTGCTTTTTGCGGGGATCCCAGTTTTCTCACAAACTAATTTCTCTCCTGCATATATAACTTCATTTAACTCGGTTATATTATTCGTTGGTATGTAAGGTAGTAGTTGATTTATTTTATTCATTTCTATCTTAAGTGTTCTCCCTTATATGTTTCTTAATGATGGTAGAGTAGTCTTTTCAATATTCATGATTCCCTTTATATTTTCTAGATTCATCTTTTGTTCTTTTGATAGTGTTTCTTTATGGTTGCTTGGTCGTGCATTGTTTGGTATTGTGGTGTTTTGATTTTCCGGAGTTTGCAGTTCATGTGTACCCTGTTTCTGAAGGGTTGCTCCTAAAACAGCAGTGTAGCGCAAGTTGATTGTCTTCCCTAGTCCATGTTTTGCGTTTAGGTCTCTGATCGTTGTGGTTTTTTACGTCGTTATCTATCTACCAAAAAGGAGAGCAGCCAACATTCGCAGGATGACGATTGGGTCTGCCATGGTGGCTATCAAGAGAGCACCTGCCGATCATGACACCCAAGTCTGTTGACTGGGTCCCACGTTGTCTAATATTGGATTGGAAATTTTCATCATGGCTGGTATATTGTGGCTATACAAGACCCAGGGCTGTTTTTGATCTGCACGTCTGACACAGATGTGACTAAGAACAGCTTTGATGGCTGTTCATGAACGGCAGGTCACAAAAAGGCGAAAAAAAAAATTGTGTACATGTAACCCTGTTTTAACTTAGTTCAAGTCCGTTATCCTCCTATTTTATAATTTGCTTGCGGGCCTAAGGCCCCGAACTAGTTTCAGGTTTTCCTGTATCGCATTTATTGTTTATATCATCAGTCCTATTTTCAGATTATTTCTAAAGAGGTTGATCATTTTTATAGATAAAAGCTTCTGATGATTTTGTGGTTAAATTAAGGGTGGCAACTGTTTATCGATTAAGAAGATCGGTGAGTGTTACTGATTTTAGCGCGGTAAATTTATACAAATCTTACATATTTCAGAATAGTTTATTTGGAAATAATTTTGTCGATTAGAAAGACTCTTCATTTAGAAATGACAAATAGTTCACCAAAATATTTTACAAATATTCGAAAAATCAATGTTGTCTTTTTCACGAAATTCCCACGAGTCAAGTAAATTTATGCAATCATTGAGGTTGTTTCTCAATGGATATCACACTAATCTTGCGAGAAAACAAAGTGTAAAATCTACCCTATCTCATACTCTGCTGTGCTAGAATCAAATTTGTTTCATTAAGCTGTGTGTAATTCAGAAAAGCAATGGAGAGTATCAGGAGTACAAAAAATTAAAGAGGAGTATATGCCGACACTCGAACGAAGGAGTAAAGAGTGAAAGGAAAAGTGAATATATATCATCATCCTAAAGTTACACTAACAGCATGCAGTTCTCTCTCTCTCTCTCTCTCTCTCTCTCTCTCTCTCTCTCTCTCTCTCTCCTTCGCAATCCATTCTTATCATCAATCCAGGTCTTCCCATGTGCATCCTGTCTACGTATAGAGCTGATGAAAGTAAGCATTTGCTGCTCGGCCAACACTGGAACGTCCATCTGTAGTTCATAAAAGAAGAACGCTTATGAGTTCATCCTTATATTTTTAGCTGTGCCTCACGTGTCTTTTTCGTCTTATTTTGATTTTTGTGCGATTGGAGGTAGGAGGCCGTACAGCTGCTGTTTTGTGTGATGTTTCCAAGTTTTGTTCAAGACGAGACATAATATTATCGTGTAGTTACCATCTAACTTTTTCTCTTTATGCTTTGTCAGCGTCAATGTGGTACATCGCTACAATAGTATGGACACATTTACAGCTTGGAAGCAATCCCGTTTTATTTTATTAGATAGATCAGATTTCCATATGACTGAGCAATCTGTCAACAGCATTCCACGCCCTCATTAAGTGCATGTTGATATCATTTTCAGATGTCATATCACTGCTGAGGTATGTAAACTACTCTACCAATCCTGAAAGCGTGCCACTTAGAATGAAGAGAGAGAGAGCTCTTTTTTGCTTAAAACACATGAACTATATTTAATTTGCTTTTGCGTCGAGATAAATGCATCTTGCGGATTGTTCTAGGCTATGCAGGAGGGATTCTGCTGGGGCTGATACATTTTCTAGAAGTGCTAGGTCATCTGTGTCGTCTGTCTTTGTCATAGTTTTTTGTGGGATATAAGTAAAACTTTGCGACCGTAGTCGAGGGTAACCCGAAGGCATCCTTTTCGATAGCTACTACACCAAGGTATAGGGGAGGACGCTACTCCTTTCATTGGATTTCTCTACTTTACCCTTGATCCTTACTTTATAATGCTGAATGTTAAGCAAGGTGGTATCAAGTGCCATTTTTGAGTCGTTGGTATGACTCGACCTGGGATTGAACCCAGGTCTCCCGGGCCATTGGCAAATACTCTAATCATTATACCAATGTCCGATGTTAAACCATTTTCTTCTATTAGATCTATTGACATTCAAGATACTTGGTCTCGGCAGAGTATAAACAAATACAGCTCTAATACATCCCCTTGCAAGACTCCAGCGACAATGTTAAATAAGTTGGGAGAGGAGTCCACGTGGCGTAATGGTTAAAGCACTGGACTCTGGAATCGTAGTAAGCGAGTTCGAACTCCAGTTGCGCTATAGCGTTCACTTTCAGACAAATACCCTTGGAAAAATGTATGAACCGGCTTATCTCCCAGCTATGGGTTAAATAGTACCAGTACTGTTCTTCTTGAGGGATAGATTTGACGTCAAATAACCCAAGATGGTTGATATGCTATTAAAAAATCAACCAAATAAATATGATTGCTTTCATGTTTTTGCAAAGCAACAGTATAGTAGTGACAGTTTCTTCAGAGAGACCATAAGTTAAAGATATTTGCTCCATCTTTTCTCTGAGTATGGAATCGAGTGCTTGAGAGAAATCTACAGTGGTGTAGCCTTGCGATTTTTTGCACGTACTATTTCGACAATTCGATGTATTGTCAAACTCGGTGAGGGTGTGGAGCGATTTCTTCGAAAGCTGTTTCCTAAGAATTCAATCGGTTTCATGTGGGATACGATTGAAAAGCAGGGTTTAATAAACCTTAGCAGCTGCAGCAGTAGGAGTTCTGTCTCTGTAACTCTGAGTGAATCCGAAGTCACCTTTCTTAGCGAAGGGGAGGATGCATCTTTTTGTAAATTTCTCTGTTTGTGCTTTTTATGGTTGCATAATGGAAGTATGTGGTCAAATTTCTTTGTCTTCCGTACTTCTTCCATACTTCTGTCGAGATTTTCAACTTTTCTGTTGTTAATATTTTGATAGTGCATCAAGTTCTTCCTCCGTAAACAACCCTAGTTGGATGTCTAGTTGGCCATTAATAATTTTTGAATAGGTTTGTCAGTGATTTCAGGAGTGATTCTGGGTTGATTCTTGATATGTTCTTCCCATTTCTGGTGTCTTTCTAATTGGTTAGCAGCTTTTAGCTTTTTTCTCCTAGAGCTCTTCCTTCTATTCCCTTCATTTTCTATCTGCCATGCTATTGGAATTTCTGATTGTATTGACTTATCCTTGAATATATTCTAAGTGTTCCTTTTTGGTGTGTCTTAGTTCTCTATGGACTGTCTTTAGTTTCCGCACGTTAGAATGTGTTGTTTTTTTATTATTATTACATAAGGCTTCTTTTTTCACGTTATCTCTTTTTACCTACTGTTGACTCCCATGGAACTCTATATTTGATTCTTAGTTTGGTTTCTATGAACTAGGATTCTGCTTTTATGTGAACGCTAACAAAATTTTCATATTTGTCATATGGAGTACGTCTTTCAGATCTCCAAAAGAACATCAAACTTGAATCTTACATTTATCATATATTTATTTCTTATATCACTTTTGATGACTGAGAGCCAGTCGTAACGGGAGAAACAGCAGTAACGTGTAGTTTTAACGTTTCGTTTATTATTTCTTCGCAGGTTCAGGCGTATTTTTGACGAGACGATTTTGTGATCGGAAGTTACTCCATCAAAAAGTATGCTTCATAGTTCAGAGCACAATTTATCCACTTTATCTTCATGAGTGTATATTCTAGATATGCTTTAGCATAATTTGGGGAGGGTTAAGTTCGTAGTTTTCACTCCCCTTTTTGGAATTTTGTGTTTAGGCATTATATATGTATATATATATATATATATTCCCGGTAAAGAGCTCAATGTAACAGACGATACAGAGCAATAAATTCTTTTTTTTCTCCATCGGATCTAAAGAAGTCCTGTTAAATTTTTTTTCGTGTTTTTGAAATTTTCGAAAACGCGTAACAGGATGGAAACAAATTTATGATCCTAATGTGACCGGTTTGTTGTTTTTCTTAAAGAATATATATATATATATATATATATATATATATATATATATATATATATATATATATATATATATAATTATGACCACAATAAGTCCGTCATTTAAGTTCCATGCCTTTACTGACTACTTTTATTGCTTTGGTTAAGTTTGGTTTGGTTCGGTTTTATGGAACATCAACCATTGGAGGTTATTAATGCCAAATCCATTTTTACGCATATTAACAGTTCTATTTCAAAGAATTCAGTTTGGTATAAGTACACAAGTTCAATGTCAAAAAACATTTCCATTTCAAACAATTCTGTTTAGCATACAAAAAAAATTCCATTTTAAACAATACACTTTAGCACAAGTACAGAGTTTCAATGTCAAACACAGTTCAATTTCAAATAATTAAATTTAGCACAAGTACACAGTTTAGTTCTATTTGACCCAGAGATAGGATCTCATCATGCGCTACCATTCGGACCAGAGTTGATCCGGGAGCGTTGGCAATGAAGAGGTACTCCGTATTCCCCAAAGCTCCAGCAATACTGGAACCTCACTATCAGTTTGATTAGTGTCATATCCAGGACAATCTTTTTTGGGGGAGGGGGTCTTACCACTCTGCAGTGAAGCAGTTGGTGTATTCTACAGCCCCAGTTGACTGAGCAAGACCACTTTTATGACATTCCCATCTGAAGATTGTGTAAAACACATGAAACGTGGTGTCAATAATTTTGATATTTATAACTCTGCCGATGTAACATCGGACCCTCTTTTCATGCAATTTTTTTTCTTTTTTACAGTTGTTATATTTTATATTACACACACACACACACACACACACACACACACATATATATTCATATATATATGCTGAGAGAGGGAGCGAGTATGAGAGGGAAAGGGTGAAAACAAAAGAATCTCTGACAATCAGAGATTTGCTGGCTAGATATCACATGACAATGACCAAAAATAAGAAAGGCCTAAAAGGCGTTTAAATTAATTGTAAATTAAAAAATTAAAAGTTGTCGACCTTAGTCGAGGGTGACCCGAAGGATCTCATTTCAATAGCTACTTCACTGAGATGTAGGGAAGGGCGCTCCTCCTTGCCCTGGATTGCCCCACTTTACCCCTGACCCTTACCTTATAATGCAGGGTGTCAAGCAAAGCGGCATCAAGTACCATTTTTTGAGTCTTTGGTTTGACTCGACCTGGAATTGAACCCCAGTTTCCCGGAACATTGGCGAACACTCTACTCATTGGCCTGGGAGGGAGAATAAAAGAAAGAGAAGAAGGAGGATATATTATCGTGTATTTTTTTCATATAGAATTAATTTATAATTTTATTAGACTTAATAAAAAGATGGACGGGTAACGAAGACTGGGAAGGACTCTAATGCGCTGTCACTAACATCGGTGATAATATGGCCTCTCGAGCAAAATAAAAATGTTATAAATGGTTTATAAAAAAACTCACCCAAAAATGAATCAGAAAAAAACATCCTAACCATTTCACGCTTGTATATCAAGAATTTAATTATTCATTTTACAAGAAGTAACCGGATTTGGCTTTTCTCACTACCCTTCGTGACTATAATCGAATTCCTAGTATGCTACAGTGTTCGACTATAGTCGAATTCCTTGATTGGTGTTGGTTCAACTATAGAAGAACTCCTTATATCATCCTGTGTGTAATTGCTGTCGAATATCTGGCGTCCTATCAGCTCTGTCGTCTGAGGCTGTTGGATATGCTGAATGCATCTCTAAGACCCTCACTAAACGTGTGTCCTGGATACGACACTGAACAACATCTGATAGTGAGGCTCCCGTACTGAATCTTTGTGGAATGTAGAGTACTTCTTCATTGCTATTTGTTCACACTGACGGTTGTACCTATTAGCATCTCGTCAATGGGTCATATATAACTATTTAATCATTTTCAATACTATGTTTGAATGACTATTAAACTGTATTATTAGTATTACATACCAATATTTTGAACCATTTAACTGCGTTCAAACGATTGAATAATTTTTAATAGAATCACTAGTCTTAAAAAAGCAATACTTAAAACCATATATGTGATAATAAAACTATTTGTGAAGGATAGCAAATCTTGAAACTAATTTAACTATGTACAAAAAATGAGCTCTAAATCGTTTAAAAATTGTTACCTATAATCTATTCGTTTACAGATCATATATATTCAATATATATGTATGAACAGGATTTGGTATTTAATAACCAACAAGGCTTGATATGCCAAACAACTGGCGTCCTATCATGGGCGACTGTAGTCGAATTTCTAATGCTGTAACTTGTGCAACGATAGTTGGATTCAAAGCGTCGTGTCGTGTGCGACTATAATCGAATTTCCAGAGTCGTGCCAATCGCAAGTATGGACAAATTTCAGACTACCATACTCATTTTATGTCCTCTGGGGAATTAAGAAGAGAAGTTTCTCTTTATTTTGACCCCCACTTTCGCCTATTTTTCCTATACGTTTCACTCAGATTGTTACCTTGGAAACTAGTTGAGGTAAACGATATTATCTAATTCTTACTGATCAGTTTTGGGATGAAATTATACCAGATACGAATTCAGAAACGAGTGAAATTTGTGACTACGGCGTCAATTTTGATCACGGTAATACGGATACACAACTGCTATAGATACTACTGTACATCAAATTGTTTTTATTGGTCTTACATCAGTTCCTATTTAGTGATAGTTTTGTGCTGATTTAAAAATTAGAAAGTATTTTAAGAATTTTTAACTTAACTCTTTTAATTTAACAGTTTTATTTTACTTGAAAATGTGTGTTGGGAGCAACTAACGAAAATTAGAATCGGAAATACACTTTGTGTTGTGGTTATTGGCGAAGGAAATTGAATCAAAACCCCAAATTTATATCCTGGACGAGCTTTGTTGGCATTTCATTCGTGTTTATGCTCTTGGTAAAGATCTGAATCCACCTGTTTTCTCCCGCTATATGTAGATAGTAGGGTAGACTGAATTCTTTAATCTTGGTAAGGCAACCAATCTAGTAAAAAGAAAACTCTGAATTAAAACCAGCTGTACTCCACTTAAAATTTACCTTGCGTCACACCCTACCCATGGTGAAGGAGATGGGTAAATACATTCTTTTACTACGACTATTATTATTGTTTTGAAATGATTATGTTATGGCAACTAATCTGAGAGAAAGAAAACTTAATTCACTCCTTAGAGTAACTGTTTTTGTTGTAGGAACCCAAGTTTAAATCATGGACTAAACTGATTGCGTTTCACTTAGCACTAATACGCTTGATAAAGGTATGAATCTTTCTCGTTCCAGCTATGGGTAAGTAGCCGGGCAGACTGCGTTCTTCAGCCTCAGTAAGGCAACCGGATAAGGAGAATAGCTGAATTCAAGCCAGCAGTACTCCGCAAAAATTTTTGTGTCACATCCTGGAGGTGTTGGACAAATACATTCTAACGAAAACTGAAAATATGACTGAGAAAAGGTTAAGCCTGTTGACTTCTGACTAACTCTGGTAAATAGATAAAAACAACATCTTATGTTTTCTCGAGCGAGGTCTCAGTGATACACCCTGATGTCTGTAGCAAGTACGAAGAACCCTGGAAATTTTGGCACCAATCACAATGGGAAAATCTTATTTCGTATTTTTCAACCTTCCCTTACAAGCAGATAATGAAGAAACAAATAAAAGTCTCGCGCGCTAAAATCCGTTCCCAAGACAATCTCCTAAATGGCAGTAAAACTGTCTGAATATTAGATCGTCTCTTTTATAGCCGTCTGCATGCAAAATAATTCATTCCTAAATTTCTTTTCGTGCCCATCGTTATACCCCAAATGTACGAATGTAACATGACACGTGTTCAAATGGAAGATCGTGCTGATGCGGCCCCAATAGACATTTATACTACTTTTACTATGCATAGACATTTGTATCACGACGTAACGAACGGGTTTACGCATGTAGCGCTACGTCTTAAGTGTTAATTGTAATCTCCCCGAAAGAAAAGTGACGAACTCACAAAAACCCTGTCTTGGTTCGCGAGTACAAAAGTTGTTTTTTTTTTTTCGTTACTACAAGTAGTCGTCGACAAAGTTGTTCGACAAAGAAGAACAAAATGACGTGAGAGAAAGAGAGTAGAGACAGACCTTGAATTTTCTTTCTAGTTTTCTGTTGTAGTTCTAACGTGCTTGTTCGCTGGTTTCATCTCCACAGCTGCGCGTCTGGTGTGAGACCTCTTCAAGGAGCTCACCCCAAAATGAGGACTGCAACTTTTGGCTGTCTTCATATTGCCGTATCTGGGCTTCAACTGGCTGTCTTTGCCTCGTTGCGTCCGGTCGCCACCTAACTCCTTTTCTGTTTTCTATCACGCGCCCACTCTTAACGGTTTTCCCGCTTGTGTCTCCTTCAGCCAATCAGAACTTGTCGATTCGCAACTGATACGTTTCCCTTTTTAACCCGGGCGTCCCTCATTATTTTACACATTTACTGAGTTTAGTTTTCTCGAAGGCAAAAGTGTTTCGTCTAAAGTTTTTAAATGAAATAGAGTAATTTGTTAATAAATAATTCATCCAGTCACTTTCCGATTTAGATAGCTAAAATGTCCAACTTTCAAAGAATTAATCATTATTTATTCATTTATAGTCTTGGAAAAATTTTGGATTCTTTGAATTTGTGAAAGTTTCTAATGAAAGCATATTCAACAAATCTGAATGCTTTATGATAGGCACGAACGATAAGGAAACATTTGATAAAACTTTTGACCTGTTAGTCATTCAATTATTTCTTTGTTTGTTATACATCCTTGGACATGTCTAGTTCTTACTATCTTCTTAGATCAACCATAAAAAAATATTTGCACAGAACTTATACACTATTAATACAATATCTATACACAAATCAAATTCTGTTGAGTAATTTATACGATTGTTCCTAATAATACCCTTCTTTTTCTGAAATCATTTGTCTTTAAATTTTCTACACAATTGTAGTTTTTTATCTGATAAGACATTTTGTTACAAAAATATATTTTTCTATTAGCACAATGGTCCAACCGGTTAATAGACATAGTTTTTGAAGTTTTTTTTTCAAAATAACTTTACAGTTCTCGGAGAAATACTGAAAAAAAGTCTAGCACAATTAGAAATTTCCTTAATTATTCTGAAAGTTTCGATTATATCCCTTTTCATTCGTCTTTCTAGTAAAATATTTAATCCTAATCCTGATTTTTCCAATCTTTCCAAATAAATGTAATCTTTTTCTGATTTTATAATTTTTTTCACTCTTCTTTGTATGCCCTCTAATCCCAATATTTCACTCCAATTCCTATGTCTCGATACAGGAGCTTCGGCTATGTATAATATTCAATAAGAGGTCTTTTTAGAGTTGTATATATTTCTAAAACAATATTTTCCTTACTTGAAATGAAATTTCTAACCATCCAGCCAATCATTCAATTTTTCCTCTTTATGTATTTGTTATACCGGAACTATACACTCAGTGACTCTTTTTAGTTTGACACCGGTAAAGATATAAATGGACGGTGTCTGACTACTTCGAGGAAAAAGCGTTAATCGCTCTCTGATAGACTTGCCAACTCTTCGGCTTGTACCTGTGGAATACCTTTACTGAACCAACGATACAACAATATTGTACATGAAGTATGATTGTTACCTTTAAATGTATCATCAAAGCCAATTCGTTGATCACATTTACATTTACTCTTTTTTGATTTCCGTGCAGCTTAACTTACATTTGACTTCAATGTTTTTGGTTCCAGTATGTAGTACTTTACATTTTTCTATATCAAATCTTCTTCATCATCATCATCATCATCATGTCGCGCTGGTAGCACGGATATCCCTGACCCTCTCACGCCACTTTTCTCTATCGTTCATCGCCTCAGGCAGGTCTTCTGGACAACAACCCGTATCATCACATAGTTGCTGAATGTATGTTCGTGCTGGTCGTCCTGCTTTTGCACAGCCATGTGTGGGGGTCCATAAGAGTACATCACTTATTAGTTCGTCCCTGCTTTTCCAGCAGTGTCCTGCATGTCTGGTTCGTCTAACTTGAATAGTTTTCGTGATAGGAGGCAGGTGGCCGTACAGTTGGTGTCTTGTGGGGTGTTGCCGCCAGGACTTGTTCAAGATTGCTCGCAGCATTCTTGTGTAATTGCCGTCTAGCTTCTTCTCCAGCCGTTTTGTTAGAGTCCATGTAGTTTCCATTTATTTTCCCAATATGACAACTTATTAAGATCCATCTATTTTGTTTCTTTTGATAATGGTCTAACAAGTAGTTTGATATCATCAGCAAAGTTTTTCTCTGATTTTATATCGTTAGGTAAATCATCTATGAATATCAAAAACAGCAAAGGTCCATATTCTGAGTCCTGAAAAACACCAGAGGATACATTTTGTGTCATGAAGATTGTTTTGCGTCTATAAAGCTTTTGCTAAATGTTGAAAATAAAAAGAGCTCAGAAACATTCCTGTTTAGGATTTTATAAAAATAAAATCAAAATATACTAATTGCTTCAACATTATTTGTAATTTAGAAGATTATTTTTTAAATTATTTTTTTTATCACAACTTAGGATCCTATTTACCAACCCCTCCGCTCGGGCAGGATTTGACACAAGGTCAATTTTTAAGCGGAGTTTAACATGTTTGAATTCAGAGTTTTCCTTCTCTTAGACTAGTTGCCTCACCAAGGCTGAAGAACCAAGTCTGTTCTGCTATTTACCCATAGCTGGAGGGAGAATAATTGAATTCATACCTTTCCCAAGAATATTAGTGGTATGTGAAATGCAATCAGTCTCGTCCAGGATTTGAACTCGTGTCGCCGTGTCCATTTCCTATGACGATAACCATTACACCACGGGCACCTCCATATCGCAACTTAGGATAGTCATCATTCAACATAAAGGAGGTGTAGCACGTTTTGGAAATTATAATAAATGTTTAAGCAATAAAGGAAATGTAATATAATTAGGGTGATAAATTAATTATATTAGTTATTTTATGTATTTGGTAAAATTGTATGTCAGCTGAAATCTTTGAGCGTCAGTCGAAAAAGGTCATAGGCTTGCCGTATGCCTAATGAGCCATGTCAGAATAATTGCTGAGAGGATATTGAACATAAACGAATCAAGTACTTGTCAAATAGCGAAAGAAACAAAAGTTTAAGATGGCGTGTCTTTAAAATATTTGCTGGATGATTAAAAGATTATATAAAAAAAAAGATGATTTTGAATTCAGGAGTTCGGCCGTCTGGAACACAGTTGAAATTCGAAACCCAAAGCGACAACTTGGGTGAGACGCTGGTCAGGACGGGGTGGGGGTGGATGTCTCTTTGTAGTGACAAGCAAGATTCATCCATAGACACAAGGCCTTTCTATCGGGAGATACAGTGGTAGAGTTTTAGCTCTACATTCTGTGGTTGTGGGTTCGATCTCCAGTGGGGGAGATCACGGTATTCACAGCTGATGAGACCTAATAAGGTTGAAACAGCTCTTCAGTGTTTTCGTATGTCGTGCGCAAGTGTTTGCCGGATTTTCTGGTTATAATAATTCAATTTATAAATGGAAAGGAAATCGTTGTGTGTGTTTTGTGTCTAGCGTTGTTTATAGTTGTCTGTTCTTCTTAATATATACGAGTGTATCAGAAAGTGCAATTAATTGTATCGAAATTTTGTATATATATATACATATTTACCAACCCCTCCACTCGCTTAGGATATGACACAAGGTCAATTTTTAAGTGTAGTTTAACAGGTTTGAATTCAGAGTTTTCCTTCTCCTAGACTAGTTGCCTCACTAAGGCTGAAGAACTCAGTCTGCCCTACTATTTACCCATAGCTAGAGGGAGAATAATTGGATTTATACCTTTCCCAAGGGTATTAGTGCTATGTGAAATGCAATCAGTCTCGTACAGGATTTGAACTCGTGTCGCCGTGTCCATTTCCTACGACGATAACCATTACACATAGGGCACATCCTAATGTGTATATTTGAATCCCCCCCACTGGAGATCGAACCAGCAACCACAGAATGTAGAGTCGTATATATATATATATATATATATATATATATATATATATTTGTGTGTGTGTGTGTGTGTATCACGCATTTCTAAATTTCTTTTTCTAACTCAGACAGGATGATGATCGACAGTTTTAAGTCCTGTACGGGAACAAACGAAAGCAAAACTCGATAGCATTTTCAACCAATATGTTATGTTTGTGACTTTTGATTACCACAGTTAAAAGGAAGTAGATCTCAGACCGTGGCCAAGATTAAGGAGAATGCGATACCTGCAGCTGATGGTGGTTTCGAAATTAAACCTTCTCGGCTGTTTTTGAAAGTGGAAATTGGGCTAAGATATTTAATCCCGAGAGGAAGAGCGCCCAGGGATTAAATCGTCATGGCTTAGTTTCATCTTTACTTCTTATTATATTAAACGGCTTGAAACTTTTCAGAGACATCAGATTGATGTTTTTAAGAAATTGATTACTAACTTACTCAGGTATTCAGCGAAACAATATTTTTACTACTTTTGACAGATATTGTGTTCATATTTTGGAGATGGGTTATTTGTTGGTAGACGTTGTGTTGGCTTCAAAGTACTTCATTCAACAAAGTGAAGAGCTTGCTTTGCAAATGTTTAGTTTCCAGTTATGTTGTAATGTAAGCATTTTTAATAATGGCTCCTCGCACAATGTCTTCGAAATATGGCTTTACTTCTTTTTTTTCAGAACAAAAAGAAAACATATTGCCTTAAATAGACGTCGTGTGATCATTCAAGGGGATGATTCTCCAGTCAAAACACGACCTCTTCAGAGATATTTATACAATTTTCTATATACCAAATTTTCTGTTTGAACAATCTTTCTATGACAATTAGCAAACTTTCAGAATAGCTAATATTCTCGAAGACATTTATTACGCCAAAACTTTTCAAATGACTTCTTTTATAACCTTTAATATTTCTCTTTTTCCCTCCACACAGATACTTCTCTTAATTTGGGAATATTTCCATCTGTTTTTATTTATCATGTCTCTTGGCAGAAGCCAAGGACAGCATAACACTGTCTTTTTTTTTCTCCTAACATCCTACACACAACATTATCTTATAAGCAGAATTGATCAATGTTTCATGATTTATATATTTTCTTTTTCCCAGTATAAAGAAAAGCAGACCACTAATGCGAATTTAGATCTTTTAACTGAATGTCTAGGTATGTTAATAATGGATATATCTGTGCCTGCCTCACTTTGATCAGATCTTGAGCAACCTAGTCTCAACGACGATTACTGTTCAATTCTTACTGAACGCTCTAAGTTGTTAACTTATGCCAAATTTACCTAACGTTGGTAAAAACCTGAGCGCCTGGTTATCAGTACTGTCGATTGATTGATTGATATTAAGGGTACTTTAAACTGTCTTGGGTTGTTTTACGCCTTGAGGTTTGAGAATTACGTTCACTGGAGGTGCCCGTTGTGTAATGGTTATCGTCATAGGAAATGGACACGGCGACTCGAGTTCAAATCCTGGACGAGAATGATTGCATTTCACATAGCACTAATACCCTGGGGGAAGGTATGAATCCAATTATTCTCCCTCCAGCTATGGGTAAATAGTAGGACAGACAAGGTTCTTCAGCCTCGGTGAGGCAACTAATCTAGGAGAAGGAAAACTCTGAATTCAAACCTGTTAAACTCCACTTAAGAATTGACCCTGTGTCATATCCTGCCCGAGCGGAGGGGTTGGGTAAATAGGATTACGTTCACTGAAGATTTATTCTTATATTTTTGTACTTTTGTTTCTTTTGAGTTTCGTGTACACGGTTATATGATGTCACGTATTTCTATCTGATACTAATTGGGGAGTCCCAGTGGAGTGCTAGTTAATGCAATGGACTGCGACATCATAGAAAGCGGGTTCAAACTCCAGTCGCTCTATTACGTTTACTTTCGGATTAATACCCTTGGAAAATGTATGAACCACCTTATCCCTTCAGCTATGGATTAGATAGTACAACTGTTGTCTTTATATAACGCTAGCATAAGCGTTAGATAATCCATGAAGGTTGATATGCCATTAAGCAAATGTACACAAATAATTTGCACACAGTTGTAGAGTTCCAAGTATTCTAACCTAATACAAATGATTATTTAGTTTCAAGCAATTATTTCTATTTAATAATATCAATTTGTTCGGGCCATTGGCCTAATGAGTATAGTGTTTGCCAATGGTCTGGGAGACCGGGGTTCAATCACCAGGTCAAGTCATACCAAAGACTCAAAAAATGGTTCTTGATGCCGCCTTGCTCAACACTCAGCATTATAAGGTAAGAATGAAGGGTAAAGTGGAGCAATCCAGGGAATGAAGTACCAGCCTCCCCTGCATCTCGGTGTAGTAGCTATTGAAAAGGGAGCCTTCGGGCCACTCTCGACTACGGTCGCCAACTTTACTTTTATTATATAGAATCAAGTTACAAGTAATAATCTTTAGTAACCAATAATAATTATTCTTAATATAATTTACAGTTATATGGTATCAAGTATTCCCATCTAATACTAATAATTTGCTGAGAGATCTAGTTGACCTATACAAGAAACTATAACTAGTATTACCACTCCGAGTTAGAGTGGGCCTGGGAGTAATGGCAATAAATGAGTGCTCTACACTCCACACATCTCTACAGCTGGAGACTCATCGTATGATACAAGTTAAGGAGGTGCCCGTGGTGTAATGGTTATCGTCGCAGTAATTGGACACGGCGACACGAGTTCAAATCCTGGACGAGACTGATTGCATTTCACATACCACTAATACCCTTGGGAAAGGTATGAATCCAATTATTCTCCCTCCAGCTATGGGTAAATAGTAGGACAGACTTGGTTCTCCAGCCTTGGTGAGGCAACTAGTCTAGGAGAAGGAAAACTCTGAATTCAAACCTGTTAAACTCCGCTTAAAAAATTGACCCTGTGTCATATCCTGCCCGAGCGGAAGGGTTGGGTAAATATGATATGATATAAGTTAATTTCATCCCCAGGAGGCTTCTTTTGGCGTACAATTAGCGAGTTCTGTGCGCCGCTGACGTGATGGTTTACTGTTGTGAATGCTAGTCCCACAATTTCTCCGACAGTGATTTCGATACCCAACAAGTCTCCCAAAGTAATATGGCAAACTTAATTTCACAATTTTATATTTATAATAACTTTTTGATTATTTCTCTTCTTTCATTTCATTCTCACTCATTCTCTCACACTGTCTTGCGGTTAAGCTTTATAGCAGCCAAGCAATTCTAAGAATAATCACAAATAAAAATTGAATTTTGCCTGAATCTCGGAACTGCGGAATTATTATTCACCAACGTATTCTGACTGAACCAAAAAATACATCTTGTACAATTCATTGTGTAATTAGTAAGTAAAATGTTTAAGACTTAAGCTTACGGCTCGTTATTTATTTATCGGTTGTTGCCATATCGTAGTATTCATCTCTACGCTAGGCTAACTAAGAGCGTGATATGAATGAAAACCTTCTACGACGGTGGATTAAATAAAAGTTTCTTTTTGAAATTTCAAGGATGCTGATTACAATAGAAACGTCAAGAACTCTAAGTTTTTTTTTACCTTGTATCAGACTGTTCTGAGTACAAGAAGCGAAGAAAGCCGACCATAATACAACGCAGCGAATAAGAAGCTTAACAAAAGCACTTGTGAAGTTTTACCTAAGATTGAGAAAAGCAAACATAACAAACATTTAAGATTGTCTTGCGTCAGACTATAGACAGCAAGAATAGAAAAGCCTAAAACTTATACGAGGAATAGACAGATTGCTTATTTATGAACAGGTCTCTGACTAAAACTTACCACTTCCGAAATGGGTGAATATACGTATCATTTTCGAAAGATATTTTGTTTCTTTCTAAATATTATTTTTGCAAGCCGTATTTTATTCTCTCTTTCTTGGCGTCGACGTTTGTTTTTTCTTTCTTAACTGTGTGGTCCAATTCGTTTACTTATCGATCGGCAACTGGATCTAAAAAAGCACAACTGGATCTTAAAAAATACAACGCAGGGCTGTCTCATTCGTTTACACGCCGACCAGCGACTCCGACAAGCGGCTGATCTATTGCCTGGATCTAAAAGATACAACGTGGGCAGATAACGAATCGAACGTGTCATCCGAAGACATATCCGACCAGCGGAACGGTCAGTGGATTGGAAACGGAATCACCCCCGTGTTTATCAAGGACGTCTCTACCGTCAGATTTCTATTTTTTACTTTTGTATTAAGTAAGACGATTAATAATTGCTTTCTTTTAGTGAGATGGACCGATAAATGACTTGTAATCTTTCATGAGACTAACTGCTCAAAAAGAGTTGTTCATAACCGTGCTTCATTAAGCTAAGTTTAGTTAATATCTGATAATAAACTTAATCTCATCCGCCACAACAACAACTAGTTTTTCGAGCGGACATTTTTATTTGTTTCATATGAATGGCAATAAACGAAAGTGTCAGCATTATCACCTTAGTCAGTGCAGATTCTTAATTATTCACTGAATATCACTTTCATCTAATTGTCCATATGCCAGGATCTACTGCTAAAAATATAAGGAGATCATTCTCTACGTATCCTAATTCCATATTTTAGCCAGGACTTGTAATATTATTATAATTCCGCCTTTTTTAGCTCTTACAAGCAAACTGTTGTTGCAGATCATTACAACGATAGTTAGTTCGATCCTCATTGGCAGCAGTAAGCCCTTGTTATTTTACAAAAAAATATTTATTGAACTTAACACGGCATATTTTAATGTAGTCATTTTCCCAAATTCTGGGATTTTTAGTCAGTGCCATACAGAATAAATAGAAACTCCGAATCAATTCTTTTTTCATTTAGTATTCTGATAACCAACATAAAAGAAGACCTTCAGTTTATTTTCATGATTACAATAACAAAATACCACAAATGTTACATGATTTAGTATTGGCAATATGTATCCGCTATATCATAAGTAACACTCTCTTGGTAGCTTTATGGCATCGTTCAAAAAGAAATGGTGTTTTTTTCTGTATATATAAATGTTATATCTTGATGTGATAAATTTAATTCAATGGTGAGTTACTGCCTGATTTCTACTTAGTTGATTACAGTTAGATTTTATACTCTTCGTTCAATTCTAGAGGCATGGAAAATGTGACACAAACCCTTTTTTTATGATTGTCGATAAATAAAAATATAAAGGGCCCTTCGTTGTTTCTCCGTACATATCTTTTTTCTCCTTCTGACTTTATTCTACTTGGTAAAGTAAAAAGATACCGCCTAGGAAAAGATCACCAGCTTATCAGTGTTTGTAACACAGTCAGTTATTTAGTGTAAATAAGAAAACCCCAGAAGTTGGTTCTATAAAAATAGCTAATTCCCCCTAATTTAACTGTAGACAACAGGCTGTTCCACTGACACTTTACATAAAGCTTCATTATAACAGCGATTTCTTCGCAAATATTTGGCTATTTTTGAAATTGTTGATCGCTTGCCAGAAGGCAGACTCGTGTCGGTAGTCGACGTGAATACAATATGGTCATTATTATCATTAAGGGTTTTCGGACTATTGTCTTCATCTTTATTTTTATTACCACAACGTTTCGGCCGATATGTCCTCCGGCTTTCTTCAGGTGTTTGTCGAACTCGGGAACCTACACGTTCTTTATTGAATCCACGGGGCTAGCCTGTTTTGATTCCGTTAGCCATAACCGGATACAGGTGTTAAGTATTCTTGTATTCAGACAACTAATACAATGTGGTCATTCGTACAGCCATACATGAAATACTGACAACATAGTTTTTCCGCGACATAAAGATCTGTGTTTTGTCTTTTTTTCCGACCAAACACTAGCATCAATATGTTTTTTTACTCCTATACGAGACCTACTGTTATGAACCAGTTCTTTGTAAATCTCTAACTGCTTTATTTCCTCTTCACAGTTTTCAGGTAGGTTCACTCTCTAGAATTTTTGCTGTTTCCCCTGCGCGGTATGTGGGGCGATTCTAAAACGGAGTTTCCGGTGTATGATACAAAATTGTATCTGATGGTGAGGATCCCGGTCTGGGGATCCGGAGAGTTAGACCCCTTCCTGAATCACAGTGTAAATTGACTCGGAGTGTTACAACCAGTTAGATCCTATCTATGGATCAAATAGATATGTTTGATGATTATTTGCATTCGACGAGATCGTGCGCGCCAACAATCTTAAAAACAGCTGCACAAAAATGTAAATATGAACATAAAAAGCATAAAGTAAAAGTAAAGTTAACGACAACAGTCGAGGGTGACCCGAAGGCTCCCTTTTCAATAGCTTCTAAACAGAGGTGTAGTGAAGGGCGCTACTGCTTTTCCTGGAATGCTCCACTTTACCATTGATCCGTACCTTATAATGCTGAGAGTTAAGCAAGGCGGCATCAAGTACCATTTTTTGAGTCTTTGCTATGATTGAACCCCTGTCTCCCAGACCATTGGCAAACACTCTACTCCTTAAGCCAATAGCCCGAAACCATATAAAAAATCAATCACTTTTTTTATTTTTATGAGTTAACGGGGTTTCTTTTCTTTCAGCATATTTTCCAACATATCTGACTTCATGGTTTAAATGAATATTGCGTCTTTTGAATATTTTTTTCCTATTATTCTAAGAGTTTGGGTGGTTTCTTTCATATTTCATGTTGCAACTGCATGGGTTACGGTACGTACATTTCTCGGCTAGATTTTCATTTTGTGAATGCCAGGTTATTGTGAGTATTAGAGTAAGTTTATTGACAATAACTCTTCTGATATTACATCTGTTACGAATTTGTTTGGTGTTCTCTACTATCTTCTTATATAGGATGTATTAAATTCTTCTTAAGAAACCATGGAGTGAAACGAATTAATATCAGAATTCTATGGAAAACGATAAAGTAATAACGATAGTGAGTTCGATCTTCACTTCAGCCACATAACATATGTCTGTGCAGTAAACTTTGCTGTGTATGTAAAATCCATACATAATCAAAGACAATACTGTGTAATAAAAATGTTTCGCCATTACGGGTGAATATAAAGGCTAGATAACCAAGGGAACAGCGTTAACCAATCATTTTGGGGAAAATGACCTCACTTGGGAGCCTGAAATATATCTTGACCCATAGATTTAAAATATATCTACCGTAAGATCAAAACGATCAGTTTAGCTGCCCGGCTGGCATTATATGTGTGTAACGATGAAAAATAAGCGTGCCAATCGAATTCTTGATACAATTCACCGTGAGTGGCCGATGCTATTCAGGGAATTGGAATTGTCGTTCTGTGGCTTAATCATTGCAAGCGTTGAAGCAGAAAACGTTGACAAACAAGCGGAAAATGGGAACGCGGTAAGCGAAGAAAGAAAGAAAAAAAGAAAATAGAAAACCAAAAACGAGTGGTAAAAGAAAGAAAGAAAGAAAGAAAGATAGATAGATAGATAGATAGATAGATAGAAAAAGAAAGAAAGAAAGAAAGAAAGAGGAATGTGATAAGAAAAAAGAAAAAACTGTTAAAAATAAGAGGAAGTGTAAAATAAGAGAAAGAAAGAAGAAAAGAAAGAAGGATCTATTCCAAGGTTGAATTTTCCAACTTGTGCCAGAAACCGTTGCTGATATTCAAGTCAAAAGCAATTTTTCGAAAGTTGAATTTTTAGGAAGAGAGATTCTTCCTTTACGCCGTTCTCAACTAATTGAAATAAATATCAAAATCAAAAATGACTAAAACAACAAAAGAAGGAAAGAAAACGCCGAAGAAGAACGAATAATTAGTAAGTGTAACTACGAAAGAGGGAAAAATATAAAAAGTTGGAGAAACCCGAGAATGAAAAGAAAGATGGACAAAATTTTATACCCAAAATAAAAAAGAAAGAAAGAAAGAAAGAAAAAGAAAAATACAGCGTAAAATAATATGATTGGATGAAAGTATGATAAAAACCTTGAAAGGCGAAAGAAAGAAAACTGAAAAAAGGAAAAACTTTAAAACAATTATAGAGAAACAAGCAGGCTTTCCGTGAAAGCTAATTTTTCATCTTGTCTGCCATATTGAAATTAGCCTCTATGAAATATGAGAATGATGTCGTTTTGGCAACTGATGTGAAAATATCAGTTTGTGAAATAAACTGGAATATAGGTATAACGAAGCGAAACAAGGATGTGCATTTCGTGGAAATGTTCGATTTCTAAAAGACCAGTCGAGATATGAATTTGATTTTTTCTTTTGATTTAGATTGGTTAATGTGTCAACTGATGATTAAAACAAAGAAAAAAGAGAAAGCCCGTCAGCAATTAAAACGAAACATGGGAAGATAAAATGTCTTTAAAATTGTTGAGCTTTGGTTTCTTGGTTTATCTCTTTTCGTAGATATGTCGGTTTCAGAAATTCTCTAGCCTTTCGAGATGGATAAGAAACGATTTTTCCTTTATGGCTTCTTTTTACGAATACCGCTTTCTCGTTTAATTGTTTGGTATCTCTGAAGCGTTCCTTGCAGCTATCATCTTTTCTGTGGTATCACACCTGCAGGAAGTCTTTTGATCAACAAATGACCAGAAGTATTTGAGAAAATCTTTTTTGAAAGAGCGTGCTCGATACCAAGTGAGTTGTGGCGCTCGAGAGATCTCATTGTTTTAGTAATATCCGAAGTCGGGCTCTGCAATCTCTTGAGATACATTTATGTGTTAACAATTCAAATTGTGGACATGGCTTTGATAATCTGTCTACCATCGGAGGTGCCCGTGGTGTAATGGCTGTCGTCGTGGGAAATGGACACGGCGACACAAGTTCAAATCCTAGACGAGATTGATTACATTTCACATAGCACTAATACCCTTGGGAAAGGTATGAATCCCATTATTCTTCCTCCAGCTATGGGTAAATAGTAGGACAGACTGGGTTATTCAGCCCTGGTGAGGCAACTAGTCTAGGCGAAGGAAAACTCTGAATTCCAACGTGTTAAACCCCGCTTAAAAATTGACCTTGGGTCGTATCCTGCCCAAGGGGAGTGGTTGTTAAATATGGTTAAATTGTTTACCATTTATTTGAATATAAGCTATTATAAGACGAATGAAAAGGTATTTAACTCTATAATAATTCTTGCAGAAATCAGTTGAGTTAGGTTATTTGGTTTAATGTCCTACAAATCCTTGATGTTTTTTTTAATGCCAAATCTTGTTTATATAGGGTGAGCTCGTTTTTAGCACACAGTTAAATAATTTCAAGTATTGCATATTTATATACTTTATATCGCCTAGACTGAAATTGACACATTTGTTGTCAATTCCAACATCTATACATTCTATATCATAGGATCTATTTAGGAATTTAGTTGATCCCAGGGCATTGTAAATTCTTTTAGTGATTTTCTTATTGATGTTGAGGGTCTCTATCGAGTGTAGTTGAGGGCAATTTGAATGTCCTTCCAGGATTTTCATTGTTTCCTTTGACGTTCATATGTATTTTTCTAGATTTATCAATGGGAGCTTCTGGTTTTTCTTTGAATAGTTCTAGCATTTGGCGAAAGAAGTTCTTTAGCCTGTCTTTGATTGCTTTAGTGGAGGGATTAAAGATCTATGTGACCTTCTCAAATTTAATGTGACCTTTAGAGAAGATTTTGTATTTTGGGAAGGAAAGGTTTGTGCTTGAGTGGTAGATTTGGGGTATTTTCTTTATTTGATTATTTCATTATATTTTTCTGTATTTGATGCGAGTACTTTATGTTGTCTTTGTGCATCTGTTTGATGAATTTCAGCCGAGTGTAGGTTTTTCAGCTGCTCTTGGAACTTTGGTGAATCATTTGGTTCAAAATAGATCAATTTCACGACGACAGCTCTGTATTTATTTGCTTGATTGCTGCCTCTGATTGGGTTCTTGCAGAAGAGGTAAAATGTTCATATTGTTTTGGTTTGGTTTAGTTGTTTGGGTTTTATCGCATATCAACCTTTGTCGATTTCTATTTAAAAATCAGTTCTATTTTAAACAATTCAGTTTAGCATGAGGACACAGTTTCATTGTCAAAAACATTTCTATTTCAAGCTATTCAATTTAGTCAAACGGTTCTAATTAAACCAATTCGGTTTCGTATAGATTTTATTTACACACAGTTAAATGTCAAAACAATTTTATTTTAAACAATTCAGTAGTTTCGATGTCAAAACAGTTCCATTTCAAACAATTCAGTTTAGCATAAGTACGCAGTTTAAATGCAAGTACACAGTTTAGGTGTCAAAAACATTTCTATTTCAAGCTATTCAGTTTAATCAAACAGTCCTTATTCAAACAATTCAGTTTAGCGTAAGGACGCAGATTAGTTCTATTTAACCCATAGATAGGGACCTATCAGGTGTTACCACTCCGGGCCAGAGTGGATCTGGGAGCGAATGCAGTAAAGGGCGCATTCTCCAAAGCTCTAGCATCACTGGAACCTCACCATTAGAATGCTTAGAGTTATATCCAGGACACCCGTTGAGTGGTCTTACCTCTCTGCAGAGGTGCAGTCGGTGTATTCTACAGCCCCAGCCGACTGGGCAATGTCCATATTGTATAATCTTTGAAAAAATTCCTTTCCAATCCTGACAGTAATAAAAGAAGCGTTATCCTTAAGTGCTCAGTCCTCTACACCCTCTTCTGTCATGCATTATGGCAGGTTTAAAATTTTTGTTAAAATATCTGATGATGTGTCATGACACAGGAAGAAATGAATTCATGCTTTTTAGTACTAACTGAACAAAGCGTTACATTTATATATTTGCAAATATATGAGGTCGCATTAATAGACACATAGCTTTACAGGTATTTATTATGAGCTCGGATCTGAAATTTCATTGTAAAATACTTGATTTATGCCGTCAATTGGGAAGTGTTTCATAAAGTTCATTAATAATCTAGAAGATGATTTTGAAAGAGGATTATATCTTGTATATTACACACACACACACACACACACACACATATATATATATATATATATATATATATATATATGGTAGGCATACGTAGTGTAACAGTTATCGTCGAAGGAAATGGACACGCTGACTCAAGCTAAAATATTTGATGAAGCTGTTTGCCTTTTACATAGCTCTAATACCCTCGTAAAAGGCCTCAATCAATCAACAATTTTTCGAATTATTGGTAAATAGTAGAGCTCACTGGCTCTTTAACTTTCGTATGGCAACTGGTCTATGAAAAGGGTAATTCTGAATTAAAACCAGTTATACTCCGCGTAGAGAAGAGATTCGGTAAGCAAACACACACCCCTCTCTCTCTCTATATATATATATATGTGTGTGTGTGTGTGTGTGTACTTGGGCAGCAGTCTTTCGTTTAAGCATGTTTGATTAAATAATCAAGACACATTTTGTCTTTTTAAAAGAGTTTTTGAAAGTTTTTTTTAGTTTTTTTTTTAAAGTTTTTTAGGTATTTTATAACATAACAAAATTACGTAAATGCAGAATTGGATAAAACTGAGATGATGATGAATTTCAAAAACAGAACGTTATCAATGAAAATAGAATATTATCAAGAAATATGGAATATTTGGAAAGATAGGAAATAAAAAAAAAACATAAGGCATTTCAAAACATTGTCGCTTTTTTTAACATTAATTCTATTGATTTTAAGTTTTTTGTTTTTATATGTAGGGCTTCAAGAATTTGTAGTCATAGCTTATTAATTTTGTGTGCTATTGTATTGGTGTTTTCAAGTTGAATTTTTCGAAATTTGGATTTGGGAATAGAATGGGTTTTAAGATGTAATGCTTTGGAACTAGAATCATTAAGGCGCACCGTAAGCCGCCTTGAAAGAGTTGTAGTGGTAAGACCAACATATGTATTATTTTCTTTGGAGACACAAAATGTGTCTTTAGTCATTATTATTTAATCAGATATGCTTTTCACTCTCTCTCTCTCTCTCTATATATATATATATATATATAGTCAACGACAATAGTATTCATACACCCATCAATTTTGAATATTTTTAGTCATTTTTCAGATTCTAATGTCTGTGTTATTCCAGTATTTTTTCTTTGTTAATAAGCTTAGAAAAGGAATATAAAACTCAATTTTCAGAACAATAGATTAGATACAATAAATTTGGCTGGCGAATTATGCAAAATAGGAAAATACAAAATTATTCGTAGAGTAGAAAATATCGTTTGAAATTGATTGATTCGTCTAAGTATAACTAATGTCCATAATTATTTTTTCAGTAAAGTCTTCTAGACTATTTATTCAGTAAAGCATTTGTGATAATTCCAGGAAAGAACATCACGTAGTGCATAGACTGTCACCAATGTTATTCCTATGTTAATAACACGATGGGGAAGACAAAAGATCTTATCATTGAGTTGAGACAGAGAATTATTAACTTCTACATGTTGGTAAATAGTTACAGCACTATTTCAAACCGGTTAGCTGTCCCTAGATTTACGATACAGTCTGTTATAAAGAAGTTTAAACAGTTTGGGACGACTGAGAATTTGACTGGGTGTGGAAGAAAAGCTACATTGTCACCGAGGACTGCAATCAAACTGTGTCGTGAGGTTAATATAAAGCCAAGAGTTGTTTTGAAAGAAATCGCCAAAAATTTGGGTATGATGGGTAAGTACTCACTCAAAACAATGTTGTTTGAATAAAAATGGGCTGTATGGAAATCAACCACGATGAACCCCTCTTCATAAGCCATCTCACAATGTTGCTCAGTTTAATTTTGCCAAAGAAAATTGATTTTGCGAACAAGTACTATAGAGGGATAAAAGAAAATTTGAGCTTTTTAGATATAACGATCTACAGAAGGTTTGGCAAAAGAAAGATAGGCCTTTTCTCCCAAAGAACACAGACTTAACATTATAACATAGAGACGGCTCGATGTTTTTTTTTGTTTTTTTTTTTATTGTTTTAGCTCAAGAAAGACTCGGCAATTAACTTCAATTAGAGGAATAATGAAATCTGAAGGCTATATCAAAATTCTGTATGAAAATCTACAACAATCAGCTCAAAATCTTAATCTAGGTTAGCGATTTACTTTCTAGCAAGATAAGGATCACAAAAATACGTCTAAATCAATGACTGTGGGGCATCAGAAAAAGAAGATTATAGTTATTTCATGGCTTTCAATGAGTCCTTTTGTATCCTATTGAAAATCTCTGGCAAGAATTAAATGTTCGAATAAATCGTCGGTCACCAAAACACCTTCAGGAGAAAAGATTTGTTAAAATGTCATCAAAACTTTAGAAAACTATTACAGCAAGTTATAATGGAGAGAGGTCATGCTATCGACTGTTAATAGTGTGAAAATTGTTAATTTTTTTCAATTTTTCATGTTTAATAGATAATTTTGTCTTTTCCTTTGTTTTATTGTTCTTCAAATATTTAGTAAATTTAATCTATCTTTCTCAAAATTGGGTTTTACATGCATTTTCTGTGTACTTAATAACATATAAAAAGTCTGGCATCATACGAGAGTTAGATTCTAAGAATGGGTTGAAATATTCAATATTCAATATTCATGGATGTATTAATAATTTGTTCGTTGACTGTATATTTACCAACCGCTCTGTACGAGTAGGATGCGAACAAGGTCAATTTCTAACAGGTTTGAATCGAGAGTTTTCCTTCTCCTAGATCAGTCTCCATAGTATAGTTAAAGAGCACAGTCTTCCCTACTATTTACTCATTGCTGGAGGGAAAAAATTTTGATTCATACCTTTCCAAGGGGTATTAGCGACATATGAAATGCAAACAGCTTCGTCCAGGATTTGAACTCGGGTCACCATGTCCATCTCCTTCGACTGTAACCATTAAATATATATATATATATATATATATATATATATATATATATATACGTGTGTGTGTGTGTGTGTGTGTGTGTGTGTGTGTTTAAAAAATAAATGGAAATGTGGATAAACTGAAACACAGATAACAGATTCTAATTAATATTTCGTCATTATTTCATCAAAGACTTCTTCAGAGTGTTGGTTATTTTACAATGTTAAGCAATTAGAGGAACTAGATTTTTAAAAAGTGGAAGGGGCCGATAGAAGGAGAGAGAGAGAGAGAGAGAGAGAGAGTGAGAGAAGTAAAAGAAAAGAAAAAGAAGGGGAAAGATTGAAATACAAATCTGAGTGTCGAATGAACGTGCTGACAGCAAGGATTATTGACCACAACTACGGTAAATTTTTGAAACACTCTGGGCAGTGGGTAAGCAAACAGAGGACTGGATACAGCTAGTGTCAATCGTATCAAATTTCATCAAAATATAACCATAAGAATGAAATATCTAAATGAAAAATCATCCAGAAGTATGGAATTGTGGTAGGGAAATAAATATCTTAGTTTTTATTATAAAAATGTTTTCTTATCAATTGTCAATTACGATGTTTTTATTCCGTAAAATAATGTTTGCCTAGTAGGGCGAAATATAAAAAACGCTAGAGCGTTGTTTAATTATCTGACTGGAGTGAAAGATGATTGCAGTTTCTAACAATCGACGAGATTTTCTACAATGGATAAGTTTAATTAAAAAGGTCCGGGAAAAATTGAAAGCACGTTTGAAAAGTGTATTTCGGTCATCATTCAATTTAATTGATTGTTTACATTCGTAAATCCTTTGGTCTAAATTACGGTGGGTTTCGCCAATGTAATATTTGTCATAATCATTACATGGAATGGAGTATATGCCTGCGTGAGAAGTAGTTATGTTGTTAATGCTTTTAGAGATGTTAGTGAAATTTTTAATGGTTTGTGATGTGGTTTGTTTGATCGGTATTCCTAATTTAGTTAATTTGTCATAAAACAGTTTATTGTATATGTTAAGGGGTTGAGAGGTGGAACTGTAGGTAAAAGGAATAATGGGCGTGTTATTCTTAAGTTTACTCGATGAATGTATGTTGAGAGCGTTTTTTCTCGCGCTTAGTATAAAAGATTTACGGTATTTAAAGCTTTTAAACCAAATCGATGTTGACTGGGTTGAAAATAATGACCTAAAGTAGAGCGTCAGTCTCAAGTGAAATCATTACGTCGTGTGGATAGATAAGTTACAAAAATATCCGCGACTAAAAGAGAAATTAAATGACAATTAAGATTGGTGTCCGGTTGGCTAAATACCGTAAAATGCGCTTTATTTTGCACGCTAGTGTTCAAACAGCAATCAACGAAATTTTCCGGAATCATCAAACAGCATTACTAATTTAACTGGTTGCTATTACCAACACAAACAGGAGAAGACCGCATAAAGAAGCTACCTCATATTGAGCTGGTTTACGTATAAAAGTAGACAGAAATAAGAGAAGCTGTAACGTTGACTAAAAAAGAAAGATACCAAAAGAAGAGCTGGCTCCTTCTAGATACCAGCAAATCTACCCCGAATATTGTGCCAGTAACCTGCTTCCTCGTATTTCCGCGACCCCAGTAAATGAACAAAGAGAATAAACAACAGATAGTCCTACATTTGAGATGTATGTGCTTTCGTGTTATCCCACATCAACTAAAGATCGACCACAATACCGATGACAACACGACACTATACATTTTAACATGCCTCATACGGACAAAACGTATTTTATTCCTAAGATCTGAATACAGAAGATAAGAACTATTTATATCATGCAACGCTATTGTCACTGTGTCATGTCCATTGACTCCAAGGCGAATCGACCAAACTTACAAATAATATTCCATTTTCTTATAAAATTATTTCATTATCAAATTTACAATGTCTTTTTTTTTAAATTATATCGCATAATAATGGATTATACTGCCAATAAATTGTTTCTAGCAGTTATTATTTATGCACATTAGAATGACAGTGGTGTATTGTGAACTAAAAAATTGTTACAATCTTAATTTTTATTTATTTTTATTTGTTAACTAACTTCAAGATATTTACCAATTTGTCAATTTCAATCTCCTCTATATATTTTTGCTATTTATCAAATCGATTTTTCTTTCTATTTTTTCAGCCATTAACAGTAAATACCTTCCTTTTATCTATATTCCATATCGTCTATTAATAAAGAAATTCAGAGTAGTATAATGACTACCGGCACCGAAAATAGAACTAGCAAAATGAATTCGAATTTAGACTGAAGCTGCACTGAAGTCATCAACATCATCATGGTTAAACTGTGCCAGGCGCACGGATTCCCTGGATTATCTTTCGCTATTCTTCACTATCAGCCATTGCTTTTTCTTGGTTCTTGAGACGGCATCAAGTGTCAGCTCATAACTGCTTAATTTTTTTTTCTGGCTGACCAGCACTAGCATGTCCATCAGAAGGATTCCAAAAGGGAACCCTGCTAATGTGTTCATCCTTACTTCACCAGCAGTGCTCAGTATATCTTTTTCATCTTTCTTAGAGGGTTTGAGTGATGGCTGCTGTTTGGTAGTGTGCTGCTTCCAAGATTTGTTCAAAATAACTCATAGCATCCGTGTGTTGTCCCCATCTAATCTGTTCTACAATCGTTTTGTTAGAGTCCGATTTCTTCTTGCGTCCTATATCCTGAACAGCGTTTTGCTACTAACATGCCCCAAAAATTGACAGAAAAGAGAATGCAAGAAAATGCCGCATAAAATATCACTCTCACATAACTATCTCAAGAACCCACACCAAATTGATTTTGCTTTATAGTCAGCATTGATTAAGGCCCATTTACTTAAAGAAAAATTATCATGTTATTAAAATCCAATATGTCATCCATTTTCTTAATCTCTTCTCCATAACAATTGAAGTGACTTACTCTTGTGATTTGATTTACTCTGTCTATTCATTTGAGAAGCTATACTTTCAGACAACAGTAATGCTATTTATAATGGAATCATGTGCTAAATTATATAAGAAATCATAAAAGAACTTTCAATTGCACATAGAGTGGATAATTCGTTTAAATTGCTTCATCTCTCCAATGGTAATGTGTCTGTTTCTCATTTTCGACTACAAAAAGTAGATACAATTTTACTGATTTATTCCTCCTAACAATTTTTAATATTTCTTGCCGACGTCTTCAACAAGTCCAAAATGTCTACCGATTAGGAAATTGGTGTCTCCCCATTTTTGTCTTTTTATCACATTAATTGTTAACTCTTCTTTTTTATTGCAGTCATCAGAAGCACCATTCTTTTTAAATTTCTTTTAACTATATTTTACACAAATGGAAACAAGAAGACGTAAGTCACGACTTATCAGAACATGCACTAGTTGAAGCCTCTAGTAACATAGCAACGAACAAAAAGACTGTCTTAATTCTTTGTAACACAGGAAGTGATACACGCTGATGTGAGGAAATTTTAGATTCAAATCGTAAGTTCTTTTAAGACTGTACGAACTGAAGCTTAGTTTTATTTCTTACTCAGTACTACTTCATATATCGGAGAGTCACCGTAGTGTAGAGGTTTACGTTATGGACTACGAAATTGTAGTAAACGAGTTCGAACGCAAGTCGCGCTATTACGTTCGTTTTCGGACGAATACCTTTGACAAAGGTTTGAATTTCCTTCTTATTCTCAACTTAATTGTTAAATAGTACCAATACCGCTCTTCTTCAAGGATGGATTTATTATTAAATAAACCACGAAAGTTAATATGCCATTAAACAAAAGAAACCAAATAATTCCTATGACGATAACGCTAAACACTTACAGAATAAATCCCCATATTTAACATGATCGATGTCACATGTCTATTTTTCTGTTCATTATATATATATATTGTAGAGAATCTATCAGTTTTTCTGCCGTATAATTCTTACAAATTTAATTTGGCATTTTTCTGCTCGACATCCCTCTTTCACAAAGATTAGATTTTGGATAACCTGAGGATACATTTTCAACTTTCCAATCGATAGATATCACAAAGCACAACGGATTTAAAGACATTCAACCGTTATGATAAAATTTGCGTCCCCTCTAATACAAATCAGAGTCACAAAAAATACAGAAAAAAATCATTTATACACAGATTCAGAATGCATAACACCATTCTACACTCTTGATTAACGGTAGTTCCATTATTATTATCATCATTATTATTATTTTACTCCTGGCCTGTTTTTCAGTTTCTTTCACAATTCTCAGTGGATGTCCTTTCCCACCCAGTAGTTCCTAGTCTTGTACTCCCTCTGTGCTAGTTTTCTGCATTCGCTTACTGTTTGATTCACCGTTTCATTTCATTCTCCACACAGCCAAAACTTGCTATTCTGTCACGTATTATCAATTTTCGATTTATCCATCGGTTCCTATGGTGTTGTTTTGTGTTACTATTAGAAGTGATTCGGTTTCTCTCTTGAAAATTATTTTCCGGGCCCTGGTCCATGTTTTCTCGTGGGAAATCTCTCCAGTTTCTCGCTTGAAATATCTATACAGTTATTTTTCTTCCCATTTTTGTTTCCTTGTTTTTGTTACTTTTTTGCCAGTACTTGTGTTGCTAATGTTTTATTGGCTGCTTTAATTATTCATTCTTTATTCTTCTTAATATAGCCCTCTAGCCTTTGTATTGATGAATATCCGCCATCATCAATGCTGGTGTGTCCACTTCTTCCTCCTTTTCTTGACACTTTCAGTTTATCCATGTCATTTCTTGGATGTAAAGCCTGGCATATTTTCATCATCTTTCTTGTACTCTGATACATTTGTCTAAGTTAGTCTCTCTAGTCCATTTCAAGAATGATCCTGACTATTTCATAATTGGAACTTCCCAGGTGTTTATCTTTGATGCGATTTCTGCTGCAGAGTATGGGTTGTCGTTCTTCTGGCGTATTCTTTTCTTATTTTTCTTTCTGCTTGCTTGATGGTGTCCTCTTCAATTATTCCTAAGCACTTTGTTATAATATTTACCAACCCATCCGATCGGGCAGGATATGACACAGGGTCAATTTTTAAGCGGAGCTTAACAGGTTTGAATTCAGAGTTTTCATTCTCCTAGACTAGTTGCCGCACCAAGGCTGAAGAACCTAGTCTGTCCTATTATTTACCCATAGCTGGAGAGAGAATAATTGGATTCATACCTTTCCCAAGAGTATTAGTGCTATGTGAAATGCAATCAGTCTCGTCCAGGATTTGAACTCGTGTCAGCGTGTCCATTTCCGATGACGATAACCATTACACCACGGGCACTTTGTAATAATATTTATTTTATTCCTTGAGAGTTTTTGACACCAGCATTTGCTGGTGGTCTTTTACAGGGATCTGAGTGACTGCAAGTCTTGTCAGGTCTCAGGACTCTTCTCAGTATTCTGGATCATCTTAACAATGCTGTTGTCTGTATGATCTCGATTCTCCCTCTGGTTTCCAATACATCCATTCTACTTGAGGACCATACCAAGCGCACCAACCACAATTGGTATCTGTCTTACACTCATGTTCCACAGCTTTTTTAGTTTTCTAGCCAGGTCCCTGTACTTGTCTATCTGTTCGCTTTCATTTATTTTCACTCTATGACCGCCGCAACGCCAAAATCTACAAGATGGCAAGTAAGTTTTTTTTTTAGTTTTTTTCCTCTTTCTTTGTAAATTATTATTAGGTCTGATCTTTTGCCAGGGATTCGATAATTCGTTTGTTTATCTCTAAATCCCAGAGAATCTTATGCATCTCATTCTCCAAGACGGATTCTGATTTGTGAATATACCATTTCGTAGTAGGGTCAAATTTCAGTCTCTTGCACAATTCCCAGTGAATCATATTTTCGACTAGGTCGAGCTTAGTCCCTTTGTGTTAGTATGGCACATTTGCTTATTATATGGTTCACAGCTTCATCCCTTTTGTTCACGTAATCTAAGCTTGCTATTCTGTCAATTTAGTATAATGAGGTGTTATGATGCTGTTTTGCGCTGCTATGTGAAGAGATTCAGTTTCTCTTATGAGTATCATTATTATTACTCCTTAAGAGTTTTTCACCAACGTAAGATGATGGTGTTTCACTGAAGTTTGAGTGACAGCAGGTCTCTTCATATTTCCAGGACTCTGCTCATAATTCTGATTGATCTTAGTAATGCTGTAGTCGGGATGGTCTTTACTTATCCTCTTGTTTCTAAGTCTTCTAGTAATTTTACCAAACCTAAAGGCATTGTTGCAAGTGCACATATTACAATTGGTATCACCATCACCTTCATGATTCATATTTTTGATAGTTCTCTGGCAATGTCATGGTACTCATCTCTCTTTTCACTTTCTTCTATTTTTACTCTATAGTTAAATGAGACAGCAAAGTCCACTATTCGGCAGGTTCACTTTTTCTTGTTGATTATTGCTTGATCTGGTTGTCTAGCCGATATTATGTGATCTGTATCTCAAAATCCCAGATAATTTTGTGCGCCTTATTCTCCATGTCAGATTCTGATTTGTGCATGTACCACTTGTTCATATAGTCAAATTTCAATTTCGTGCAAAATTCTCAATGGATCACCTTCCCTAACCAGTCGTGTTTTGTCTTATAGTCTTTTTCCGCTAATCTGCTGCATTCACTTATTATGTGATTAATCATTTCATTTCTATCGCTGCACAAGCTACATTTGCAATTTTGTTGCGTCTAATACATTTGATAGTTAACACTGCTTTGGTCTGGACTGTCTCACTTCTTCCTCCAGTCTTCTTTCCAGGCATTTGGGGACCGTTCCAAGGGCTCCAAAAACAATTTTTGTTACCGTCAGCTTCATGTCCCATAGCTTTTTTAGTTCTCTGGCAAGATCCAAGCATTTGTCTATCTTTTCGCTTTTTTTATGTACACTATTGGGCCGCTGGAAAAGCAAAATTCACCGTATTGCAAGTTATTTTCTTGTTAATTAGTACTATTTATTTTTCTCTGGCCTGGATCAGATGTATGTCAAGGTACTTGAGATTTTTATGAGTCTCATTTTATGAGTCTCATTCTGGTTTGTACATATACCGTTTGTCATTATAATCAAATTTCCATCTCTTGTACAATTCATAAATGACCATCTTCAATACCCTGTTTTGCATTGTCTGTTTTCCTATTATGTCAGTTTGCTACATACGCTTATAATGTGAAAAACCTTTTCATCCATGGCATATATAACCAACACTCGCAATTCTGTTGTGTATTATCGATTTTTGGTTTGACGTAATTGGTTCTTATACCGTTTTTTGCAGTTGATAAACGAGATTCAGTTTCTCTCTTGAGGTTTTCCCATCATAGCAATGTCTAAGCTTTCTTACATGCAATTTCTTTAGTTTGTCGATTGAAATATCCATACGCTTGTTTTATTTCCATTTATTATTTCACTCCTTTGAGAGGTTTTCACATCGACCATAGCGGATGGTTTTTCCCAGGAGTTTGAGTGCCAGCGAGAGTCCTCAAGTTTCCATGATTCTTCTGGCCAATCTTCATAATTCTGTAGTTTGGATGATCTCCACCTTTCCTCTTATTTCCAAGTCTTCAAGTCCCTTTACCAATATAAGGGTATTGTTCCAAATACAATTGGTATCACCTTCACCTTCATATTCCATAACTTTTTAAGTCTTGACATTTATCTCTCTTTTCGCTTTCTTTTGATCTTAATCTTTGGTCTGCCACTATACGGTAGGTCTGTTTGTTTGTTTGTTTGTTTGTTTGTTGCTTTTTTTTTTTAAATATACAAGGTCTGGTCGTCTGACCCAGATTAAGTGATCCGTTTGTATCTCACAGTCCCAGAGAAGTTTCTGCGTCTCATTCTCCTGGACGGTTTCCAGAGTAAGCATATAGCACTTGTTCGTATGGTCAACTTTCAATTTCTAGCACAATTCCCAGTGGATCACATTCCCCATCCAGTTGTGTCGTTATTATTATTATTATTATTATTACTATCATATCCTCACCCTGGGAGAATTTGATATATCAGCTTTAGCTAGTGGTCTTTACATGGAGACTGAGTGATAGTAAGTCGCCAGAGGTCTTCAGAACTCTTCTCGATTCTTCATCTGATTTTCAATTTCGCCAGTGCTTTTTTCAAGTACTTGGGCACAGTTCCTAACTCGCAAACTACTATTGGTATGACTATCACCTTTATGTTCCACGGCTTTTTCAGCTCTTGGACAAGATGCAAGTAACTATTATTATTATTATAATTGCTACACCTTGAAAAATTGTCATGTCACTGTCAACTGATGGCCTTTCACTGGTGTTTGAGTGACAGCAAGTCTCCTCAAGTTTCCAGTACTTTTCCCAGTATTATGGCAACCGGTCAAGAAAGAAAAAATCTGAATTCGAACCAGCTTTACCCAGCTTAAAATTGACCTTTGTGTTCCTTTCTAGCTATGGCTGAGGAGATGAGTCATCAGATAAAATTGATGTCTACCATTTTCTATCCCTGTGCGCTGCAATAGTAATGTTTGTCTTCCTCACAGACAACTAATAATGAAGTTTACCTTATTTTCAATAAATGACACGCAGATTCAATGCCAAAAATGACGCAAAATATTTTAGGTTTTTAATGGCGACATTATCAAATGCCACTGTTGAACCCAGTGATTTTCAACTATTAATCTTTTGTGAATGATATCCACAGATTGCTTTGATTGAATAAAGTAATTATTTCTGTGTCCTGACTAGCATAAAAAGCCACATCCACTGGCGAGACCCCTATTCCGGATCTCGCATTCAATTTCTTTGTCTCATGGCAAATCAATTTCCATGGTTTATTAATTGCCTAAGCTATCTTTGTAAAAGAACATTAGTGATACTATGTAATCATTGCTGGAAGGAGAGGCCATATCTTTTCCAAAAGTATAAATCTGAAAATGAACATAATAGCGCGACTGGAGTATAGAAATCACTTTCTTCGAGGCCGTATTCCAGTTCTGTTAACCATTACACCACGGGACTCTCCCTAAAACAGAGCTTTTTTAATTATTAGTATTACATATAAATACTTGAAACCATATAAGTGGATGCAAACAAATGATTATTCGTTTTAAATACGAATAGTTAAGTGAAGCTATAAAATACCGTGCAAATTTTTTTAGTATTACTTAGTAATACTTACAAACTTACAACCGTTTTCACATTAAAAAAAAGTTCCTTGAAATTTTGATTGTTTACGAATGATTAATATAAATGGTTGCCAAAAAAAAGAACGATATTCATATTTACCAACCCCTCTGCTCGGACAGGATATGACACAAGGTCAATTTTTAAGCGGAGTTTAACAGGTTTGAATTCAGAGTTTTCCTTCTCCTAGACTAGTTGCCTCATCAAGGCTAAAAAACCCAGTCTGCTCTACTATTTGCCCATAGCTGGAGGGAGAATAATGGGATTCATACCTTTCCCAAGGGTATTAGTGCAATGTGAAATGCAATCAGTCTCGTCCAGGATTTGAACTCGTATCGCTGTGTCCATATCCTACGAAAATAATCATTACACCACGGGCACCTCCTAAAGAATGATATAGGCTTTAAATAACCTAATAAGAATTAACGTGTATCTTAAAAAGATAACCAAATAATTAACTTGATCACATGATCTAATGCAATCAGTACGTGGGTAAACTCTAAAAAATGTTGCGTGATTTTATATCCTATCCATTTTCTAAATATGCAACAATATTAATACGAGGCTGGGCTGAAAATTCCATTGGCTGAAAATCATATCATGGCATTTTCGTTTATCTAATTTTGTGTGTGTGTGTGTGTGTGTGTGTGTGTGTGTGTGTATGTGTGTGTGTAAACGAAATATGCAAGATAGATAGGGTTATAGAATAAAATAAATATGAATGCAATAAAGATCCCGATATTTAAACAAAACAATGTTTTATGTGTTGTAACGCAAAAAATAGACAAGAATGAATGAAATGTTTATAATGAATGCTAATCACAAAAATCTTCTCACAAAAGAGAAGTCCCAGCCAATCTGGAGAAAAGTGTCAGTGAGTATTTTATAGTCAAATATAAATTACGAATATTTGAGTAATGATGTGAAATTAAGCCAAAATAGGAAAGAGAAAATGTATCTTTACCTTTCGCCTGCAAACGGAAAAAATTTTACTTTTTTTTTTTTTCGTTTTAAAATATTATAAATTTAGCATGTAAAACGCGCATAAGCAGCTGTTTGATTCTAAATAATTTGATTGGCTTTGCTGCAAAATATTGTGGTGACGTAATGTTTTGTTATTTTCTATGAGCAGGTAATTCTGATTGCAATAGCATCATATGTGCTGGT
Organism: Sepioteuthis lessoniana; assembly: GCA_963585895.1. Lineage (NCBI taxonomy): Eukaryota > Metazoa > Mollusca > Cephalopoda > Myopsida > Loliginidae > Sepioteuthis > Sepioteuthis lessoniana. Next base: position 77,056,515 of record OY757905.1, read on the forward strand.
GAAGATTTTTAGGAATAGAATCAAAGCACTTGCAACACCGATGGAAGAAGTGGGTGGACTGCAAGAGGAGCTATGTTGAAAGGCAAACCTCATTTGGTCACATTGCATGAGAGTATCATAGTCAACCTAGGAAGTTTTGTGCAGACTCTCATATATTACATAATTTTTGTACGAATGGTTAGTGATGTATCAAAGGTATTTTCGTTTTTTACTCAACTGAGATCTCATAGGAAACCTTGATAGATGTTTTTTTAAGCTTGTGTAGCGCTCTACATAAGTTATCTTTCTAACATCTTAGTTCCCCTTGATATTGACGAAATCCGGCTCTCAAATCCAATGTTTACTATGCATTGGACGTCTCCTTCTTGGCTTTTTTTCAAGTGATAAATTACCATCTTCTAAAACCTGAAAACAATTTCGGACATTAGTGCTTGCTATTATTTTCTTTTCTTCTACTTTCAGAGGTCTTCGAGCTTTAAAGCTCAGTTAAAAAAAATCATCATCATCATCATCATCAAGTCGCTCTGACAGCAGGAAGTTCCCTGATTCTGTCTTGCCATTCGTCCCTATCATACATTGCGTTCAGTGTTGAATATTGACCGGACTACTCCTTTTAACATGCCACATAATTTGCGTAAGTTACATAGCCAGAAATAGACGTGTTTCCTAAAGTAAACATAACGTGGAAGTTTCGCGTAACTTCCGTAGGTGGCAAGCTAGACGGAAAGGGTCTCCACGTACAACGTGTAGGCGGGAGGCATGACCACGAGGATTTGTGTAGGCATCTGGAAAAGTATATAAACCAGGGAAGATTTCGACTCCAGGATAGACGAGCGGAGAACAACGAAAAAAGAGCGAAAGAGCGACTAGACGTTACGCCACTCTGAGCACTGGCCTTGCACCAGACTACCCAGGTTTGAGAGAAAGAGAAAAGCCTGTACTAGACTCGCAAAAGCAGAGTAGCGAAAAGAATCTAAGATGATTCGGTACATTGGGATGGCTCTGACAGAGTAGAAACGAAGATGTTTCAGTTCTTTGAGAGGGTCCTGACGAGAGTTACGAAAGTCAAGAAGCGAGTAGATACTAAGATGAATTGATGCCTTAATATAGCCCTATATAAGACTCGTGAAAATAGAGAAGCGAGGAGAAACTAAGATGATTCCATGCCTTCAGTTAACCTTGTACCAGTCTCGCGAACGAAGAAGATATTGGTTGGTAGTTTGGGTTTTATGTCATATCAACCTTTGTTGGTTATTTAACGCCAAAGTCATTTTTATACAAATTAACAGTTTTATTTCAAACAATTTAGTTTAGCATGAGTACACAATTTAACTGTAAAAAACATTTCTATTTCAAGCTATTCAGTTTAGTCAAACAGTTCTAATTTAAACAATTCAGTTTAGCCTAAGTACAGTTTAATTGTCAAAAAGAGTTCTATTTCAAACAATTCAGTTTTGCATAAGTACGCAATTTAGTTCTATTTGGCCCCTAGATTGAATCCTATCAGGTGCTACGATCCAGGACAGAATGGACCTGAGAACGATGACAATGAAGGGGTACTCCTCATTCTTCAAAGCTCCAGCATTTCTGAAACTTCACCATCAGATTGTTTAGAGTCATAATCCAGACACTCGTTGGGGAAGTCTTACCCTTCTGCAGAGAAGCAGTCGGTATATTCTTCAGCCTCAACCATCTGCTCAAGAACAAAGAAGAAGCGGTTCACTAAATATTCTTATTTTACCCCGTGTGTACATCTTAGCTGTCTTGGACTCTCTCCCTCACTCTACCACTTCACCAACACTGGTGAAACCTTGATTGGTTTGGTTTTGTTTGGTTAGATGGCATATCAACCATTGTAGGTTATTAATTTCAAATCCATTTTTAAACATACAAACAGTTCTATTTCGAACAATTCAGTTGAGTATAAGTATAGTTTGTTTGTTTTATTTTGTCTTTTGGGTTTTTTTTTGTTTACACACAGTTAAATGTCAAAACAGTTCTATTTCAAACAATTCAGTTTAGCGTAAGTACATTTTCAATGTCAAAACAGTTATATTTCAAACAATTCAGTTTTGCATACAAAAACAACTCCATTTCAAACAATTCAGTTTAACATAAGTACGCAGTTTAAATGTCAAAACAGTTCTATTTCGAGCAATTCAGTTTAGCATAAATACACACTTTAGCTCTATTTGACCCATAGATTGGACCCTATCAGGTGCTACCGCTCTGGGTCAGAGTGGACCTGAGAACGATGGAAATGAAGGGGTAATCCGTATTCCCCAAAGCCCTAGCATTACTGGAACCTTACTATCATATTTTAGTGCTATATCCAAGACACTCGTTGTTGGGTGTCTTAACCCTCTGCAGAGAAGCAAACAGTGTATTATACAGCCCAAGCCGACTTGGCATTCGTGACCTTGAAATTGCCAGAAACTTAAAACATGTATCCACTATTATAACATCAGAAATAAACTGAACTGAATCGTATTGATCAAATAATAATAATAATAATAATAATAATAACAGCTGATATGAAAATCTCGCATAATATTATTAATAATAATAATCAACCAATCCCCACTAGAAAATCTGACTTTGTGTTAACTGACCAGAAGTTGACCATAACTTGAAAATGAAAGACAGCGAATAGATGAACAAATACTTTAATCTTGACGGACGTGTATATGGAATCGTGTAAATTGAAAAAAAACAAAAATGCTTTTGATAAACCTCATAGGTTTATATATACAGTATCACCCAAAAATATGTACACCCATAAAAACGTTTATAAGCTCATTTTTCACTAAACTTAAGATAAGTAAAAAAAGTAAAGCTGACGACTTTAGTCGTGAGTGACCTAAAGGCTCCATTTTCAATAGCTACCTTATCGGGGTGTCCTCGTGGTGTAATGGTTAAAGCGATGAACTGCGGAATCGTAGTACGCGAGTTCGTACTCCAGTCGCGCTATTATGTTCACTTTCGGGCAAATACCCTTGGGAAAGGTATGAACCCCCTTATTCTCCCTCCAGCTATGGGTAAATAGTAGCACGGACTAGGTTCTTCAGCCTTGTTGAGGCAACTTGTCTGGGAGAAGAAAAACTCTGAATTCAAACCTGTTAAACTCCGCTTAAAAATTGACTTTGTGTCATATCCTGCCCGAGCGGAGGGGTTGGTAAATAGTACCTTATCGAGGTGTAGGGGAGAGTACTACTCCAACCTCTGGATTGCTCTGCTTTACCCTTGATACTTACCTTATAGTGATGAGTGCTAAGGAAGGTGGCATCAAGTACCTTTTTTAGTCTTTGATATGACTCGGCCAGATATTAAACCCCGGTCTCCTGGACCATTAGTGAATACTCAACTCATTAGGCCAATGGCTGGTATGCTAAAGATATCATGATAATATCATTTCCTGTGGAACATTAAATAATCAAAACAGATATTTTTAGATATAATTCATTATTCATATAAAAAATAAACTCTAAACTGATAATCCGTAATCAAAAATAAAATTTCATAAATATACGAGGGTATTTCAAAAAGTTCTATAACTCGATCAGAAATAAGAACCACAGCTGAAAATTTTTATTGTGCCAACATACTACCACTTTTTATAAAACTAGAAAAACTAAATCAGATTTCTGATTCAATTTCTGTGCAGGTTATGTTCTTGCAAAGCTGAGAGGTGTATAACAAATCTGAAAATAAAACAGATGCTCGAAAGTCTTAAAGTAATTCCCAAACGAAAGGTATGACAACCAAGGAAATCAATGTGGACATAACGCAGATACTTGGTGAGCACTCCCTTTCCTATTCAGTTGTGAAGAAGTTGGCTGCAGAATGTTAGCAAACCAGGAACGGCATAGATGACCTTCTGTCAAGCTGTCCAAAAACCTCAACCACTGATGAACCATCTGATGCCATTCATTGTATGAATAGAGAGGACATACATTTTATTGTCCAGCTAATAGCAAAGTTCATTAGCATTTGTTCTGGTTCAGACCTCATTGTTTTAACTGAGATTTTGTGGATGATCAAACTGTTTACAATATGGGTTACAAGAATGCTGACATCAAGCCACCAGCTGAAAAGGGTTGGCATTTCCAAAACACTTCTAACTTTCTTTCAGGCTGACTCTAAGTGGTAAAAATCTGATCTCCACTCCTATATAGGTACCGTTGTTGGCAACATGATGGCTTCTGTCTTTGTTTTGTTTTGGGTTGGTAATCATGAGAGACTATAAGAAAAAAGGACAAACTATTAATGGACAGAACTATACATTGAAATTAAAACAACTTAAGGAAGCAATCAAGTCGAAACGCAGAGGAAAATTGAGACCAGGTGTTCTCTTGCTCCAGGGTAACACATCATTTCACACTGATTAGTTTATAGTTGTTGAAGCCGCCAACTGTGGCTTTAAATTGCTATCTCCTTACTCACCATTTAACTCCAACTGACTTTTTTCTGCGTCTTAGACTAAAATCCCATTTGTATGGTTACCATTTTTGAAATAATGAATAAGTCCAATAGGCTGTGGAGGAGGTTTTAGAAGAACAAAATGTCACCTTCCTCCGTGAGGATTTTCAATGCTTGAGTATCGTTGGGCCAAGTGTGTCGGTGTCAGGTTGGACAAGTCCGCCGGAATGACAAAATTCACTGGATGATAAGTTATTTTCTTGTTATTTAATTCAAGGTTTGGTCTTCCGGCCAAGATCCGTTTGTATCTTAAAGTCCAAGAGATGTTATGGTCCATTTCAAATATCTTGCACAATTCCCGGTAAATAACCTCTTCTGCCCAATCGTGTCTAGTATTGTATTCTTTTTGTGACTGTTTTTGCTTTCGTTTATTTAGTGATTAAACGTTTCATCTCTGCTGGAATACACTTATTCCACTTTTTTCTCCCTCTTTTTTCCAGCGTCCTCATTTTCTTTCTTTATTTATTTCGTTGTTTATTTATTTATTTATTCATTTTTCTTCTTTCATCGTCTTAAACCTTCAATTTCCCTTTTCGTTTTTTTTTTACTAATTTTCTTCTTATTTTTCTCCTTTTTGTTATGTTTTTCATTCTTTCTTTTACTCCTTCTTATTCTCTTTTTGCAATTTTTTCTCTTTCCTTCTTTTAATAGAAGCCCTTTATATTTACTAGCTTCTTCCGCTTGTATTGTCTTTTGTCTTCTTTTCTTGTTAAAATTACATTTCTCCTCCCCACTCTGTATCAGCTTTTTCTTCTTCTTGTAGAGAGGAAGATAGATATATTAGTTTTCTTTCTTTAAACTTCTTTTTCCTCATCTTTCCTCTTTTCTGCTTCTCATTTTTCTTAGTAATTGTCTTGTCATTGCTTATTTGTTTCTCCTTACTATCCATTTTTATTTAGCCTCCTTATTCGCGAAATTATTTCTTCCGTTACTCTTTCTACTTCATCTACTTTATGTGTGCCATTTTCCTAAGAAAAGTTGATAATATTTGACTTGCACCATCAAATCAAATGTCATATGACGTGCCGGCGTACACAAGTCGGGTTTCTTTCGCTTGAATTTGTCAATATCAATTGAGTTTTGTAGCCGATGAGACTCGACACCTGATTCAAATTTCAAAAGCTCTGCATACAAAAACCAACAAGCGAGTAATTATAAACAAGAGTGTAGTTAGAGAACACTTTGTGTAAAACGCCAACCACCTTATTTTATGCACGTATCCCATCAGGCATCTGTGGTTGGACAAAGCTTCGAAAATCTCGTTAGTTCTGTGTTGCCTATGGCTTTTTTAGGTTTACATGTGATAAAAGTTAATTTGGGTATCGCTACGTGAGAATAATATGTAACAGAAAATGATGCATATCCTGTTCGATCCCAGCAATGCCAGGATCCGATTCTTAAACCTTTATCTGAAAAGAGATATTAGGGTTAGTGAGCATGAGAGACTTGAACAAGCATTCAGTGTTTTTGTCCTAAAGATTGGCTTTAAAGAATAGCCCTAAGTGCAAGTTGCAAAACATTTGAAAGGTATTACGTACATTGAAACCTAACTCATGTTTTCATGTAGAGAAACAGGAAAACATATGTAAGAAAAGGAAAAAGAATAACCTCTTTTGACACACACACACACACACACACACACATATATATATATATATATATATATATATATATATATATATATATATATATATATATATATATATGACAATATTTTCAACTATACTATAGAATAACAATACACAGGGATAAAAACTCATTCTTCTGAATTTAGTGCTGCGGACACTACAAAGATTTTACTGATTAAAAAAGCCATTAGCGTAAAAAAATTATCATAATCGTGTATATATATATATATATATATATATATATATATATATATATATATATGCGTGTGTGTGTATGTGTATTATCAATGAATATTTATATGTGTGTGTGTGTGTGTGTGTGTTTACTTGATAATTTATATCTATATATATATATGTATATATATATATATTGTGTCGACTCTAAATGGAAACACTATTAATTCTTTTTATAAAAACTTGATTTTCTTCAACAGCAAACTCAGTGGGATTTTATAAGTTTTAGTAGGAATAAAGGAAAAAATGCTTAACAAATGCCAGTATTATTTCGGGAAAAGAATTATTATTCGTCTGATAATCGTATTAGCGAGAAAATGACAGTCTCCCAACACAACTGAATCGGTGTCTACGCTATTCAAACTTAGATATGCAGTTGCTTAATCAACAATATTGAACAGTCTTTTTAGATATTACAAACCATGTAAACTTATTTTGATAATAATGATGATTATAATACATATATATATATATATACATACATATATATATATATATATATCGATAAAAACAAAAAACTCGATATTTTTTCATTTCTAACACACATTTAACACACATTTACTGTTTCTGTAAAGTGAGCCAAAGTCAGGCTTTAACGTATGTAATATCTGTTCAAATGATTTCTAAGTTGCGCTTCATATCTGGAATAACAGAATGTTTCATATTTTTTAATGATTTCTTTCCTCTTTGGGCAAAGGAGTTTTCAACATCCCTTCATATACATATATTGATAGATAAATAGATAGACTGAGAAAGAGAAAGAGAGGGGGAAAAGACAGAGACAACATTTTAACTGTTGGTAAGTAAAGAAGCCAATGTGTATATCCCAAGACTATAAGAGTGTGATTTTGCAAGAGAATACTGCCATGTTAGTTGGATAAATGGGCGGGGTGGATAAGGAAAATCTCTTGAAATTCTTTGAAGCAAAATAAAAAAAGGAAATATATCGAAATGTTCGACAATTGTTAAATGTATGTTGTTAGCTATGTAAATAATTTTCCGCATTCCGTTGGTTTCTGTGACGTCATCATTGAAAGGAACAATCAATGATCATTGAAACCGACATTCTACTCAAAGAATCCAATTTTTCTTCCTCCAAAGAATAAACGTTCTCCTATTTACTTCTATTTAAGGACAGAATTTAAAAATCAATCATCCGCTTGATATTCGCTTATCGTTAAAACCATTTAATATCACATCTATCTTATTTCTCCTCGGTGGCTTCAACGGTATTAATTTTGATTTAGAGTTGTTTTTTTTTGTTTTGTTCTTTTGTTGTTTTTTTTTTGTTTTTGATTTTTTAGTTTGTTTTTTTTTCTTTTTTTTTTCTTTTTTTTTTTTTTGTATGTTCGACTTAAGATAAGAATAGAAGGCTGTATAGATCGTCAAGAAAGACACACGATTTGCGATACTGGAGTAACGTAGTCACCGACGATAAATTTTTACCTTTCGTCATCATATAACATTTGTTCATCAAGTAGTACTAGCCCTCACACATAATATACACAAATCACGATGAAATGAAATACAGGACACAATAAACATTTACAAATTTTGACTTGAAGAGTATTTTCGCAAAATGAAATCTAATATTGTATTTGCAGCATGGTCTCCTATTGTAAAATATGACTTGACAATATTTTCAGCCCTTAAATCTGGTTAACTATTTCGTAAGTCTAGGAACAGAATTATTCCTTCTTTGCTCCTTGCTATCCGGTCACAATAAACGCTTGTCTCTCCGCACTCCAGCTACCAAAAGAGAAAAAAGAGACTTAATCAGGAAATCAATGACATATATATATATATATATATATATATATATTAAATGAGCAGGTCCACGAAGAGAGTAGTACTTTTAAAATTTATCTATTTATTTCATTCTTACATACGAGTATGATTCCAGCTCGACGTTTTGTCAGAGAACATGTATGGCACAAGGCCTTGTTAATAGGGTATTCAATGAGACTTGAACTCATGAATTTGCAGTTTGAATGGTTTTCAGTTGGTCATGGGATTTTTATAAAGCTGACTCCTTTCTTTTCCTTAGAGTGTATTTCTCTTCGTCTACTTTAGCTTTCATTTGCTTTTGATATTTGATTCGTTGTGTGTGTGTGTGTGTGTGTGTTGGAGTGGTATCGGATTTCACTATTAGTTATTTTTTCTCTGTGTATGTGTGAGTGTGTGTCTTGAGATTTTTTTGTATATATATATATATATATATATATATATATATATATATATATATATGTATGTTCATTTCGATTTGCGTGTGTGTATAATTCATGGTTTGTTCAACTTTGGTTTAAACCTATCTATAAATTTCTTTTCTTTTTTTGAAGTGGCGTGTTGTCGTTCGTTTGATATATTGGCATTGTTTTAAATTTACCTCGACGACAGTATTTCGATGCATTTAATTTTCTGTTTTCTTCTATTTTGATATCACTTCTGTGAAGTGATTTCCTTGTATTAAGGGTCTGTGTTGACCCTTAGTATATTTCTTTGTATTTGCTACATTCATTTATGTGGACTATGTTTTTTTTAGTTGCAGCTTAATTCTTTATTTATTTTTAATTGTTTTTCCGGGTTTTTAAAGGTATAGGATTTTCTTTCTATAATCATGTCACATATTTTACATCGTTTATCATTGCATTTAGTAACCCATTGGTTACGAATGTAGAAGAGGCGAGTATTCTTTTAAGATTTTGGGGTTATCTCTGGCTTTTAATGATTTTTGTTGTACCTAGTTTTTGTTTGATTTTGTCATTGTTTTTAAGTTTTAGATTTTTCATTATTTCAGTGAATAGTTCTGAGTTGTTTTTGTTATAGGTTGCGACGTATACTATAGGTTTCTCGTTGTTGTGTTTTTTGGGGTTTCTTAATTCGAATCCCTTATTTAATAGTATTGTTGGGTATCCTCTCTTGTTAAGGGCTGTGCATAGTTCTTTAAGGCGAGTTTTTTAGGTTTTTATCCGTGGTTATTGTGTGTATTCTGTGTGATAGAGTGTAAGGGATGGATTTTTTTACAGTTTTTGGGGTGATGGCATCTGAAGTAGAGGTATTATTGTGTTTCTGATGGTTTGTGGTAGATATCTGTGATGATTTGGCCATTTACGTTTTTTATAAGATGTCTAAAAATGGTAGATCTTTTGAGCTGTGTTCCATAGTAAATTTTATTTTGGGGAGTAAGTTTTGTAGAAGGTTGAGTAATTCGTTGATGTCTCCATATGGAAATATCCAGAATATGAAGTAATCATCCAAATATATTTTCCATGATTTAGTAAATTCTTCTTTTATGTTGTTCCCGTATTTTTTACTTATTATTTTGTATAGGTTTTCTTCTAAATATGCTAGGGTTAGGGTAGGGTGTGTTGGCACCATTTTAGCTCCCATAGCTGTTCCTAGGGTCTGGATATAGTTAATGTTATTGAATTGGAAGGAGTTATTATTAAAGATTATTTCTATACCCTTTATGATAAACATTTTGTTAAATTTTGAGTGAGATGTGTATGCCTATTCATCTGTCCAATATATATATATATATATATATATAAGAATGTGAACAAAAGTGATAGAGATAAATCGGAATATTTCATTTATGTTGTATATTTTTATGATTCTTCTTAACTAGTTTTGCCCTAAGGTAATCGTAATTAGAAAAGGGGTTTTGTGGAAAAAACAAAAATTGTTTTAGAGAATTTTTAAAATATTTTTTAAAAAGGAGTTGACATGCGATAAAAAAGTGACGTAAATTGTATTGGTGACGTAACATATCTATTAGTCGAATGAAAAATATTTTCTGATCAAAGTGTCTCTCGATGATGAGGCTACCGGAAGGGTACATTTCAAATAATCTGTGACTTGTCAGTCTGGTTAATCTGGACTTTTGGGAGCTGTCGTTTTTTTTTTTTTTTTTGTTTGTTTGTTTTTTTCACGGCAAGTTCGTCTTGTTAAGTTCCATAATGAAGGCGACTTTCAAATTAGCAGTAACTTATTATTTGGTTTATTTGTTTAAAGTGATGGTTGTGATTGTTAACTTTTCTTTCAAGGTTCGGTGATTGAAATTTCTTATTAAATCCAAATGGCACATATGTTTTCAGATTTTTTTATCCATTTGTCATCTTTCCTTTTATTTTTTTCAATTATTGATTTTATGTTTATAAATATTCAATTCTTTCTAAGATGGTGAATTTTGCATCTCTCGTAAAATTGTGACCGTTTGAGCAGAAGTGTTATTCTACAAATATTAGATTGTTCTGATTCATAGATTTGATTCAGTCTGTAGTTATTTAATCTAAAATAAAAGGCCTTTCTTATTCTGCTACATATTGTTTTTGGCAGCCTGTTCAGTCCAGTAAATAAATAGCATTTTTGTTTCTGCAATTAGATTCGTGGTAAATTTTAAAATGTTTTTAGTTGCGAAGCTAGTGAATGCGTTAGTTGATTTCAGGTATTTTCAGCAAATGTTGTTTTTTTATATTACTTAGTTTTATTTTTATATTACTTGATATGTTATTGTGGGTTTCTTATGGATTACTTTATTTAGTTTGTTGTTACATCCAGTCATTTCTCTGAGGTTATTTGGTTGACGATAGGTTGGTTTACCTGGTTGTTGAGAAATAGCTTTAAAGTTAGGGTTTACTTTCTAAATGTCCCAACGGTTCTTGATTATTTGAGCTAGTAGTGGGAGAGTGTTGCTAAAATTCGATTCGATTCATCTTAAATTTTGTTCTTAGCTTTAGGTTGTCTTACGTAAGGGTGGAAATAGCTTTGGTTATCCGGTTGTCAATAAATGTATCGGAATATCCTCGTGCTGAGAACTGCTGTTTAAGTTTCTTGCTTTGTCTTTTTAATTCGTTGTCGTCTATGCAAATTCTTCTTAGTCTAATTGCTGGTGAGCAGAGAGGCTGTCTTCGAGATGTCTGGTTTGTTTGCTTGTTTGGGTTTTTTGGCTGTTATGGTGATATACCCCATGACGTCACTGCACGGACCATCTCCGACACTATAAATAGTGACTGACTCGATAAACAAGTCAAGCAAGTCTAGTCAGTTATGGGTAAACGTTACTGTCTATTTCCGTAAATATATACTGCTATAAAACTTACATGCCTGTGTTATTCATTTCTGGCCCTTCAAGGTCACAACAGTGGCATATCAACCTTTGTATGTTATTTTATGCCTAATCCATTTTTTACAAATAAACAATCCTGTTTAAAACAATTCAGTTTAGCATAAATACACTCTAGTTATCAAAAGCATTTCTAATTCAAGCTATTCAGTTTAGTCAAACAGTTATAATTAAATAATTCAATTTAGTATGAGTATAGTTTTTGCTTACGCAGAGTTAAATGACAAAACAGTTCTATTTCAAACAATTCAGTTTAGCATACAAAAACTGTTTTATTTTAACCAATTCAATTTGGCATAAGTACGTAGTTTAAATGGTAAAACAGTCCTATTTCAAGCAATTCAGTTTATTATAAATACACACTTTAGTACTATTTGACCCATAGGTACTACAACTCCGGGCCAGATTTGACCTGGTAGCGATGGCAATGAAGGGGTACTCTGCATTCCCCAATCGCCCTGTCAGCTGGGGCTGTAGAATACGCCGACTGCACCTCTGTAGAGGAGTAAGATCCCCCCAATTATGCTATTTGTTGGCCGAGGGTGGCAACCAGTAAGACGCTAGGATGGGATCCTGGTGGTTGAACAGTCATTGATCCAGCGACAGAGTGGTCAATATCTTGCAACATACACACTTACTTGGTCTGACGGGTAGTCGGATAGGCCCGATCCGATCAATCTGCTGGTCATGTCAAGCCCTAGCACCTATATGTTTTATCCCGACCGGACTTTTAAATCTGCACTTGCACCAAGTTCCCAACCCCTATCTGTTAGGTGCTAGAAGGAGGTGGCGGAGGGTCCATTGCTTTGGGAGAATAGGAATTTTACCAGTGCTGAGAACCTGAAATCGGCACCGCCTCGAAAACCTACCCTCAACTCGAGTATACTGGTCACGTATCCCTGTTTCAACGAAGGCGAATGGGTTTTCCCCTTGATTCATTCCCAACACAAGCTGTACTCCGTGGTGAGTGGTGGAGCGCAGGGCTAGTGAAAAATATACAGCATATATGGCGTCTTCAAATAAAGAAACTAAACGAAACCTGTCAGAATCAAACAGGGAGAATGAGGCAGCAGACTTCCCCAGATTCATTGTTATTGAATCTTTGGAGGAAGTCTGACTCGCTAAATTCTTGCCTTTCCTCATAGAAAAAGTAATTTCTACAAGGGCTACTCCGAAAACTGTTAAGAAAACAAGGAATGGCAACTTGCTTGTCAAGTTGGACAGCCGGAGGGTGGCAGAAAATATTAAAAATGAAAACCTTTCATACAACGAAATGCAAAGCCTATCCATATGAGAAACTCAACACTTCCAAGGGAGTTATCAGGAGTAGGAAGTTCGCATTGGCTACAAAAGAGGAAATAGCATCAGCCCTTGGAAAACAGGGAGTTATAAACATTAGAAGACTCTCTACCAGATAAGGTGAAGTACGAATCCAGACCAACACTTACACCCTGACATCTAATCAACCTCGTACCCCCATGGAGTTGAAGATTTTGTCTTAAGAGAGTTGAGCAGTACGTCCCAGCTCCCCTGAGAAGCTTCAAATGCCAAAAATATGGACACCACAGGGAAGCCTGAAGAGGACGATAGACATGTGAGAAATGCGGTGAAAAGGACCCAGACCACGTGGAAGAAGATTGCTTGAAAGAAATTACATGCGAAAACTGCCGACAAGATCATCTGGCTTACGCAAGATCTTGCGATGTTTACAAAAAAAAAAAGGAAATCATTGGGGTGAAACACAAGAGGAATGTGTCCTTCCTGGAAGCAAGGAAAATTGCAGGGAGCTACATGGGAGAAATCAGCTACGCCTTTGTTGCACGTAGAGCGGATACAACCAATGAAGTTAATAAATATAGAACACTCGTGGAGAAACTGATTCAGTTGGATGCCAAGGATTGGCCAAATTTTCAGGAGCACCTAAAAAACTACACTCGGCCGAATTTTACCAAGTACCAGCTCAGCAACAAGTTAGGAATGGGGAGAGATCCAATGTTATGGTTCAAACAAAAACACACGTAGGATCTACCACTCCAACACGGGCTACTCCTAAAAGTGCAAAATCTCCAGTAAAACAGCCGTTACATAGGGCACCAATCTGTCCAACAAAAAGCATTAATGACAGAGTAAAAAAGAACTTTTCTCCCATAAGACCTGAACAACTTAAACAAAAATCCCAAGCTCCCATTAGCCAATCTGTGAAAATAAAGATGAATACCAAAGTGAACAAGGAAAGACCAGGAAGCACATTTAAAATGCCCTCAAGAACAAAGTCGCCAATAAGAACCAAACAGTGTAATGCTCAGGGATCAACAAAACCCCTACAAAGAACCTATAGTATAGAAATGGATAGCGACACAGACTGCGTAGTTGCCAGCCTTAATCTTGAAGAAATAATCAATACCTACAATACTTGAAATCACTAAACTGTGGGCAAAATTATAACCTCAATCACCTTTATAAATTGTCAATCTCTTACATATCATACGTATCTATTTAAATGTGTGCAAACAAATGACTGATGTTAAATTCTTACTGTTACACTAGCAACTCTCATTTTAATTTAATTATATGGACACAAATGAAGAAAAGTAAATAAAATGATTTGTACTGGATAGAAATACTTGAAATCATTTAACTGTGAAGGAAAATGAGCTCAGATATGTTTAAAATGTTATTAGAAAAATTATCACAAACAATGTGTATTTAGTATATAAATTTAGACAGGGTTTGTCATTGAACAATTTGCAATGTTTGATATGACATAAAAACAAACTATCTTACGAAGAACTGATTTTGACACTGGAACTGCGTAGTTATGTTATACTGAATTGTTTGCATTTTACTGAGTGTAAACAAAAACTGTACTTATTATAAACTGTACTGTTTGAAATAGAACTGTTTATATGTATAAAATTGATTTGGCATTAAATAACCTAAAATATGCCATGAAGCCAAACCAAACATTCCATAAAGCTCCGGCATTATCGGAACTTCACCATCAGATTGTATAGTATCATATCCCCGACACTTGTTGGAGGAGTCTTGCCCGTTTGCAGAGAAGCAGTCGGTGTATTCTATCGCCCCAGTCGACAGGGCAATTGAAATATCAGGAGTGATATTTATAATGGAGATAATTATGCATGTGATAGTAGGGTTTGAGTGTAATGTTGTTTGTAGCTGTCTGTTTTTGTCAGTATATACTAGAGTATTTAAAAATATAATTGAATGTGTTGACTTTTCCTGCGCAAATTTAATCGACTTATACATCATAAGAAAATTTTTCAATTTTGTTTTTCCACCTGTTCTTGTCATAAATGTATCTTGCGTAAAAGAGGCAGTCATTCTTAATTTCTGGGTAGATGTACGTGTTTTCAAACTTGTCTATGTAAATGTTGTTTATGAAGAAACTGCAACAGCGCCCATGGTGCATAGAATTGTTTTATGAAGTTTCGTTTGTTAAAGTTGTTTAATCGTAGTATGTGTTGAATCATTGTTACTTCTGTTGTTTTTTATTCTTTTTTTAGGTATTCCTCCAAGTCCTTCTTGAGTTTGATATTAAAATATAAAGATCTGACATTTATTGTTACTAGAATCACATCTTGTGGTACTGTTTTAATATCGGTGATTTTGTTTAGGAAGTCAGTCTTATAACAGAAAACCCTCTCACATAAGTAATAACAACTCTTATGCAACACTAATTCAAGCCATACTAACATTATATAACGGTTTCAGTTTTCAATACTGTCAGGCGCTAAAACACTAAGGAGGAGTCTTGAGTTCTTAAAAATACCTGTTAAATACTTTTTCTCTTAATTAGAGATCGAACGCATTCCAGTACAATATATATATATATATATATATATATATATATATATATATATATATCCCACAAAGGGCTGGATGTGACACAAGGTCAATTTCTAAGTGGAGTACATCTGGTTTGAATTCATAGTTTTTCTTCTCTAGTTGCCGTACCAAGGTTAAAAAGTCCATTATACCCTAGTATTTAGCCACAGTTTAGAGTGTTGAGAAGAAATAAATTATTCCCTTTGTCAAGAGCATTAGCGTGAAGTCAAAAGCAAAGAGCGTCATCCAGGTTTTGAACTCGAGTCGCTAGGTCCGTACCCTACACGATAACCACTATACCAGGAGCGCCTCTGAAAGAAGTTATGTAGAAAATTTAACACGTGGAAAACTTCCTATCACCATGTCTCAATTTCAATCTACGCATATCTATCTAACTCGTCGTCGTCATATCTATTTCACTCTGCTCGTGTCTATTATTCTGAATGCCTGTGTGTATATCAATTTACCTCTGTCTAACCACAGCTATCAATCAATCTATTTGCATGTCTATTAGTCTATGTATGTTTGCACTTCTTCTCTAAGTCAGAAGTCTAAGGCTTATTTTTGAAACTCATTAAAACCATTAAAAGCATAACTTACCGCAGACAAAGCGTGATTTTTCGAAATACTTCTTCAAAATTCGAACTCAAATTGAAAGTTTCACTAAAATGTACAAAATGCAACGGGTTAATATTTTGAAACATTTAAATTTTCAGAGAATTTTTTATAATTTGTGTTTTATATAAATGTCAGGGACAAGCGTTACAACTTCATACAATTATTCAGTGAATTTTCAGATAATGTTCATCTTTTGATATATCCAAAATTTACATACTTATATATTTGATATATCTAGATTTATATATTAATGCATATATATATATATATATATACACGCACATACATAGCAGAATTTGATATTCATTGACCCTTAAGAGGTTTATATGCCATAAACCCGACTAATCAAACAACCAACCTAAAAATATGCGTTTACAAATCATTAATATATGTGTAAAAAGGATCTGGCATTAAATAACCTATAAAGTTGGATATGCCATTAAATCGCCAACCAACCGACCAAATTTACACCCTTCTGACAACCAAACGCTGCGGCCTATCATCGTTTCATAGTTTGTAGACACATTTTCTACCAGGATCTAGACCACAATGAGAAAAATCAAGTCAGATAACCGGCTACTTTCTGATGACTGTAAAATAGCAATCCGTGAACGAAATGTGGCGCTCAGCAAATTTCTAAAAGAACCTCTCACTTGTAACCTCAACTTATTCAAGCAGCTCAAAGCTAAGGCAAGAAAAACAATCAAACAAGCTAAAAGAACAAGGCAAAATTGTGTAAACCAACTAAATTCCACCACCAAAACGAACACAGTCTGGAAAATGGTACAAAAGTTTGCTGGCAAAAATCAACCTACTCCTCTCAAGCATCTCATTAAAAACAACATTCAAATCACTAGTATAAAAGATATTGCGGATACACTGGCTGAGACCTTCTCAATAAATTCTTTTTTCAAAAACTCCAAAACAGAATTCCATAAATACAAAGCCACAAAATAAAAACAAAAGCTCAACTTTCAATTAGATCACACTGAAATTATAACAAATCATTTACATTGCCAGAACTCCAGGAAGCCATCCAAAAGTCTCATAACACTACAGTTAGTCCAGATGATTTCCATTACGAATTTCTCAGACATTTACCTCCCAAATCCTTAAATCATCTTCTAAGTGCCTTCAATGAAATCTGGCGAAATGGCACATTCCCAGAATCATACAATTATACAAAAGCAACACCTTTTAGCTATATTCTTCGACCTAGAGAAGAAATATGAGACCACTTGGAGTTATGGTATCATTAATGACCGGCTTAAGATGGGATTGAAAGGTAGACTTCCTAACTTTATGAAGTCCTTTCTTTCAGACAGAAAATTCCAAGTCCGCATTGGCACAACATTATCAGATATTCAAAATCAAGAAGAGGGTGTTCCACAGGGTAGCATACTATCGGTAACACTTTTTAACTTAAAAATTCACAGCGTCACAAATTGCCTCAATCCTGGCATTGATAAATATTTGTTTATTGATCACTTCTGCATTACTTCTTCATCCAGATATATTCGTACTGCAGAACGTCAATTACAACAGGGTATCAATAAAATAAATAAATGGGCAATGATAAATGGCTTTACAATCTCCAAAACCAAAACTCAGTGTGTGCATTTTTGCCAACAAAGAAAAATGCTTAACAACCCAACCTTAAAATTTGATGGATCAGAAATACCAGTTGTTAACCAATATAAGTTCCTAGGCATTATTTTTGATAAAAAGCTCTCCTTCATTCCACATATTTAGTATCTAAAAGACAAATGTAACAAAACATTGAAACTCCTTCGTATAATAGCCCACAAAGACTGGGGTGTAGATCAACACACCTTGCTGAAGCTGTACAGAACATTAATCCGCTCCAAGACTAATTATGGTTGCTTCATATATGGAGCAGCCATAAAAACTTATTTCAAACAATTAAATACAGTACACCCTAAAGGATTGAGACTCACCTTGAGGGCTTTTAGAACATCCCCAGTGGAGAGCCTTTATTCTGAAGCGTACGAACCTCCTCTAAAACTCAGAATTATAAAATTAGGACTACAATACTATTGTGAACTAAAATCACTCCCAATTAATCCAGATCATGATTGCATTTTTTATCCTAAACAGAAGAGCCTAGTTGATCAAAAAGAAAAGACCATAAAACCTTTCGGCCTCCGTATGAAACATATATTGGAAGAGACGGACATTTTGCTCACAAGCATTCATGATACCATACATCTAAGCTCTCCCCCTTGGCTTCTCAAGCAGCCTGTCGTTATCCGTTACTTAAATAAACTACCTAAAAACAAAACTCATCCTTTAATATACCAAGTAAAACTAAAAAACATCCAGGTAAATTAGCCAAACTATCAACTCATTTACACAGATGGCTCCAAAAGTAATTTCGGAACTGGATGTGAAGCAGTTCTCCACAAGAAATCGCTGAAAAAATGGCTTCCAAAAGAAACCTCCATATTTTCCGCCGAAATCTATGTTATAAACTTGGCACTTGCCTTAATTTCAACAAGTAACTCCAAAAAATTTATCATCGACTCGGACTCCATCTCAGTTCTTCAATCAGTCAAATACACCAAATTAGAAAATCCGCTAATTGTCAAGATCTTCAACAAACTCAACTCACTGATCCATAGCAAAAAAGGTGATATTTTGCTGGATTCCAAGCCATATCGGAATTCAGGGCAATGATAAAGCCGACTCAATAGCTAAAGCTGCAATCAATATGACTCCTGATAAAAACATTAAAACTCCATATACTGACCTCAAAACTAAAATCAAACAAATAGTAACCAAAAGATGGCAACAAGTATGGGATCAAAATCCCCACAATAAGCTCTTTCAAATACAGCCAATTTTAAAAGAAAAGAAGCTGGATCCTAAAAATACTAGAAAAGAAGAAACTACCCTTACTCGACTATGCATTGGACACACTCGACTGACTCACTCCTTCATTCTTAAAGAAGAACCTCCCTCAAAATGTCCATGTGGAAACCAATTCTCAATCAAGCACATTTTGATAAAATGCACAAAACTAAACCACACAAGGAAAAAGTTTTATAAGGCAAACAGCATGAAGGAACTATTTTTTAAAAATTGCTCTCGAAAACATAATCAACTCCTTAAAAACAATTGGCCTCCTATTAAAGATATAGACAGTTACCAACACCTTCGACCATCAAGTTTATACAAACAAAAAGCTTTTACATTTATATATACACACACTTACATATCAGAATTTAACACTCAATGACCCTTAAGAGGTCAATTTGCCATAAAACCCAACCATCATCAACCTAAACATTTGTATTTACAAATCATATATGTATGTGTAAAAAGGCTCAGGCATTAAATAACCTACAAAGGTTGATATGCCATTAAATCCAACCAAACCAACAAACCTGATTTTAAGCAACCAAACTTTAACGAAATGTCGATAGTTCAGCATTTTTAACGCTTTTTCTGATCTTTTATTGAGCAGTCGCCAAAATGAATTTTTGGGGATTGACTTCTGATCTAGCCACTAACATTTATTCCATTCTTAACAATAATAATTCGGCTCCACAATTTTTTTTCATCATTTCAAATGATTCTAAAAAATGGCTAAATTCAACTGAATTTTTTTCTAGGAAAAATAAAAAAATAAAAACAATGATCTTTTAAATTCTCAAAAATACTCTTTCTTTGTTATTGAGAACTTTTCTAAATATCGGCATCAAGGATGAAAATTGACTTTGAAATATATCACTTCTGTAAAATTTTTACACAATAGATGACGTTAGTATGACGTCAGAAATTATCTATTATCTAAAAGGCCTGTGCTAGGAGACTATCTTTTATATATTTTTTAAATCCATTTACCAAATATGGTCAAAATTGGTAAAAAAATATCGGCCAATGAGGATTCGTCTTTCGTCACTTCCAGCATTATATATATATATATATATATATATATATATATATATATATATATATATATGGCGGCCCCTGGCCGTATGATTAAAATGCATTTAGTTGAAAAGAATTATAGTTTACTGTGGCTTGAAAATGAATTGTTTGACTCTTTCTCGGGCTTGAATCTCAGAATATCAATATCTATAACGTAAAGAAGATGATTGTTCGCATAATCCCAAAAGGCAACTATCATCCGTGTTTCTTTCCTTTGTTTTTCATATTTTTTTCTCATTCTTATCTTTAAAGATATTTTCTTAATCCTTTTATAGTTCTTTCCCTTTTTCCTTTATATTTACCATCATTCATTTCAATTTTAAAATCTTACATTTCTCTTATCTCCAATGTTAAAATCATTCTTTCTCTTTACCCCCCCCCTCTTCCCAGCTATTCTTCTTCTCGATTTCTTATCGAGGACTCTCTCTCCCTCTCTCTCTCTTTCTCTCTCTCTCTCTCTCACACACACACACACACACACACACATTCCTCCTCGACTTCTCATTTTTACTTCTTTTTCCAACCAATGGCCCCTTCCCAAACTTCATCCTAAATATTAATCTTCTTTTCTTATACGCTCGTTTTCTTAAATTTATCTTCTATTACTTCCCTTTTCAACTAACTCTTCTACCTACTTTATTTCCTCCCAACTTTTCTCCTGGCTTTCATTTACTACAAAAACCGTCCTTCTCTCTCTCTCTCTCTCTCTCTCTCTCTCTTTCTCTCTCTCTCTTATTTCTCATTCTTTTTCTTATATTTTAAAAATCCGCCCATCCTTTCGTGTTTTATTCCCACACATACCTTATATGTTTCACCTCATTAATCCATTTATTTTATTCTTTGCTTCTTTTTTTTATTCACGTCTAATTCGAAGACTTTTAAAGATATCATTAAAAAGATTTTAAAAATAGAAATCTTTTTTTTATCTAACCGTCTTTTGTTCATTTTTAATTCAACAACAAAACAACAGAAGAGAATTTTCTGGGGTGTTTTTGAAGCGATCGATTGAAATATCTTTAAAGGAAATATTTATTAAAAAAAATAAAACACTGCTCGAAAATTGTAGCTTAGGTGAATAAGTATATATTTTAGCGGTTAAATAATTGCTAATATTGAAATAAGAGATTTCTTTAAAATATAAATGGTGTTAACTTATTTTTACATTTCTGAATAATGAATTATTAGTAGTAAGAAAAAAGAAATTCTAGGGGTCCAATCTAAAATTAAATACACCATAGATATATTTGCAACTATTTTTAGTTCTTTTATCTATTTATTCATCTTTTACTGAGGTATTACAACTTTAGGTTTGGTTGCATAATTTCACAGCAGTAGAGATTGATAATAAATAATATGTAATAATGTCCCTTTGAGTGAATAATAACCCACTGTGTGGAGACAAGATACCGTCTAAATGACTTACCTAGAGCGATTGACGGATGGTAAAAGAAAGAGAAAGATAGAGAGAGGGAGAGTCAAAGTAATCCATGCTGTCAGCACATCTCGATCATGATGATGATGATGATGATAAAATCCTGGTTTCTTTGGTTCACTCATATCAAAAAATCAGTTATACTTATCATCGGTGATAAGGTACATTTAATGTCCTGTAGTTCAATAAATATGGCACTTTGTTTCTCAGGTTTCATTAGCCCTTAAAAAATCATCGATTTGAAAAATAAAAAGTCATTTCTTTTTTGTTTCGGCCGAAGACGTTTTATCACTCCCGCGTAAACATTTTCACTTAGTTTCTTTTGGGGTAAATGGAGTAATGTAGAAATTCCCTGCTATACTGATTACTCAAACCAACAATAAAGTTTCCTCGTGAATGTTTATAAGTGTTTTCAACTAATTTTGAGGCGCATATTTCGAAAATGTCCATTTTTATCCATCTCATACCATTTTTGTATGACAGAAATACTGTATATTTAGTAAAATCATAGTTGTGATTAAGTTATATTCTGGAGATGCTCATGGCAATGTTTCCTCTGAGTTATATAATGAAATGAAATGGAATGTCATTGTCTGAATTCAAGAATGAAAACAAGAGTACTATATTTTTGTATGCAAGATTTACTGTTTTTGCTTTAATTTGATGTTTCATTGTGTTTTGCAGAATTTGATATTTCTGCGTGGTTTAATTTTATTTAGGTATTGTAGCAACTTTTTTCGGAGTATGATAACGTTATCCACTTTATTTCAACCTGTCGACGGGAAAATCACTTGAAAAAATGTAGTACACTGTTTATTAAAATTCTGAAATTTTCTTAAACTTCTAGTTAAATTTTAGCAGTTTTCTCTTATTTCAGTGTTGCTGCCTCTGATATTTTAGAGATATAGAGACGCATTTGAATTTTTCGATAAAATTTCAAAGATTACTGAAATTTTAAAATGTTATTGAATTTATTTGATTGAAGGAATCATGTATGGGTATTCTAAGTTAATTTTTTTCTCGTTTAGCAAAATTTCTTAACGAAGTTCAAATAAAAGAAAAGTTTTTGCCATAAGAAATAGGAACAGACTCAGTAGTTTCTGTCAACTCTATCACTTCTTTCTTTTTGCAAAATTAATTGTTGATTTTTCATGATTTTATTTATTAATTTTATTTCTTTATTTAATGACATATCAACCTTAATAGCTTTTTTTTATGACAAAACTATCTTTCTATAACATTAGTGGTATTATTTAACCCATAACTTGAAGAATAAGGAGTTAATGCCTTTCAGAAGTATTTTAGCACGAAAGTGAACGTAATAGTCCGATTGGAGTCCATCCCGAGCTAAAGGTCTAAATTTGTGGATAAGTCATAGTCTGAAGATAAAACTGACGGTACCTTTAAGCAATATATTTTTTGAAAATATTTTCAGCATTTTTTTATAAAAAGTCTCGTATTAAAGTTAAGAGTTACGTGTTAAGAAAAACTGTACAACGTATTTATTATTGCAGTCAAAGATGACGGAACTAATAGATAAATATGAAAGATCTCTTATATGTATCTAATTTTTCTAAACAATGTATATTTTACAATCTTTGTTGTTAATAAAAAAATTCAGGAAACAGTTTAAAACGGACATTTTTAATTCAAGAGCCTAATTTGCGTAACAGAAAAAAAGGTTTATTAATTATAGAATCTATATTCCCACTGTGCCACAACTAAGCTAAACTTATTAGATAAGATGATCTGCATAATATTATATTTGGGGAAATAGGAACTGTATTTCTTCTCAAGCAACAACCAAAAGAATTCAAAACAAATCCAATGTAAACTCGAACGGAGATTCAAGATGATTTAAGAGCAGCTGTATTATCAATTACAAAAATCATTAAAAGTAAAAAAAGAAAACTCTACAAGAATGGTGAAACAATGTAAGTGAGTGGCCATGAGGAGCAAATAAATAAGTTATTCCCCCAAAACCAAACAGCAGCCGGAAGAAAGCCTAGCTGACAGAGTTCAACATCTCTTTCAGTGAACTAGGTGCAACAAGTTATGATTGATCTAATACACTTGACTGAAAAAAGCTGTTAACCGAGACGTGCTAAGATCATAAAACCCAATTAAGCATGAAAATGGTGACGAATACTGGCCAGACAGTGTCACACACATGAAGCGGAAGCGGGGATTGAATATTTTGAAACCTCTATATAAGGCAATGGATTTTTTGATTCACATTCTCCTTAGAGGTCTGGGGTACGAAAAGACAAATATTCACGTGTACTAAAGTGAAGAAACATTCAAAGACGCAAGAAGAGACAGTTCCAACTAGAACTGAGAAACTTCTTCGTTATCCATTTTCTCCAACTTCCACGGCCTCAGAAACTGAGCGGAGAGATTAAAGCAACAGGCATTCTAACTCTTGGGACGAATTGGGTATTTTCGTGCTTTTCCTTTCCAATCCGACAATTGATCATCACCAATATAGCAGTCTTCGGTGACTACGTTACAATGATTCAAAACTTCATATCCAACAGAAAAAAGTTTGTAAAGTAAATTACCATGAACAGAAAATCCGGCCAAGACTCGTCTGCAATATACAGAACAACAGGACAGATGTCTCGATCTTATTAGGTCTCCTTTGCAGTATATACCGTGATCTTCCCCACTAGAGATCGAACTAGCGATCACAGAGTCGAAACTCTACCACTGAACCATCGATCCATATCTCACACAAGCGATTCCAAATTAACTATTTATGGCAACTGCGCGGCCGATTAACCTGAATGTCTCTTGTAAGTTACATCCGTACTATTTACAGAGGACACGGTCACCTCCAAAGCCACATCTTCCCAAGAAAAAATGTTAAGAAGAAAAAGGAGTTAATATTCTCGGAAAAAAATTCAGTTGTGATTAATTAGAGCAAACTTTTTTCAAACTTTTAAAAAGCAGGATCCCTTTTATTTCTGAGTATATGTCGTGGACCCCAACATAAATAAAAATGAAATTTCGTGGGCCCCCATCTAAATAAAAATGTAATTTATCAAAAATATCTAATGAAAACCTTATCCAATGTTTGTACTGAGTAATGACGTTTAGTAAGAGGGATGTGTTTTACTTTGCTTGGTACAAATTGTCGATTCTTGATGATATTTTCGACAAAAATACTCGCAGTTCATTGAGCATAACAAGTCTAGATCTGTGGCAACTAAGACGATTGATTGATTTTCAGGGAATTTCAATAGGTCTTGGGTTATTTTATGTCTCGAGGTTAGGGAATCACATTTGCTTATGTATACACTTCTCTGTCGTATCGTAAGAGTTTTTGCCACGCCGTTATATAATATTTGGTATTTTATCTCATACAAATTGGCAAAGGGATCTATTTGACACATAGATAGGACTCTAACAGGTACCATTACTATGGCCAGTTCAGATCTATGTTTTTTCATCTTAGAGGTTAGTGTTAAAAATGGTGTTACAAAAGAGAAAAGCATTTTCACCGCCTTTTGAGTCAAAAATGGATATTTAGAAGCCATACAAAGCCAACATTTTGGGAGTGGCTGTTGTTTAAGCTGGTTTTAAGCCGTGTTCTATCGTTAATCGGATTATATAAATTTTCAAGACACCCCTGCAGCATTTGTGAATCTTTGCTGTTGATGTTACGGACCTCCAGTTGTCCCTGGACCACAGTTTGAAAACCGCTGATTTAGAGATGTTTAAATATTTTTTGGAAGAACTTCATTTAAGCAGGCTAAATTAGAATTAAACTTTTGTTCTCCCCGAGCAGTTTTTTCAAGTATTGGAAAAAAGTCAGGTGCGCCCATGGTAAAGTATGGAAGCGAAAAAATGATTCGAAGATGTTTTCTTTTCAATGGAACACAGACTTTTCTCGTGACTGAAGCAGCCCTTCATGTATATGACCATTTTTATGTTAATTTGTTCTTTACACTGTGACATTTGAAGATGAAATTGATGTGAATCATTCAAAAAATAATACCCAGAAACATACAACGAAAGAATCTCACGAATAGTTTATTCAAAACAATGGAGAAAGTATTCAGTGGCCAAGATACTCGCCTGATTTGAATCCAATTTAAAATTTATGTCAAAGTTTCAGTGATCTGAGGCCTCAAAGGATGCTCAATGTTAATTACTTGAAGATTATTTGCAAGGAAGAGAAAACGAATTTCAAAGGAATTCAACGAAAGGCTTGTGAAGATTATAAACATCCACGAGTACTAACTCCAAATTGGAGTTATGCTGAGTAAAAAAATATGAAATCAATATCATCGGAGACATCATTATTCTATTTTTTTTATATTTCAGTCTTCTTTTGTGTTTGGAAATTTGATTTTATAAAAACTAATTATTATTTTCTAATTAAAATACCCCACCTGTGACAATTCAAATAAATTTAATTTTCGGAAGTATATAACGAAACTGAGTACATGTGTTTTAAACGAAAAGGAGCGATTTCCACTCTAAGTGGCGGCCCTCTAGAATTAGTAGACAAGTTAACGTACCTCAGCAGCAATATCTCCTCTACTGAAAGTGATGTCAAAATACACCTAGAAATGGCGACGACTGATGTTGATAGGTTATCGATCATATGGAAGTCAGATACATCCGATAAAATAAAACGGGATTTTTTCCATGCTGGAGCTGTGTTAGTACTACTGTATGGATACACCACAAGGAAACCACGAAAAAGGCAAGTAGAAAAAGCTAGATGGGAACTACACGAGAATATCATGTGATGTTTTCCACAAATACTGAAAGTAACAACCCACAAAACTGTACGGGAACTTACTTCCCATCTTAAAAACACATAAATAAAGAGGAACAAGTACATGCAGGAGAAGCAAGGACGAACTTATTAGTGACTTTCTTCAGCGGACCCTTTCACCTGGACACGCCAGTGTGGACCAACCAGCAAGATCTTACATTAGCTCAGTGCGGACGTTGGATGTAGTTTGGAGGACCTGTTGGGAGTGATAAGTGATTGTGACAGATGGAGTGATTCAAGGAAATCTGTGCTGTCAGGACAACTTGAAATCATAAATATTATGCAACTGATTAAATACTTTTCACCTTCTCAATCTCCTTTTTCAGTCCTGGAGGTTTGAAGAACGTGGAGTTCTCATTCATTGCCAGGTACAGACAACTGGAGCACTAGTGAATGTTAGGGCCCAATCAATGGGTCAAATATAACTATTTAGTTATTTACTATACTTGAAACCATTTAAATGTATGCAAGCAAAAGAGTACTGTTAAATTGAATGGTTATTATTACATGACAATACTTCAAACCATTCAACTGTATGTAAACCGTTGATTCCTATAAAATGAAATAGAAATACTTGATAAATTGATTTACTAATGTTAAATAGCTGTTGTATCGTGGTAAGGAAAAAATACACAGTGAAACAGAGTTAATTGTTTATTAACTCAAGTGGTACAGTCCGACTAGTATCATAAGTCTTGCGCTGTTGGTGTTACGTCCGAAGTTGGTCTTACTACTGACCGACGTCCTTCAGTGCTATCTCTCTGCTTCTCTTTCTGTTTCTGATTCTGCTTGCGCTTGCCCGTGCTTCAGAAACACGGCGTCTTTATACTTCTGCGACACCGGAAGTCATGTGATACGAGCCACTATACAACAATAGCAATACTTGGATAATTTGCCAATAGAACTATAAGTGTTAGATAGCACTTCTTGAAGCCATTTAACAATGTGCAAATAAATGATTGATGTTAAATTGAATTATTAGACTTAAATAGCAATACTTGAACTCATTTAACTATGTTCAAATGAATGAATAATGTTGGATAGAATTATTAGAGTTAGATTGCAATACTAAAAACCATTTAAATGTCAACGAGCTCTAACTCGTTTAAAAAAAACAGCTAGTGGGTAGAGTGTTTGCCAATGGTTCGGGAAACCTGGGTTCAATCCAAGGTCGCGTCATACCAAAGACTTTAAAAATGGTACTTGATACCTCCTAGCTCAGCAATATAAGGTACGTATCGAGGGTAAAGTGGAGCAATCCAGGGAAAGGAGTAGCGCCCTCCCTGTAGTAGCTATTGAAAAGGGAGCCTTCTGGTCTCCCTCGACTACGGTCACCAACTTTACTTTACTTACGAACAATTCTACAAATCATATAAATGTGTATGTGTGTGTGTTTGTGTTTGTGTTATCTAGGTTGGGCATTAGATAATGCACTATGGTTGATATGTCACAAAACACAACCAAAACAAACCAAATCATACGAGTAAAATAATTATTTAT
Organism: Sepioteuthis lessoniana; assembly: GCA_963585895.1. Taxonomy (NCBI): domain Eukaryota; kingdom Metazoa; phylum Mollusca; class Cephalopoda; order Myopsida; family Loliginidae; genus Sepioteuthis; species Sepioteuthis lessoniana. The sequence continues at coordinate 77,084,123 of OY757905.1, forward strand.
CTATGTCTATGTGTATATATTAAGCGAACCACTCCATTATGAAAAGATTGTGACAAAGATTTAACCTTTCATCAAGGTACATTTGAATTCAGTTTTCCTTCTTGTGACCCGTTGTCGTGCCAAGGCTCAACAGTCCTGTCAGCCCTACTATTTACCCATGAGGAGAAAAGGGCATTAGTGCAAAGTTAAAACTGAACAGCATTGTCCAAGATTTGAACTTGGGTTGTCGATGTCTCTTCAAACGAAGATACCCGTTACGCTAAGCGTCTTAGTATTGTGCGTTCGTTTCCTATAACAGGCATTTTTAATGCTTTCAAATCTGCAATTATCCAATGATCCAAATTTCTATAGGCAGCATCAGTGACGCAGGTTGCTGATTATCGATCTATTTTTTTAGTTATCCAACCATTCATTGATTGCATTTCAATTGTGTATTTTTGTTTGTTGGTTTTTGTAAGTTAGTTTGTTTATTTGTTCGTTCTTTCTTTAATTTAATTTCTTGTGGAGCATGCAGATGCAACGGTTTATTTCTGAGACAAGTTTTTGGATGGTTTTGTTTTTCAGAAATGTGAATGAGATGCAGGTGTAGTCTTCGCTCTACAAAATAAGATATTTTTTCAAATCCTGAACGAAACATTGTGGCTTTTGACAGAAAGCCATTGCGCATTTGGGTGTGACACTACAAATGTAATTGTTTCGACTTTTTAAAATTTAAGCATTTGGCAAGATGTAAGTATCGATTGGTATTTTTAGTGTTCTTCTTCTAACAATGTTTTGGTAATCGTGATCGGGATGCTTGTGTGCCAAAATTCAAAAAGCCCTTTTAATTTCTCTGTGTAAATTTCAGAGATTTGGGTCGAGGTAACTCAAGGAGAAGTCTGGTGTAAGAATTACACTTAGTTCAAAAAAGTTTCATCGAATAAATTCTCAGGTTACAGATCTAAAAAATGGAATGATAATAGTTAAGATTGTAGTATGTGTATGTATCCAATCTGATGAGTCGCTATGTCTTGTTGCAGTGATAGAAAATTTGATTGATTGATTCATTCATTCATTCGTTCATTCATTTCAACCTGTGTAGGGTTATTTTATGCCTAGAGGTTAGGGAATCGTGTTCATTGTACGTTTATATTTACATTTTTTGTTTACTTGTTTCTCAAGATTTTTTTACTCAGGCTCCTATTGTATGGGAATCATTTTTAAACAGATCTATTTGACTTGTAGTTGTGACCATAAGAGGTACTACCTGTTCAGGTCAAAGTGGACTTGAGAGTAATGGCAATAAAAGAGTACTTCACACTCCTCAGATCTCTCTATGCAGTTTAATGTCATACTCTGGACACTTCATTTTGGGGGTCTCCAGGGGATACAGTTACTATATTCTATGCTCCGCAGTGGTATTGATTCATATACTCCGATAAGTATACATAGCCATGATGCGACTTTGATCTGTATCAATAATCTCAAACTTGATAACAAGAAAATATGATAAAAAGAAAAGATAACAAGACTATGATATACTAGTCATAAAATATATTTATATCACGGGTCTTTAAAGAACATAACATTTGTTTCTATTTCAGAACTTTACATTGGTTAACTCAGAATAAAATCGTAACATTGTACGATGATGCATCAATAAGTGTCGTATCTTAGATCAAAAACATGTCATCCAGTTGATAAACCTTGGTAGCAATATCTCATCAATCGTTGATCTTTCTGATAAAATAAAATTATTTCAATCTATAGCCATATTACTACTATTGAATGTTTTAACCTCATGAAAGTTAACAAAATGCCGAGAGAAAAAAAATGCTGGATGGGAACTACACAAGGATGCTACGTGTTGTTTTGAACAAATGATGAAAGCAGGATCCCTACAAAACAGGAGTTATCAAGCCGCTTAAACCAAAGTTTTCCTTCTCCTATACCAAGGTTAAAAAGGAAAGTTTGCTCCACTATTTATTTATATCTCGAGGAAGAATAATCAGATTTATTTATTTCCAAAGGTATTAGTACTATGTGACCCCTTCACATAGCCGTGCAAGGGTTGGCCAACCAACAAGAACTTATTTCAACAGCTCTGTATGGATACAGGATTAGGTCTAGAAGATCTGTCGAAGTGATTGACGATAGAGACGTATGGCGAGAGAGAGTTAGACAAATCTATACAAGCGGCATGAGATGATGATGATGATGATGATGATGATGATGATGATGATGATGATATATGTCTTTTTCTAAAATGTATTACGTTAAAAATCGCCGATAAGATTGTTTTTACTATTTTTACAGGGTTTTTTGATATCATTCGAGAGTTGTTTGAAATTTACTTACTAACTGCTTTCAACCATCTTTGGTCATTTTAAAGAATATAAATTGAAATGTTATTTTCTTTCTTTCGAAGCTAGTTTGTTTCTGGTTTCTTTGTTTAGTGGCATATCAACCTTCATGGATTATTTAATGACGAACTCATTTTTCTAAAGAAATTGTAGGAATATCTAACTTATTATCGGTGGGGATAAGGGGGTCCATTTCTTTCCCTAATGTATAAGTCTGAAAGTGAACTGAATTGCGCGATTGGAGTGCGAACTCGCTAAACTACAATGTTGTAATCTAGCACGCTAACCACAACTCCATTAGGACACCCCCTCATGATAAAAATTCTAATGTTAGTATCTACACAGCACAGAAAGATTTCAAATATTATTTAGTTTTTCTTCAACCCTTATGCATAAACTGAATGCGACACAAGGTCAATTTTTAACAGATTTGAATTTAGATTTTCCTTTCCCCTAGGCTGTTTGTAATAAGTTTAAAGAGTCCAAACTGTACAACTATTTACTCTTAACTGGAGGGAGAATATATTAATTCATACCTTTCCTAGTGATATTAGAGCTATGTAAAATGCAAACAGCCTCGTTATGGATCCGAACATAAGTCGCCGAGTTCATTTACAACGCAGATAATCATTATATCCCAAGCATGTCTAAGAGATTTATATATATATTTACCAACCCCTCAAGACAAGCAGGATGTGACGCAAGGTCAGTTCTTAACGAAGTTTAAAAGGGTTAAATTCAGAGTTTTCTTTCTTCTAGACTGGTTGCCATAAAAGTTTAAATGTTGGTTGCTTGTTTGGGTTTTACGGCATATCAACCTTTGCAGGTTATCTAACGCCAAATCCATTTTTATGAAAATACTTCTATTTCAAGCAATTCAGTTTAGGATAAGTACGCAGTTTAAATGTAAGTACAGTTTAATTGTGAAAAACATTTCTATTTCAAGCTATTCAGTTTAGTGAAGCAGTTCTAATTCAGCTAATTCAGTTTAGTACAAGTATTTCGTTTACACACAGTTAAATGTCAAAATAGTTCAATATTATTATTTGATATTGGCCTATTTAATTCAGTTTAGTATAAACACACAGTTTAAATGTAAGTACGGTTTAATTGTCAAAAACATTTCTGTTTCAAGCTATTCAGTTTAGTCAAACAATTCATTTTAGCATAAGTATGTGGTTAGTTCTATTTATCCCATAGATAGGGCCCTATCAGGTGCTATCACGCCGGGCCAGAGTGGACCTGGGAGCAATGACAGTGAAGGGGTACTCTGCATTCCCTAGATTGCTTAGTGTTATATCCAGGACACTCACTGGGGGATCTTACCCCTCTGCAGAGGTGCAGTCAGTGTATTCTACAGCCCCAGACGACAAGGCAATAAAATTTTAAAAGCAAATCTACTCTAGTAGTTACACATAGCGGGAGAGTGAATGGTTTGCTTCATAACTTTTCCGATGGCATTAACGCAAGGATTTGAACTCGAGTCACCATGTTCATTTGCCACGACGGTAACCATTACAGAACGATCACATAGAAACTTTCTTTAAGGTGATATTACGTTAGCGCTTTCTTTTTTCCTTGTTTTTTACATCGCGGTGTGTCCACCATATAGAAAACTTTGGATTTAATCCATAATAATGCAGTGGTAACATTATTTTTTTAGTTACTGAATACAACTAAGACAGACTAATAACTCCAGGCTAATGGTTTATTTCATTTATTCCAAGGTTTCTTGATTGTTTTGATTATTCTGACTTTTAATATTTGTAATCAATTTTCGTTTATATTATATAGTATATCTGTGCCATCGACAAGTATTGTCTAATATTTTCTGGAATAGGATGGCCCTGAGATTTATGTTAATTTATATGAGCTTTTATAGCACTATCATCAAATATATGGCGTATTAGTCTATGTGGAGAATACTTGTAAAATCTCAGATAATCTATCAATAGATACATTAATCTCTGTTATTGAGGGGAAAATAAATAATAGATAAATTGCTAACATTTACAAAATTACTGTTTCAGCCGTAAACCACAAAAAATAAATAAGACATCTTTTTTTTTACTCGTTTAAATAAAAAAGAAGAAAATGTTAGTCTGAGATAATTGAGAAAAGAAATAAATTAGTATTAAGGGGAAAAAACGTATTTTTAAACTTGAAATATATTACATGAAAAATGAAGACGTCAGATTACCATTTTTTTAAATTTGAATCTTTGGGGAAAAATGCGTTAAATTTCAAGATATATGAGAGAAAACAGGACAGAATGCCGAAAAAGAATGTAAACAATAAATGAATAAAATAAATAAAAAAATAAAATAGATAAAATACTACTCCTTCTACTATTACAACTACAACTAGTAGTAGTAGTAGTAGTAGTAGTTGTAGTAGTAGTATAGTAGTAGTTGTAAAAACACAGCTTGAGTTGATTCTACTCAAAGTAGTAGAATAGGAAGTTAAATTATATATTCTTAAAAAAAGCAAAAACAAAGTACTTACAACACCACACGCGACCGGATGTAATAGAGTCAGACATTTTAACAACTCACCATTTTTCCTTTCCCGAATCTACGTCAACTGAAATCCAGAAGGAAGAAGCAATAGTGTATTTTTCTCTTTCTTTTGAAATTTCTTTCTTTCCTTTATTTGAACATTTTTTTTTTATCTTACTGGTTTGAGTCGGAAAAAAAAAACACAAGTAAAAAAACAGTGATAAATAAATAAACAAAAATCATCCAAAGATGCGAAGAATTTACTGATAAAACCATTAACGGATCAAATGAAATATCCCCCCTCTCGATTTACACCACAAAAAGGAAAAATGAAGATTTTCTGCAAATGTTAGAAATCGTACTGTCTTTAAACAAGATAAAAGGAAATGAGATTGAAACGAATAGCAAAAAAGAGAACGAAAACAGAGAGGAGAAAGAGAGATCAAACGTAATCAAAAGAAAAAAGAAAAAGAAAAACCAAATGTTGATAGAAATTAAGTAAAATAGAAAGAAAGAAAAGAAAGAAAGAAAGAAAGAAAGAAAGAAAGAAAGAAAGAAAAAAATTAGAACGAAACAAAATCAAAACAAACAAAGAAAACGCAGAAAGAATGATAGAAAAGGAAACGAAAATAGAAAACGATAGAATGATTTAACGCAAAAAGAACGAAAAAGAAAGGTTGTGCTAATAAATAAATTAGTAAAAAAAAAGGGTAAAAAGAGAAAATATAGAAGGAAAAAGCAAAAGCATAGATAGAAACGAAAGTAAAGGAAAAAGGAAAAGAAAAAAGTTAAAAGAGAAAAGACAGAAAGAAAAAGTAAAAAGCAAATCTAGAAACGAAAGAAAAGGGAAAAAGAAAAAAAAGGAAAAGTGTAAAAAGAGGAAAGACAGAAGAAAAAAGCAAACATAGAAACGGAGAAAAGGAAAAAAAGAAGTCTGGGAAGATCAAACCTAAGATGCAAACCTTTTAAGTCTGACAAAAATGTCGAATGCAAGAAAAATAACTGGTAAAGAAAGAAAAGAAATAAAGTAGAAGAGAAAGGGAAAAAAGGAAAGGAAAGATGGAAAACAAAGAAACGAAGGGTGGAACCGAACGAATGGAAGAAGGCGAAACAAAGGAATGAGTGTTTGAACGAAGGATGAATGGTGAAATGAGATTTGGTAAGGAGGAAGGGGGATAACAAGAATGACCAAAGAAAGGAATGAAAGGAAAGAGTGAAAGAAAAATAAGAATAAATAAATTAGAAAAAACAATCAAAACAAAGAAATATTGATAAAATGATATTTAGAAACATACCGGAAGTAGGAAGAAATTAATAAATGCCAAAAAATGCATGAAGGAAAAAAGCCGATATGTGAGTTGAAAATATGAAACTAGTAAAATAAAAACCTCCTCTTCCTCCTCCTTCTCTCTCTCTCTCTCTCTCTCTCTCTCTCTCTCTCTCTCTGAACGGGTACTTCGCATTCCCCAAAGCTTCAGAATTACTGGAACCTCATCATCAGATTGTTTAGTATCACCTAGGACATTCATTGGAAGGGGTTTACCCCTATGCGAAGAAGCAGTCGGTGTATTCTATAGCCATAGCCGACTGAGCAAGATAAGATAGTGTCTTCGGCGCTTTGTGACAGACAGTTTAATCTCCTATGTGATCATCTAATCAAGACTTGCAAAGGCAGCAATCTGACTATCAACAAAGGCTGTTGACTGTGTCTACGCAATTCTAACTTAGATCTACGTAAGTTCTATCAAAAAAACAATATTGAGCACTCTTTATATATAAAAATACTAAACTTCATAATACACATAAATAGATAGATAGATAGATAGATAGATGTGTATGGGTTTGTTTGTGTCTCTTTGTGTCCATATCTGAGAGTATGTCTGTCTGTCTGTCTGTGTGTGTGTGTGTGTGTATGTGTGTGTGTGTGTAACCCAATACGGAAAGAAGTTACCTTTTTTCTTTTCTTTTATTCCTTATTAAATTTTGAAGCGGGAAATGATTTTCAAGAAATTCGTGAAATAATAAATTAAGTGTGTCCAACTGTAAGATGTATAAGCAAGATCGCATTTACGTTTCATTACTTCAAGTCTTTCCAGTCTTTGTCTGGCCGAGGACATCATCTCCTATTTATTTCTTTGCCTATCTTCTTGTTCTTTACAAATTTCTGCAAATCATAGCTGTAGGATACCCAAAAGAAACATGACCACGATTTATCCTTTAACTAGGAATCCTGTCCACCCACGGAAGAATCCAAAGAGCAAGAATATATTTTATTTTATTTTGTTTTGTTTTTGAAAAATCCTACCTGCAAATCCCAAAAAGCGTGTCTAAAAACAAAGATCAGCGTAGTTAATTACATCTTTTACTTTCTACCTTACAAATTCACGCAGCTATCCTCATGGTGTTTTCAGGTAAATTTCTTCAATTCGTCTGTGTAAGAAAAACTAATCTTCTATATCCTCTGGTTACATCCAGGAAATTACAAATTGAATCTTTTAGTTTAATCTTTTTCATCTCTTTCTATCTTATGAGATATACCCAAGAATTCCAATTATGGTAAATTGCACTCTTAATATTTCGTTGTCTGGTGTTTTCTTCATTCTTTTGGCGGGGGTGGGCGTCGTGGTCAAAATGTTCTTTGAGATAATGGCTGCTTTCAAAGACTACTCTCAATTGTTATTACCTTTCTTTTACTAATTTAGATTTTCGGAAACTTCTTCCGTTAAGACCACCGTGACTTACTTACATTTTCAAGAGTTAAATACTTGTTCATATGTATATATATATATATAGTGTATTTGATAGCGTATAAGATCTGATCTCCACATTGATGGGAAAGCCTCTGAAATTAATAGAGCAGTTTACATACTTCGGCAACAATATCTCATCTACTGAAAGTGATATCAACATGAGTGTATAGAAAATGAGGACTACTATTGATAAGTTGTTGATCATACTCTGACACGACGTGCGGTTAAGTACTTAATTAAAATGTAAAAATTAGAATTTATGAAATATATGAAATTTAATATATATATATATATATATATATATAACTGGACATGGCTCATCCAGTCAGGTGAGGCTGAGAATTTTTGTTCAATCCATTGCACTAAACCTGTTCCCATTGGTCAAAGCATCTAAAAAGGGTTTTCTCTATACCTGTAAGATATAATCTTGAACAAGGATTGGCTGACCAATGGGAATATGACTCCTAATTGTGTCTTATAGGACAACCAATCAGAAACAATTTTTAGTCCAGATATTGATCTATAAAAATGACATAGGAAAACAAATCCTCAGAGAGGATGAGAAAAAAGACCAAGAAGAAACTCAAGACTGCCAAAGAAGCATCTCTTCAATTCTAGACCAGAGGCACTCCGAACAACCTTCAGACGTCACAAAAATTCAAAGTCCTAGACTTTAGAGACGTTAGTGTCACTCTAACCACTCCTCATCGTCACTCTTCCTCTCTCGATATTCTTTCTATTTCTATTTGCCGTGAAAGCAAATATCGTTTATTTGTTATTTATTGTCTCTCAAACGTATTTCAATTAAAACAGTTTTTTGTTGTTAAACAACGGCTTTTCTCTATTCTATGAGTTGCTAGATAATCTAGCCACTCACATTACCTGACCGTCAAAAGAAGATCTAGCTGAATTGTCAACACACCTCCGTTGATCTTTCAAACACAGTGTGGGCATGGAAGGATTTGACAAAGCAAATAGTCGGAAGCTAATGTGGTAGTCACGAACAAAATAGCCACAAGTACAGTGACCAGTAGTCCCACCACATTCGCCTACGTGACCAGCATAGGACCACAATACGGGAATCTGATCTCTCAGACAAAATAAGGTGGGATTTCTTCCAAGTTGTAGCCATGTCACAACTGCAGTATGGTTGCACCACCAGGACTCTAACGAAACGCTTTGTGAGAAAACTAGATAGGAACTACGCGAGAAGGTTATGTGTTCTTTTGAACAAATCCTGGAAGTAGCACCCAAAAAACAGCAGCTGTCCTGTAATTTACTTCCTCTCGCACAAACCATGCAAGCAAGACTAGCAAGACATGTTTGGCCCTGTTGGAAAATAAGGATGAACTCATAAGTGTTCTCCGATAAACTCCTACGTTTGAATATACTGAAGTTGACCTACCTGCAACACCTTCATCAGTTCCAAACGCACTCTGGATGCAGTCAAGAAGACCGGTCAGGAGCTATAGGGATGGAAAAAAGTAAAAAAGAGAAAAGACAGAAGGAAAAAGCAAAAAGCATAGATAGAAACGAAAGAAAAGGGGAAAAAGAAAAGCGGAAAAAGAGAAAAGACAGAAGCAAAAGGCAAAAAGAAAAGATAGAAACGAAAGAAAAGGGAAAAAAGAAAAGAAAAGAGTAAAAAGAGAAAAAACAGAAACTAAAAGCAAAAAGCAAAAGTAGAATACAATTGGGATGGATGGAGAGAGAGATTCAAGGAACTCCGTGCTATCAGCATAATTTAATGACCGAAGATGCTTCAAATTACATTTAACATAACAGTTGGTGGGTTTGACATGACAACATGTTTTGGGTTATTTTATTTCGATGTTAGTCTTTTACACAGGCTGACTGTATCTGTTATTCTTAAGTGGTTACCCATGTAAATAACAGGTTCATTGGTACCTAACTTCGGTGATTAGACGGGAACAGGTCCTCTAAATCATAACAGTATTATGGAATTTAAAGTTAACAGTATTGTGGAGTTAGTTTGCGGTGTCTGGGTAAATATTACCCTCAAGATATCTCAACAACGCATGGACTTGAGTTCACTTGCCTTTGCAACTATCAGTAAAGTCGTAGTTTTACATATCGGCCTTTAACAGGCCATGTTAGTAAGTGGATTTCAAAATAGGGTATGCACCTGTGTCGTAAGGTAAACAAAAAAACAGCGAAAATACCACGTGAATTACGCTGGCAGAGTGTATAGGCGTTCGAAAATATATATAACGACAGCAGTTTTCACCCCATCGAGTCGTCAGCAGAGCAAGCACTAAGCAGTGGGCAGTGAGACTAGACGTCACGGCGGTTTGCGCGCTAGCGCAGAGTGGGTGCAGGCAGCCCGGGTTGAGAGGCGGCTCTGTTACAGTCTATCATGAAAGAAACACGAATAGAAACTTAAAGGATTAAATATTTTAAGTCAGCCCTGTGCCAACCTCATAGAGGCAAAGCAAAGAAAGCTCTGAAGATATCGCATTCTAACGGTTCCCTGTCTATCTGACTCTCTCTCTCTCTCTCTCTCTCTCTCTCACACACACACACACACACAAGCATTTCGACACCTTTCATAATAAAGAGAGATAAATATTTTTATAATTAAGCGTTATTGTCTCTTTCACTCCTGATATACAACAGCAGACAACATGGATTCACTCACTTTCTTAGTAAAAACACTACATAAACCAGCGTTTCAAGAAAAGGTGTGATACTTCCCATATCTGACTAATCTTTGAAAAGAGCAAGGGATATGAGGATGACACTAAGCTTAGAATATGTTTTGTCCAGGGCCAGTATTATTGCGCACTCAGTAAGAATCAAACTCTCTAACAATAGTCTACTAATTCAGCTTTCTAATTATAATTCTACATGCGATGCCCTCCACGAATAAATAACATAATTTTGTAGCTTTTGGCTTCTTTTAGGAACTTTTTTCTTGCTTTAACTTCACTGAAACCGTAAGTATGTATTTACTGAACGTCTCCACCTTGAGTAAGATATTATACAAGGTCGGTTTTTAGCAGATGAAAGTAAATTTGGGTAAATTTTTAGTAGCACCTTGTACATACATGGAGAAAGACACGGAGCACTTCGGGTGATGTAATGGTTTGAAAGCTAGACAAGCAAACCCGCAATAGTGAGTTCGAGTCTCATTAGGTGCCCCAGTCATTCAGCATTGTGCCACATCTAAGCAAAACGCTAAGTGAATTACTACTTCGAGTAGGGTAATGGTTAGCAAGTTAGACTAACAAACCTTCTACAGTGAGTTCGAGTCTCATTGGGTGCCCCATTCATTCGGCCTTGTGCCGCATCTAAGCAAAGCGCTGAGTAAATTACTACTTCGAGTGGTGTAAAGGTTAACAAGGTAGACTAGCAAACCAGCAACAGTGAGTTTGAGTCTTATTAGGAGTCCTTGTGCCACATCTGAGCAAAAACACTAAGTAAATTACTACATGGGGAAAGACATGTGTACATAGATATTTACGTCTTTTTGAAAGTGTTTTATCAGTTCATCCCCTTTCTCTCTCTATCAGTCTGTCTTTCTCTAGATAGATAGATAGATAGATATATATGAGCCTCTGTGTGTGTGTGTGTGTGTGTGTGTGTGTGTGTGTGTGTGTGTGTGTGTGTGTGTGTGTGTGTGTGTGTTTTGCTAATAAAAATTCGTTTTTGAACAATGAGACTTAAGTGCTCCGTCTATCTTGCTTCACTAATAATAGATGCATTAATTGTAGATATCAATTTCGATATATTCAACTTGCATATATTTGTAAGCAATTCTTCTCTTCTCATGACGCCCCCATGTCTAATAGACCTACTTTCAAACGCACGGAAAGCCATACGCGTTGCAACAACGTACTGATCACGGATTTCACACGTCTTTAAAAACATTCCGATTTTTAACGATTATTCTTAATGACACATTTCAATACAGCCGTTTATTGATACCTTCCGCGAACGCATGCGCACAAAATTATTTCGATCCTAATAATCATACGAAACTACCGAAAGTATACAGCCAAGTAACAGTATGAATATTGTGATTTGACAACTGAGTGAACAAATAGGTTTTATTTATTTAATACTATTTTTTAATGTGTGTGTGACCGGAAGATCGCATGAAAAAGAAACTGAGAGTTACCAAGCACCGTTAGTCCTATTTCTTCGCTAGTAGTCCAGGTCACCATTATTGGCAAACTTTCGTATTTTTATTTTTTGCTATATCTTCAGAAATGAACCGGAAATAACCAATTTTATATAAACTTGTAGTTGTTTATTAACGAAAGTTAGATTTTTCAAGGCGCTAATCTACATTATATACAGAAATTTCATCAAAGCCAAAAATCGAGACCAGAACTAAATTTCTACATATGCTCTATTTCCGATTTTGAGCAATTTTTGTTGATGAATATAGCAAACTAAGGGATAAACTACAATTTAGAGTGAATAATTTTTATGCTTCCGTTTTATCTTTTCGTATATATCAAACTTATCTGATAAAATAAAAGAAGATTTCTGTATCAGGTATTCCTAACAAATACAAATAATTTGCTTTTCGACCCGTGGATTGGACCCGAACAAAAGACCTGATAGTAATCATACTGAAGGAGCATTCCACACTCCCCACAGCTCCAGAACTTGAGTCTTACCATTAGATACAGTTCAATGATAAAACCCCGGATATAGTTTTGTTGAGGTAGATTTCGACATTTTCTCTAGAGCTAGAAACCAACCATATGTGTATACTAAGCTTGTTGAAAATCGGCTGAGAGGTTTTCGCTTCTATAAAACAAGCATGCTCACAGAGTTCAGTTTCATAGAATATACGCAGTTGTATTACAGATGATTAAGACTAAAATATATCACTTTAAGTTTTCGTTCTTAATCTTTTTCCCTTCTTTCACAGTGTATATACATATAACGTGTGTGTGTGTGTGTGTGTGTGTGTGTGTGTGTGTGTGTGTGTGTGTGTGTGTGTGTGTGTGTGTTAATAGCATAGATATATCGATAGAAAAATTCAGTAACATAGCAAGAATAATAACAGGTTAGGTAAAGAAGGAATGGATTTAGATTGATACTATATAGAACCTTTCATGAACAGACAGAGATAGGTATATGAACGAGATAGATAGATAGATAGATAGATAGATAGATAGATTTCGGTTGGTTTAGTTTGGTTTTATGGCATATCAACCATTGTAGGTTATTTAATGCCAAATCCATTTTTATACATATAAACATTTCTATTTCAATCAAATCAGTTTAGCATAAGTACAGTTTTTCGTTTACACAAAGTTAAAGGTAAAAAACAGCTCTATTTCAAACAATTCAGTTAAGTATAAGTACGTAGTTTAACTGTCTAAACTGTTCTCTTTCAAGTAATTCAGTTTAGCATAAGTACACAGTTTAGTTCTATTTGACCCAGAGTGGACCTTGGAGCAATGGTTATGAAGGGTAGTCGGCATTTCTCAAAGCTCCAGCATTGCTGGAGCCTCACGATCAGATTGTTTAGTGTCATATCCAGGAAACTCGTCGGGGGAGTCTTACCCTACTGCAGAGATGCAGTCTGTGTATTCTACAGCCCCAGATAGATAGATATGAACAATCATGTATATATGTACTTACCCGATCCCTCCTTTACGAGCACTGTGTGAAACAAGGTAAATATTTAAGTTGAGCACAACTGGTTTGCATACAGAGATATAGGTTGCTGCAGCAAATTTAAAGAACTTTATCCTACTATTTACACATAGGCGAGGAGAGAATAATGGGATACACACATTTCCCAAGCATATTAGCCCTATGCGAAAATTAGGAGGTGCCCGTGGTGTAATGGTTATCGTCGTAGGAAATGGACACGGCGACACGAGTTCAAATCCTGGACGAGACTGATTGCATTTCACATAGCACTAATACCCTTGGGAACGGTATAAATCTAATTATTCTCCCTCCAGATATGGGTAAATAGTAGGACGGACTGGGTTCATCAGCCTGGGTGAGGATACTTGTCTAGGAGAAGGAAAACTCTGAATTCAAACCTGTTAAACTCCGCTTAAAAATTGACTTTGTGTCATATCCTGCCCGAGGGGAGGGGTTGGGTAAATAGGATTAGCCCTATGCGAAAATGCAAACAACCTCGTCTAGGATATGAACTCTGACCCCAGTGTCCGTTTCCTACGATGATAAACATTACACCACGAACACGTCTGTAAATAGATTATGAATGTTATAATACAACAAATTCGTACTACAGTCGTGCCATTAAGTTCCCTTTCGGATAAATACCCTTGGGAAAGGTAAGAACCCCCTTATCCTCCCAGTTATGGGTAAAATAGTACCACTACTGTTCTTCTAGAAGAATTGCTCTGGCATCAAATAACCTACAAAGGTTGATATGTCGTTAAACAAAGAACCCGAACCCGAAATGTCATGATGCAGCTCTCTGTAGAAAAGTGTTAGTAATATAACTGCGCATAGTAGAAACTGAAATATTTAATGTGCTTTTTTTACATCTCAATTCTGTTTTCTCCATTTATTAGGTTTTCTTTGTGCAAATTTTCCATCGTTTGAGAGATTCCGTTACACGACTTGAAATACCAGCCAACAAAAATTAAAACAAAAGATATGAACAGCGAAAAACGAAAAACCTTCCAAATGAAGGTGATTCAAATGTTAGAAAAGCAAATACTATTTTTCGCCTCGGTTAGTCTTAACCAGCTTAATCTTACAGAATTGAATTTAGTCGGTGAGATCGAAAGGTTAATCGATCAGAAAAATAATTAATCGGCGAACCAAGTTCGATTCCTGTTAAAATCGTTAATAACAAGTTTGCACTAATACTCTTGAGAACAGCATGAGTTCAATGATCTCTGAACCTTGTCTCAAACTCAATAATCTTGATCATGACCTGGTCACTGTTATACAATTGTTATATAATTGCGGAAAGATTTTTTTATATTATAATTTTTCGTTTTATATATCTTATCTTTCAGTTTAGTTAGGCTGAGACCTTTCAGCTTAGTGCATGGGTTAGTTAGGTGCATACATTGAGTGCAGGTGTTCACTTGCGCGCGGGGAGGATGTGACAATCACAGATGTCACAATAAAAAAACACAGATAGGAAATAGGTTTGTCAGAAGTTTGTGTAGCCAAGAAATTACATTAAGAAGAAAGTTTCATGGATTTAGTGATATATAGATTTTTACAGGGATCTTTTACTCGTGATGTCAACCAACCAAGGAAAAAAGAAAAACTGAATTCAAAGTACTTTTACAACTAGAGAGGGGTGTTTTTCCTACCTAAGACCCTCTACATGAGTAAGGCACCAACGACCAAACTATTTTACGGATCTGCAGAGAGAGAAGGGGAGTGTTCGCTTTTTAAAGGACAATGCAGTTGCTGACAAGTCTGGCAAGATGATGGATGTGTTAAAGAATTTTGGTTTGGAAGTATAGACCTCGGCACTATTTATTAGATCTGACAGCAGTTTTCAAACCTTAAAATTAGTTTCAAAGTGAAGTGAATTTTTAATACTTTTAATGAATAGGATTGTTTAATCGATTGATTTAAATACCATGTCAACCCATCTAGCGTTATTTTATACCAAGTGGCTAATGAAATGTGTTCATTGTACTTTCACGTTCACATTTTTATTGTTATTTCTATAGAGTTTTTCTATACAGTCCTATCGAATACGAATAATTTTTAAACTGATTTATTTGACCTATAGATGCGATCCTAACAGGTAGTACCACTCTGGGTTAGATTACTGGCGATTAAAAGTGTACCTCACACTCTCTAGGGCCTTTGAATTGGAGCCCCACCATCAGATGCAAGTCAGTGCCATACCCAGGACACTAAAATGATTAGGAGGTGAAAGTGCAAGTGGTCCTGTGATAAAAAAAAAATTTAATAGACAAAAGTAACTTGAGAAACGTTGCACAAAGAATTCTAAATAAAAAGTAATTAAAAAAAAAAAACATGTATATTTCATAGCTCGAGGTCATAATCTTTTTGGTGTGGACGAAATCTTTTCAGCACCTCGTAATTTTTCGTTTCGTTATAACTGTCAGTTGTTGTAGCCTTATTACAACCCTCTGTTTCCTTGCCTCTTTTCTTCTCTTTCTTTCCTTTATCTCTCACTTTATTGTCTCCTCTCTCGCCTCTTGGTCACGTCTATCTCTGACTTTATTATAATTCCGCCAAAGACTCTCATTTACTTTAACGAGATTGATAGAAAGCTATTGAAGAATAACCTATTTTTAGTTGTGACCTAGCTCTTTTTTTCTTGATGTGAGTATTATACATTAGAAAGATTACTTATACCCCCAACTTTTTAAAAATATTGAGCAATTTAGTTTAAGAATCTAATTTACTCATTTTTATCCAAGAGAGATAGATATATATGAATAAGCTATCTAGACAACCTGGTCAAAGTGAATTTCGACGCGAAATAACATGTCACAGCTTACAGAAGATTTAAAGGAAAGGCCTCTTGTTAGACACCAACTGGTTTCTCTTTATACTTGGTCTTGTGCCACACTGTGTTTTACATTAGTAATTATCTAGATTTGAATATTCAGAAATATGAGTAGGGAATAGCAAAAATCAGCCTGTAATTTTTAATTAATTGTAATTGAGCATTCATTTCAGAACATTTTGGTTGAAAAGGTCACTCTGAAAGCCACGCTGAAAGCCACGCTGAAAGCCACGCTGAAAGCAAGGGTTCCTCTAAATAAGGGATTTTAAGCACCGATGAGCTCTTTCAATACTATGATGAATGACTACTTAAGAAACAACAGGTCCTGTAAGACCTGTGTACCCTATCTAAGCAAAACTTTGTAAATAACAAGACATCTTTACTGGTGTGTAAGAACAATTCTCTATGCTTTTATTTTGACAGCAGATATTAAAAAAGAAAAGATAAAACATACAGCTAGTATAGAAGGATCAAGGAACATGGTCACATATATAGATTAATATAGTTACAGGGTCCTTCAGAACGTTGCAATTTTATTTTGTGTCAGGATAGAGACATATGAAAAGAAATAGATAGATAGATAGATAGATAGATAGATAGATAGAGTTTGGTTTCTTTATTTTAATGACAAATCAATCATCAAAAATAGTAGTTGAACTACTTAACCCATAACTACGGAATTAAGGGATTTATACTTTCCCAAAGGGCATTAGTCCGAACGTGAACCCAATTGAGCAAACTGAGTTCAAACTCGCTTACTCCGATGTCAGAGTCCGGGATATTAGCGACTACTCCTCTTGGAATCCACATAGATAGATAGATAGATAGATAGATAGATAGATAGATAGATAGATAGATCACTCTTATTTATCCATATAAATAAATCTTCTTTATATAAGCAGAATTTCAAAACAATAATCCTCAGATTAAAAAAGAGAAATTGTGCACATGTCATGTCCGATTACCGTAAACGTTCGCATTAAAAGTATTATTTTTAAAAGAAAAATGTGGGAGAAAATTCTTTACCGAGTTCTTTGTTCATTTACCAAAGTAGGGAGCAAAAGAAAACGTAGAAGAATCTAAATCAGGATTTTTTTTATGTGGAGATAAACGTTATCAGATATCAATATTATCGCTGTCTGAATCTTGATCGTATGGAAACGATAAGGAATTTTCATTTGTTCACGATAGATTGTGAGATTTGAAGATTTCTTTTAAGTTCAGCCCGATGAGAGAAACGCTAAAATCGATAATTTTTTTACATTGTACACGATCCATTTTCAGCAATTACCAAAGTGTTAATTCACAAGCTTGTACACACACACCCACACACACCTACACACACACACACTCATATATAAGTATATAAAATCTCAAGACAAACACACACACACACACACACAGAAAAAAAACTGTCAGTGAAATCCGAAACCACGCCAACACACAACACACACACACAACGGCAAACACATATCAAATATCAAAGACCAATGTGGGGTAAAGCAGGGTAAGGTAAACACACACAAAGAAAAAGAGAGGAACGACCCCCATATAAACCCATCCCATTACCAACTGAAAACCATTCAAACTGCAAACACGAGTGAGTTCAAGTCTCATTTAGTACCCCATCAACAAGGCCTTGTACCATATATGTTCTCTGACGAAAGCAACAAGCTGGAAGCATACACGTATGAAAGAATGAAATAAATAAAAAGATAAATAAATCTCTTCGTGGACCTACAAAAGAAATTTATATATATATATATATATATATATATATATATATATATATATATATATATAGCTTTAATCAAACAGGTGACAATTTCACACTAGACGGAAGCTCTCTGAAACTGGTAGACAAGTTCCCCTACCAAGAAAGCAGTGTCTCATCAACCGAAAAAGACATCGACACGCGGCTAACGAAGGCATGGACAGCTATCGATAAGCTATCGATCATATGGAAGTCAGACCTGACCGATAAAATGAAACGCAGTCTCTTCCAAACAGTGGTCGTATCGATACTGCTGTATGGATGCACTACTTGGACGCTAAAAAAACCGCTGGAGAAAAAAAACTAGACGGCAATTACACAAGAATGCTGCGAACAATATTGAACAAGTCCTGGAGGCAACACCCCACAAACACCAACTATACGGCAACTTACCTATCATCACGAAAACTATCCAAGTTAGATGAACCAGACATGCAGGACACAGCTGGAAAATCAGGGACGAGCTCATAAGTGATGTACTCCTATGGCCCCCCTCATATGGTCGAGCAAAAGTAGGACGGCCAGCTCGAATATACATTCAGCAGCTCTGTGAAGATACGGGATGTAACCCAGAAGACCTGCCAGAGGCGATGAACGATAGGGAGAAGTAGCGAGAGAGGGTCAAGGATATCCGTGCTGGTGGCATGACATGATGATGATATATATATATATATTTCTTTTGTTGGCGTAATGGGAGAAAAAATTAAATACTTTATTATGAATAGGTCTACAAGAGGATTTATTTTATGGTTAAAATAAATAACTTGAAAACAAATCCTCTTCTAGACTTATTATTTTTAAAGTATATATATATATATATATATATATATATATATATATATATATATATATATGATGCTTGTTCTAGGTCCAAAGAAAGAATAAAAATATATTTTAAAATAGATATCTTAAAAGAGATTTGTATTTTTCTTATCTATTTATTTTTCTACACACACACACACACACACACACATATATATGTATATATATATATATATATATATATATATATATATATATATGCCTTCAGAGTCAGAAAAAATCTACTTAGGTTTCACCTAAACAGATCATCAGTACCTTTCCGACTAGTCCGAGTAGTTTTCTCTTGAGGCATTCATATTTTGCTCTTCCTTGTGTATTGAACACTCTTTCGTTTAGCTTAAGGAATTCTGTCGATGTTTTTCTCTTTTGGACAGGTATACGTTATTGGTTGATTATTTCAAGTAGTACGTATGCTTTTCGTCTATTTTTTAGTGGAATTTTTCCAGATACCCGTGTATATAATATTTGTTTATTTACAAATTGTACTATCTGTTTTTCCCACCATCAAAATTTTAAAATAGCTTATAAAAATCAATTACGATATATATATATATATATATATATATATATATATATATATATATATATATATATATATATATGCAGTAAAATTACGATAAATATATATATACAGTAAAATCCGCTTAATTTTGCCTACTATATACAGAACAATCTATAATGCAAATACCTCAAACAACCAACTCACTCATTAGCTTTACAACTACAAAGGCTTTTATAAAATTTACCGTGAATGTAATTGCAGAAGCAAAAATGTAATTTATTTACTGAATTGCATACAAGCTGCCAAAACAATATATCAGAAAGTCAGGATGACCATTGTTCTTTAAAGTAAACATGTTCGCCTAAAGATCTAATGAAAAAATGGTTTCTTACGAAAAAAGAAAAAAAGCAAGAAGCTGACATCATTCCAGAGAAGCTATCACAGATGCAGACTGCGCAGATGATCAAAAGCTTCTCTCAAATAAAATTGCCCAAACTGAATCCCGACTGAATAGGCTGCAACAGACAGCAAGAGGTATTTGTTTTAACCAAAATTGAGCCAAATCCACTTTAAATGGCAAGCCTCTGAAATTAGTTGATCTACTCATATACCTCGTAGCAATATCTCATCTACAAAAAGTTATGTGAATATACGCATAGGAAAGATATAGACTACAATTGTCTGTCTCTCGGTTTTATTGAAATCTGATCTCTCTTACGAAATAAAACGAGAATTCTTCTGAGCAGTAGACCTGGATGTACTACTCTACAGTTGCACCACATTGATTTTAACGAAGCAGCATCCTATAAAATAAAAGCTATATTGCTATTTACCTTTCGCCTCACAAACTATCCAAGACGAACAAGACTCATAAGCAACGTCCCCATGTGAACGTCAACAATAATCTTGGTACACAAGCAAACAATTACATACATCAGCTCTGCACTGACACTGGATGCCGCGAAGAAGACCTACCAAGAGCGATCGCTGATTGAGAAAAATGGTGAAAGAGAGGCAAAGGAATCTATACTCTCATCATGATTAATTGTAAGTATTTACCTAAACCCGTCTGCTACGAGAAGGATGCGACACAAGGTCAATTTTAAAGTGGAGACTGCTGGTTGGAATTGAGAATTTTTCTTATACTAGACCGGTCATCATACTAATTTTAAATAGCCAATCTGCCAAACTATTTAACTACCGTTGT
This sequence comes from Sepioteuthis lessoniana, assembly GCA_963585895.1. Classification (NCBI taxonomy): domain Eukaryota; kingdom Metazoa; phylum Mollusca; class Cephalopoda; order Myopsida; family Loliginidae; genus Sepioteuthis; species Sepioteuthis lessoniana. The sequence goes on from OY757905.1 coordinate 77,104,494, forward strand.
TTTAGAAATGTTTAGATTGATTTAGGGTAACACGTAAACACCTAATAAAACAAAACAATTAGTCGTGGCTAATTTGAAACCCACTATTTCAATGTTTAACTCCCTAATGAAGATCTCAATGCAAGATTTCCTGATTGTAGATATTTAACGGTCATTAGAAGAATCTTTCATGGACGGATGGATGTTTTGGGTCAATAGGATATCAACCACAGCAAGTGATTCAATACCAAACACAGCTTATCTATCTATCTATATATATATATATATATAAGAAAAAAACCAAAGACCGGTTAATTCATGATTATAAATTTATTTCGGTCCCGTATTTTCAGTTTCTGGTGTGAACCAAAAAACGGAAATTCAATATATATATATATATATATATATATTATTTGAAAACAAATAGTTTATGGGTAGCAAAGTTTAGATCAGCAAAGCTCACTTAGTGATAATACATGGTCAAACCGATTTCAAGCACTTAGTGTTTGTTCTATTGGAATTGGTAGTATTTTTTTTAGGTACTCTATTATTTGAGAGGCAGGTACATCTTTGAATAGCAGGACGAGGGTTGTTGCGTGGTCACTTTTCTTGCAAATGTGCTCACTTTTTTTGCAGCCAATCAATGTGACTGACTGTGAGTAGTTGATTGCAGCAGGTACACCAAGGTGCATTTTCTTCCTCGAGCAGGTAGGCATGTGCAAGGTATGTCTGTCAAATTCTGATTCTGCTTGATATTATGTCTTGTCTTCGTTTAGGTAATGGTTCAGTGATTTCCAATTTAATTGTGGGTTGATGTTCATAGTTTGTTATTTGGGGCCTGTCCCAAATTGTTTCTTATTTTCTTCTTATGTGGTGCTTGATTTTGGTTTTGTTGTCTGTGAATGGAAGTTTAAGAGTTGTTATCATCATTTTAGTTACTTCTTTTGCGAGTGTGTCAGTGTGACATTGCATAAATATTTATTTCAGGACGAGAGTTTATTTTACGCACGTGTGACGTCGGGGGCAGTCTGGCACTTGACCCTTCGCAAAATAGGTCCTAGTGAAGACTCCTATTTCAGGCATATGGTAGTGACAAACAATGTGGGGGTCAGTTTGGGCTAGACTCATCTCCAATGCTGGCGAGTGGGTTCCTAATTTCACTTTCACATACCCCACCAAGTCCTTCGTTTGTCCACACCCTCGAATAACGGAAAACATGGACTTCTAGGTTAAAACAAAATATCATTCACCGTAGTCAAATTTCCAAAATTTCCTTATAACGTTTTAAGGTGAATAAAACATTTAGCGAGAATAAATCCCTGCGATACGAAGCTGAAAAAGATATGTGAAAAAAAAGGCAACTCGATAGGGAAACAACATAACCAATAGATTTCAACACAAGCGAGCATTTAAAATATAACAATGCTTTAATAAGCGACGACCAAACAAATAATTATGAGATTTAAGAAACAGTTCCTTTTTTTCTTTTTTTTCTTTCTTTTTAAGGTACTGGCTATATTAAACCAGCAGACAGTCTTAAACATAAATGTCTCTCTTTCTTTTTTCTTTTCTTTATTTCTTCTTTCTTTCTTTTCTTTTGTTTCTTTTACTTGAGGAAGTATCTAAGTCCACTCACTAATTTACGGTTTATGAAACAAATCCTTTCAGTTTCTTTCTTTCTTTTTCTGAATGCATATAATTCCAATATTTAGGAAGGGTAGAAGGAAAAGCAGTTTACGTTGTACTTATCTTTTCGAAGGCTAGCTCTCAGGTTCCTTTCTTTTACGGGCGAGTGGCATTTCTGTAGAATCTGGCTGAATGCACATTCTGCTATCTTCTGTCCAAAGATTCTGTTCTACTCTTTCCCGGAGCTTGGCTAACTTGGGGTCCATCTCTTGCCAATGTCTGTCCAGAACTAAAGATTCTTTTCCAAATTTCCTCTGACGAAAAGGTACTATTTTTTTTGTGTGCTAAAGGCCCGGCAAATCATTTGGCTCTTTCTTCTTTCTCTATGTCATCCGGTCATGCTACTACAATGACCGAAATTCCCTTCTCCGTCTAACTGATTATAGGTCATGGAGTGCTGGCAGCTTTTCTTTGACCTTCACTCTGGCTGCTTTAGCGGTCAGTCCTTGGGGCTTGTTAGTTCAAACACAGAGAATAGGGGAATTGATCATCCCTTTTCCTCTCTCGGTTGCATAACACGTCACAGTCAGCCATTTAATTTCCTTTAATGCCCACATGTCTAGGAACCCATGCCAAAATCACTGTTTTGCCAAAGTTAGGTAGTGATATATTTCTAGCATCTATTGGATGGATGGATGGTTTTGGTTTCCCTCTTGGATTGCTACTTGGCTGGATAGAGAGTCTGAGAATATTATATATTTACCCATCTCTGGGTTCTTGATCATGTCCCGTGCCATTTTAATTGCTTGTAATTCAGCAGAATAGATAGAAGGAATATTTGGAAGTCTGATATGTTTGTAGTTATTTAAATTGTTGACTGCTGCTCCTGTTCCGTCTATGATTTTTGACCCATAAGTGTAAAAGGGACTATGGTCAGAATATTTGTCTCTAAGTTTTCTATTATGAAAGGAGAGAGTTAAGCCATAGGTTTGTCATCCACTGACTCAAGAGTTATATAGTTTGGAAAATAGGCGTTTCATTCTTCTATTTTGCTTTATGAGTCCGAGTATGTGTTAAAGTCTGAATGGGGTCTTTGGGGGGTTATTTTATCGGTATTTGCTTGGGTTTTATTTTCAGGAACCATAATGAGAGTCTATGAGTTTCATTGACTATGCTCCCCACCCACCACAGAGCTCCATATGAGAATGTACCCGGGGGGAAACCCATTCACCTTGTGACATCAGGGCCACATAGTCAGTATACTCATGCTGATGATTGACAGTTTTATTTTGTGGACCTGGAAGAGATGGTAATGAAGGAGTACTTCGCATTCCTCGGAGCTTCAGTACTACTGAAGCCTCACCATCAGATTGTTTAGTGTCATATATAGGACACTCATTGGGGTGGGGGGTCTTACCCCTCTGCAGAGATGCAGTCGGCGTATTCTACAGCTCCAGCTGACAGAGCCATAGAAGAAACTTGGATAATTTTCATTCAACAAATGCTACGTCAACAGTACATTGTTTCCTCGCTTCTGTTACAAAATATCAACTTATTTTAACTTGAAAAAATTTCTAAAAAACATTTTTTCTACAAACTTCTGTTACAAAATATCAACTTTTTTTAACTTAAATAAATTTCTAAAAAACATTTTTTCTACAAAACAATTTTCATATGACAATAACCTAAGGTCGAAGCTATTTGAGAATACACAAAAACTAATTAGTGCTAAAGAAATATAACTATTGTGTTTGTTTGTTTGGGTTTTATGGCATATCAACCTTTGTAAGTTATTTAATATCAGCTATTGGGTAATTTATTTCTAAATTAAATCTATTTGTCTTATCACTTTTGTTCATCATATATATATATGTATATATATATATATATATATACCTGAAAGTTCCCTTTTCATTAGCTACTACACAGAGGTGTAGGGAAGGAAACTTCTCCTTTCCTCGCGTTGTTCAACTTTACCCTTGAGTGTTAAGCAAGGAGTTATCAAGTACCATTTTTGAGTCTTTAGTATGACTCGACCTTGGATTGAACCCCGGTCCCCCAGGCCCTTGGCGAACACTCTACCCACTAGTATATTGGCCGATATATATATAAATATATGAAATGCTGTCCAACTATATATATATATATATATATATATATAATTTATATATATATATATATATATATATATATATATATATATAATTTACTTTTCTGAGTAACTAACTGTAAACAAGCACCGCTATCTTAAATATAGACGCTCTATCAACGATACTGATATAGATATTGAACTGGGCTATTGGCCTAATGAGTAGAGTGTTTACCAATTGACCGGTAGACCGGGGTTCAATCCCTGGTCATACCAAAGACTCAAAAAATGGTACTTGAAGCCGCAATGCTTAGCACTCAGCATTATTAGGTGAGGTTCAAGGGTAAGGTGGAGAAATCTAGGGAATAGAGTTGCACCCTCACCTTCACCTCGGTGTTAAAGCTATTGATAAAGGAGCCTTCACGTCTCCCTCGACTAAGGTCGCCAACTTAACTAATATATATATATATATATATATATAAAGATGGAGAAATGTGGTTAGACAACTAGGAATATTACTTATATGTTGGTTATTTTTTTATTGTTCTCAACTATTTTCAACCTTGGGTCTTTGATTGAAATCGAAGTCTTTTTTCTGGAAAACTTTTTAGAAAGTTTTTACAGATTAAAAAAGAATATTTTGAATTTATATATCATAAGGAAAGTTAGGTTTAATGTATTGTTGGCATAGCATACTCATCGTTCTAATGAAGAATATGTACATTCTATATATATATATATATATATATATATTTCGGATGAGGAGAAACCAAGTGTAATCGATAACAGATAGAATCATGCTGAGATGAAAGCCTTACTCAAACTTGATACAAAGCTCAAATACATTTTTTCTTTTTCTTTTAATTTCTTCTTTTTTTTTTTTGAAAGTTAAAAAATAAGTGCCATCTATGATCTCATTGTCTGTCTTTTAGTTCTTACTTTCTGCCAATGCGCAGTTTGGTTGAAGATGGCCAAGTCAAAGGTGAAACAGCGTAAAACTAATTATGAAATCAAAGCAGGTGCTTTCTTTTATTTCACAAAGTTGTCGAAGTGCTCTTCCGGTTCAATCTGTTATCCTGTTTTCCTGATGATAGCGTCAAGCAGTGAGGTTAACAAGTAATCACCGTTGTAGTCATTGGATTTCTCAGATGCCAAAGCTTCAGGTCTCTTATCGACAGCCTTTGTGTAAGAGAGAAGAACAACACCTGCTGTTTCTATTCTTTTTGTTGTTGCTATCCAATTGCTAGTATTGCTTTGATTTTTTCCATTGGAGTTATTGCTTCGTTCTTACGGAAAATATGGGAGTGAAGCATAGAAAAAAAATCAAATTTAAAAAGGTTGAAGAATTACCTACGCTTAATACTTGAACACACACATGCCCCTACAAAAGTGGGTGTTAAGGTTTCTATGACTGATAGCAACGCAGCTAATATAAAAGTCCTAAGACACCAACTGTTCTCTCTCTTTTAATCTTGACATTTGGCAGAACATTGACGGGCTCACGATCTGCTCACACGCACTCACATTTCTGCCACGCAAGTGCTCGCATTTTCGACCACGCAAACCTCGGTCTCAAATCCATAATTCTATAACTCCAAAATACTTCAATACTACATTCCATTAAACTCTTCTTCACGCTACAACCATGAACATCATATTTCCGAGAACTTTATCCCAGGGACATATTTCACAACACTCTACACATACCTGCAGGAACACCGACACAGGATCTGTTTTCCTGACACACATTCATCTCTACATAGATGAACCTGTTACTTCTGGATTCTCATTGCAATAAATACTTGTATCTTGTTTTTGTGATATTGTTTATATTCTTGTTTCTGTTCAAAATATATTGCAACACTAACGAGGTGAAAGCAATAGGGTTTACTAAAACTTAATCATACAATGTCTTCTTGGGTTTTTCCCACATTTCTTCAAATTTTCCTTATCTGGTTGAAATTGTTGATCGTATTTTTAGTTGTGGATTATTCCTTTGGTGTTAGTGATCTTCATTCGAGGCTACTTCTAAATGCCGATTTTCAAGGAAACTCTACTCCTTATTTAAAAACTTTGCACAACATGACCTCTCGTCAAGTTTCCTTTCCAGTATTTGGTACTGTGTTGGATTTACTTGTACTGAATAAATATTTCTTTCTAACTGTTTCTATCTCTGTCTGTCTCTCTCTCTCTCTATATATATATATATGATTCATTTCTCATACAATTAAATTCTATGCTTTAAATTCTAAGTTCAACGTGGAAAAGGAGTCCGACCATCAACTTGCCTTTTCTCACTTCTTTATACAGAAAGCCCACCTTTTCTGGCCTGTATACAAGATGGGATTCATTTTGCCCACAGCAGCGCAAAATCAACTTAATTAAGACACTTGTCTATCGTACCCATATGATTACATCCAAGTGTTATCTTGATGATGAAATCAAGTTCATCAGGCCAACCTTGTCTAGAAATGGATATCCATTGTCTGTTTTAGATGGTGTTGTTCATAATATTATGATCAAATTTGATAGGGCAAGTAGGTGCACTGTTAATAAGTTCCCTGTTTATTTGTGTTTGCCGTATATAGATTCTAGAGGTGAGAAATTTGCCAAATCCATCACCACGGCTGTTGTTAAAAGAGGCCAGCTTGTTAACACATCCGGATCATCTATAGCGGACCATATGATTAATAGTAGGGAATGTGTTGCAGATTTTAATGTCGACCGATTCAGTATTCCGAGTCGGCCACATTTGATTTTCCATCTGAAAGTGTTGGAGACCCCTTACGTTCGATTCCTTTAGCCTTCCCTTTGTAAACAAAGGGACTGTTTGTTGGGATTGAATGTGATCGCTATTTGACCACCTGTTCATCACTCCTACTTCCCACTTCTGTTTTTTCCCTTCTCTTTTCCTTTACTTTTTTCCATTACATTCCCACTTTTAAATTTTTCTGGCGTTAACAGCTTGGTAAGAGCCAGACGAAACCGGTCGTTTATATATATATATATATATTCTAATAATAAACATGCCCACAGTTTCCCGAAATCTATATGTATTCCTTGCTATTAATATATGTATATATATATATATATATATATATATATATATAATTAACCTAAATAACGAGTCAGAAATCTCCTATTAAAGTTTCACCTTAACGGATCATCAGGAAGTCTAAAACCGACCGGTCGGTTTTAGACTTCCTGATGATCCGTTAAGGTGAAACTTCCTGATGATCCGTTAAGGTGAAACTTTAGTTGGAGATTTCCGACTCACGATTTAAGTTAATTTTGTAATTGGCTCCACTCGTGTTGAGCACTCTTGTAATTTGTAGCATTGCAGTATTTACGGAGGGTTTTAGTTTTCTTTTGACCAACTGACTGCATATCTCTTGATTTTTTTCAAGTGGTGTGACGGGGTTGGCCTTTTCTTTCTTTTTGTCCTATAATATTTTTTCTTTTTCTCCCGGGCGGTGATTCGAGATATTTTTATCTCTTGTTCCTGGCGGTTTTTTTTTCTTTTTTTCTGGTAACCGTGAATGCTGGTAGATATTAGATTAGTAAATATATATATATATATATATATATATATATATATATATATATATATTAGAATGAAATTATTTAAGATTTGGTATTTAGGTCTTTTATTATTATTCCTTATATGCATATATTTATGTGACATGCGTTTCGGACATTGCCGTCCTCTCCAGGTGACTGAATTACTGGCTGTATGTTGAATATCTTTATAATAGAGGGATATTCACAGATTGTTTTGCACAATTCTGGTTGACTCAGGGCTTAATGTCTATGTTTGTCCCAGTGGAGTTAATTGTCCGTAAAATTTTGGTATGTTTTGTTAATGATGTTTTTTGTTCTTTCCCCCTCTTTTTACCTCTTCTTATGTCTAGTATATGCAAGTGTTTGTTTTTGTTATTAATGTATTTGTGTGTATATATGTACGTATTTTGTGTGTGTATGCGAGTCCAGTAGACGTGGAGATTTTTTTTTTTATTAATGTGTTTGTGTGTGTATTTATATGTATTGTTAGTGTGTGCGTGAGTTCAATGGATGAGGGTATTATTTGTATTATAATGCTTTTTGCTAACTGGGGTGTGAGTGCCCACGAACATGTATATATACTGACGTATACATACACTTATACACATATATTTTCCATTGTCCAGTCGGCTGGGGCTGTAGAATACACCGACTGCACCTCTGCAGAGTGGTAAGACTACCAAAACGAGTGTCCTGGTATATGACACTAAACAATGTGATGGTGAGGTTCCAGTGATGCTGGGTCATTGGGGAATGCAGAGCACTCCTTCATTGCTATTGCTCCCAGATCCACTTTGGCCCGGCGTGGTAGTTCCTGGTAGAACCCAATCTATTGGTTAAATAGAACTGCTTCTGCTAAACTGAATTGTTCGACTAAACTGAATAGCTTGAAATAGAAATGTTTTTGACATTTAAACCGTACTTACATTTAAACTGCGTGCTTATGCTAAACTGAATTATTTGAAATAGAACTCTTTTTTTGACATTGAAACTGTACTTACACTAAACTGAATTGTTATATATAGAACTGTTTGGACATTTAACTGTGTAAACAAAATCTGTACGCATATAAGCAAAAACCATACTCATACTAAATTGAATTACATGAATTAGAACTGCTTGACTAAACTAAATAGCTTGAAATAGTTGGGTTTTTTTCATAATTAAACAGTACTTACATTTAAACTGCGTACTTATCCAAAACTGAATTGTTTGGAATAGAAGTATTTTCATAAAAATGGATTTGGCGTTAAATAACCTATAAAGGTTGATATGCCCAACCAACCAACCAACCAACCAATATATTTTCCAGGGAATTGAATGGATTTAATGTGTGTTGGATTGTATTTGTCCTCAAATAATTGTGTTTTAACCTCGTCACTGAATATGTGCATATGTGTGTCCCAATTTAGCGTTTTTACTTAAGACATCAAATTTGGCAAATAACAAACACTGTTAAATATTGTAGTAAGCAAGGAATCAGCCTTATTGTAAGTAACCCTGTTTAATTATTTGAACTTTGATATATGTATGAGAAGGTAGATATTAATCGATTTTTCTGTTGTCACTCACAATGTACAAATAAAGCAGAGTTTCTGTTTACAGACTGTATTCTTTATGGAAATAAAAACATTAACATGATATAATACCAAACAAAAGATTAAAACGTGAAATGGAAAAGAGAAAATTGGATTTAGAATAAAACAATATAATTTCGGTTTCTTCTATTTGGACATCGATAATTGGGAATCTGTGCTTGTTATTC